>CM031564.1:20783076-21306531 GCA_018467065.1 Ephestia elutella
TGACCAAGTTTGTAACTGTACTTACTATCTAAAAGTCCCTGGTTACAAAGATAATGGCTAAAATAAGGAACCCTAAAAAGAGTTATCATTCTATATAACTACGACGAGGAAAGAGAAGATCGTAAAATGTAACACGCATTCATACATTTCTGGAGTATGGTCTACCATACTAAATTATGACGTCACTTGTGGTAGCGGTAACCAAGGTCGAGCGTTGTCACGTAGGTTCTTTCTTTTCTTTGTCGGACTATGGGATGCGTGTGTGTATGTCTTGTTGTCCACTAATTTTTTTAGCCTACTTCCTAAAAAAGGTGAAGGTTACACGTTTGTTTTATAACCATCATTATCTCGGAGTCGAAATGGCCATATAGTGTATAGGTATCTTATTAGGGCAAGTTTGATAGTCTGGTTGTGTGTCGCTGATTTTTTTTATGTTTGTATGATTTGCTGTCTTCGTCTTGATTTCCATTTCTAACAACGTGAGGCCAGTGGAGGGCAGCCCTAAAATTTAAATTCAACTCACACCACAAGACACACCGTGCATTATTTGATATGTACTGATGCGTAATATTATGTGTACCTATTGGTTTATGCGGAAGACGGTATGATAATAATAAATCGTTTTTAACAGGTATTATAATAATACAAAAATTAATTATAATAGAAAATTAATTAAATTTATATTACATAATATTAATCATAACCGTTGAGCTTAGTATATCATACTTTGTGACAAGAAAACTTACTTTTAGTTTCTGGTAGTATAGGTAACTATTATTTAATCTGTGCCTTTTGGGGGCTAGCTTGGGGTATATCATATGTCCCTTTATATATTTATTTCTTATATATTTATAGAAAATGGCAAGTTCCCCTATAAATTTTCCTTCCACCTGGGAATTTCTGTGGAAAAGGTACCTTTTGTTTTTAGACAGATACTTACGTGGCTTCTAACACGCAACCCATTGATCAGAATACCTGGATAGTATAGATATAAAGTTTATGTAGTCTAGTATTAGGTATAAGTAATTTACAAAAAATATGTTATGGAATGCAAGAATCAAGTTTTAAGTATTTTCAACTAATGCATTATTAAAAGTAGCTCTCATATAGAAATTAAGATATGGTGAAAAAAGCTCAGTTGCGATAGCGCTCAGTTGGCAAGGTCGTATAAAGACCTGGTCGCGGGTTCAAGTCCTTGCTCGCATGGAATTTTTTTTTACCATATCTTATTTCTATATGAGAGTATTTTTAAGTAACTAATTGCATCCGAGATGCTCAAAAATCCAAAAATAATGCATTATTATTTTCTATCTCTAGAATACCTGAGCAGGTATAATGACATAACACAAAAAATCTGCAATTTTAAGAGTTTATATTAGTGTCATTTATGGAACTACTATGGAACGGAGGCTAACATTACTCTGAGTCGCTGTCACAGAAAGTAAGTAAGTAACTTTTTTATTGCACCATGAATTAAAACAGGAATAACGGCTAATATACAATAAAATGAAGTAGCTATTGCAAGAGCTTAATTTCTGGTCACGTTTACAAGTTTTTTGCTTTGTGCCGCTGGTTTGAAAAAATATTTTTTTCTCATGATACACGTCATCAAAGTTGTAAACACGCATTGTTAGGTAAGTAATGCTCGTCTCGATTATTAGAAAAAAAGAAATTAGACCAAACAAATGACTATGAATAGATAATCGAGTGTCTGTGAAACCATTGGTAAAACAGATGCAGCATTGGGAAAAAACATTAAATAGATACTTATATAATTATTTAAAGTAATACCATCGATAAAACATTACAAGTAAATGTTTTATCGATGGTTATACGTAGAAAACAAAAAACTGTAAGTATGAAGGAAAAATGGTTATCGTATTTTATTTTGTAAAAGCGTACTAAAAATACACACTTTTAGGGACTTTTTCACCTTACTTGACCACCTCCCTACCCTAACTAGTGAAGAATCATAAAAATGCGTATATGTATACTTATCTCAAAAAACGGCTGAACCGATTTTATTGATTCCTCTTTTGAGTATGTTATACAATACACAGATCCTATCAATGTCTGTGATGTTATAGATATTGGTAACAGACTCATTTTATTAGGTAGGTAAGTAACGCTCCAATTTCAGTAGCACCTAAGGTGTCACTTAAGAGCATTGACATGTTCATTCATACTTAGATATTTTTGTAATTCTTTGTATGAAAATATTGATCTCTAAGTGGCCTTAGATGCTATTGAGTCACTGCGATTTTCGAATCAGTATTCAGAGAGGAAATCCTTATTTTTTGTCGCCTGGGTTTTTTTTTAATTTTTTTATTAAAGATGGTTTTGCTCTTGACCACAATCTTGGTTACAGCTGAAGCACCCTGATCGATTTGCGGTTTCTTTTTGATTGTTACTTTATAAAACGGCATGTTACATCAACAGATGCAATAACAATATCTAGTGGAAACAATAAATCCAAGAACAATAAAGCTTATAAAAATATAAACTTAACCTCAAACTACCACAAGGTAGTTATGTTTCGAATAAAGTTATGTTACGTAAATCGATTGATAAGTTTTTTTAAATCAAACGCTAATTTTATTTCTCACCAGTTATAGTGACGAAGAACCCGCAAAAAATGGGTAATTTAGAATAGACAATACTCAACGTTTAGTAGGTACTTACAAATTTAAAAATGATCTAATAAGATATATTTTATTTAGCGAGTCGAATTTGCACACCGGCACTTAAAAGATTTCACAGTGTTATTACCCAATCTAAATTTCAATTGGATAAACTTTGTAAACTTACCCCAATTCTTCTCTATCCATTTTAATCATTTCACAATAATATTTATCACAACATAGCCCTCAAGTAGGTATTCAGACAATTAAAACATATCAATTCATTTGATAGGTAACCTAGAAATCGTATGAACCTATATGCGCAACTCGAAACTTATGCTTATATACCTATGGGTCAATATTATGCACTTTACCTCCAAACATGTTCTGCTATCCTAGTACATTTTTGAAGCTGGGATGCATCTGGGGGTTGCACTGAGTATTGACTTCCGCGCATGTCATATACCTAGATGCATCTATCTCATCAGAGTTCGTTTGTAGGAGGAGCCATATGTGTTAGTGTAGTGCATCTACCGAATGCAGCGCTGCTTCGGGAACTTCAGGCTATGCGCAGTGGGCATCACGCAATGACCCTTACTAGGTGGTTGCATTTCATTTTAGACTAGAAATTTGTATTTACAATTGTGAAAAAAAAAATTAGTGCGAAAATTGTATTGATGTTTGTCACTCAATCACGCAAAATCCTCTGGAGGAATTTTTGAAGTTTGGCACCTTCTTGGATAGGATAAAACTTAAATAGCATATGCGGTACTTTTTATCCCCATGAAACAACAAAAATATCACAAATTCGTCGCTATTAAACATAGAACATGCAACTTGATATGCTGTCATTTCATTACATATACATTTCAACATATACATAGAAAAAAAATCATTCTTTAATAGACATAATAAACTTGATTGTCAAATGAAGCCCAAAAACGTTCATAAAAGTGTGTTCCAAATTCAATTTTTTTTACAGATTGCCTACAAATTCTATGCAACCAAAACACACCAAAAATGTCAAACTTGACAAAAAATTAGCTTAACAGAAGATATCACCTGTCCTTCACCAATATAAGTAAAAACCATATCTGACATCTTGCTTCCTCAGCTGTCTATGCCTCTAAATATTTTTTTTTTTTTATTCTAGATCTATGCATTTCAATGAAAAAGTCGAACTTTCGTGACAACATAGTAATAACAGGGATAATTCCTGCTGTTTCATGAGTTCCTAGTAGCTAGGTGCACTAAAACTGCACTTGGAGGTTAGGTTCACCAAAGTACAGAATTAGTCTCCCTATTTTATCAATAATTAGGTTTAGGTAGTAATTAATTACCTTATTCTTATATCTTTATTTTAAAACATTATACTTATTTATTAAACATTATTATACACTAGCTTTTGCCCGCGGCTTCACTCGCGTTAATCCTTTCTTAGCGTCAACGTCATGCCAACGTCATAACATCTGTACCTGCATGCCAAATTTCAGCCCGATCCGTCCAGTGGTTTGGGCTGTGCGTTGATAGATCACTATGTCAATCAGTCAGTCACCTTTGAGTTATATATATATAGATAGATTTTTGCCATCAATTTCATGAGTTCCTAGTAGATAAAGGCACTAAAAGTGCACTTGGAGGTTGTTCGGAGGTACAAAGTGCACTTCGCATATGATGCAAAGATACTTCGAGCAACAGGGACTTGTCTGTCTGAACTTCTGAAGTCCGTGTCTTTCCGTGTGAGGAGACAAATCTCAACTACTATACAAAAAGAAATAAAAAAATATATATTTTTAAATTTATTAAACTACCTAAATATATTATATACCTAGTTAGAAAACACAAATTTAATTGGAAAGCCTTTCCATCTAGCCCTTCTGGATAATTGGCTTTTAAACATTTTGTTCTGATGCCTCTTTGAACAGTCTCACAAAACTATTCATAGTTTTTGTGCGATTTTTTGGATGATTTCGAAATTAATGGACGATATAAAATGGCTTACTAACATTTTAACGTCATACTAGGTAAATGCGCATGGATGCGGGCAGCGCAGGACCGGTCGCTATGGAAATCCTTGGGGGAGGCCTTTGTCCAGCAGTGGACGTCTTTCGGCTGAGAGAGACTAGGTAAATGACTATCTTAACCTATAAACTCCAGCTGAAATATCGCAAAATGTGTGTCTTGTCCGGTCTCCTATTGTAAAATATACTTATATCCTAAGATATAGTATATATTGACGTACCTACAGTCAAGATATAAAAGATCGTGAGCTACTATCCAATGTGTGAGATTATAATGACATGAGTAGCTTCTCCATAGTCAAAGTCAAAGTCAAATATTTTTATTCATGTTGGCTTAAAAATAGCACTTATAAATCGTCACTTTCTTGTTTTTTAGTTAGTTGACGTCATAAAATTACTTAAAGCTAAGTTTACCACCGCCTCCAAAGCGCAAGTGGAGAAGAGGCGGCGCAACAAACTCCACTGCTGCATTTTCTCCAAAGACGTCACTTTACAAGTGCACCTATTACTGTGCTATTACTGCATTCCATGGAAGTAATAAGTACGTTCATCTACATCTTTGGTAACATCTGACTATCACACACAAATTAAAAAAGAGCTTCGACGTTCTGTACACATCTCCGCCCCATTTCAGATATCACTCCACTTCAAACTCCCACAGATTGCATGAAAGCGAGATGAAAGATGTCGTCACACATCAATACTAAAATAATACTATCTCCTCCGCTGCATGCGTTCCTAGTACCGACATGTACTTAAAAGTGCACTGACGAGTGCATCGGACACATGGGAAATCTCAGGGAAAATTAATACAAAAAAAACGTTTAAAAACATTTAAATTGTTTTATAACACTTTGACTACGTGGTACTTTTGCAGGTATCGTTAGTACCCATAGAGCAACACGGACTTCCGTTTCGCGCGCGAATGTCCTTGTTGCTCGCAAGTAGTACCATTCCCACTACCTACCTCGGGCTTCCCCGGTCCAATAATAACTTAAAGGTTGCATCGTTATTGTTCTCTAAAGTTTTGCATAATAATAAGACAAATAATTATTTTTATAGCTGGAATAATGACAACATAAACAGACAGAAAAAGTTAACCATCATGGGACGCCCGGCAGATGTAAAAACATCTGATCTCATTGCTCTGAGCATCTGATCAAACATCTGAACATCGATGGCACAATGGTCACACTAACCATGTCATGAATCGATTTTACTGCCAAGCCACGCGAATAGTTTGTATAAGTATTTACAACAACGTAGGAGTATTTGAAAATAAGAAAAATTCAAAGGATAAGAAGAGAACATTTAAGAAAAAAGACAAAGTTAATAGATGCTCTCAAATATGCTCTATCACAGAAATGGCGCTGGGCAGGCCATATTGCAAGATATACAGAAAAAAGATGGACAGCAGAAACAAAAAAATGGAAAGGACCTATAGGAAAAAGAAGAATTGGCCGTCCAAAGAACAGATGGGACGACGAAATAAAAACAACAGCAGGAAAAGATTGACAAAGTATAGCAAAGAACAGAGAAAAATGGAACCAGCTGGAGGAGGCCTATACCCAGAATGGGGTTCCAATATAGTTATTGGAAATAAAGGGCTTAAATAAAAAAATAAAAAAAATTACAACAACAAATTTTTTTTTTCTGTCTCTGGTTTATCCCATTCGTTCTTAAATGTGAAGTCTTAAAAAACTTCCTTGCTTTCCTTGAAAGTCTTACAAATCATAATTCGTCAGAAAATGATCGAAGTCTAATCTTTCTTGTTTGTTTATAATATGGTAAAATTAAGATCGCATCTTTTTAGGATTCCGTCCCTCAAAAGGCAAAAACGTAACCCTTATAAGAAAGTGTTCTTATAAGGGTTCCGTTTTTGACAGACGGTCAACAAAGTGTTGTTGACCGTCTGTCAAACTTTTTTTAGAAAAAGAAATAATCAAAATTATACGTCACCATATTACCATAAATGTTTCGAATTTTTGTATATTTTGCGATTTCAGACAGCAATCATAACTGGCAAAAAGCAAGGTCTAACAGTACTTGTACAGGAATAAATCTGAAAGTTGTAAATATGTTGTTGGAAGTAAAAAAAAAGTGATACAAACTTATTTTTGCGCTCGATGCAGTATGAACCCTACTAACCCTAGGAATCGAATTGCAAAGTTAAATTTGTTTTGCGTGTACGGAACCCTCGGTGAGCGAGTTTGACTAGCACTTTTTTTTAGAAATTAATGCATCTTTTGGTTTCATACTGTGTGGGTATTATATCCATAGTGAAGGCAAAAAGATTAGTTAAGAAGTAAATCCCCTTCTTCCACGATACCCTACATTTAGAGCATCACGGACCACCGTTTACGAGCGCGGAAGTCCTTGTTGCTCGAAGCTCTCAATAGATGTAGGTATACATTATACTTATTGGTCAAAACATACATAGGTACCTATGTTCGATAGCTTTTTACGTTTATGGAGAAAGTCTCCACAAATTTTATAGCATAATTAATTTTATATCCCAAAGATTTTTAAATACTTATCTTTTATATACTTATCAAATATCTTAAATGTGTATTTTATTACAATGTTGCATTATAACAATTGTTAGATGCTGGCAACATCCGAATTATTGAGCTGTTATTGAGAACATCTCTTGCATCCCATGCATCCCCGGTAGATGAATGAAGTAATAGTGCACTATGGATGTGTGCATTGAAAAAGAAAGTGAATAGAAAGAATAATATTAGATATTATGAAAACCGCAACAAAATCAATTTCGACTTGCTATGTAGATTTCAGTGGACCTACTTATCTAGATTGAACCGCGTTTTGAGTGACTTCCAACGGCCCCGGCGGCCCTGCCCCGGTGACGGGGCCGTTGGAAAAAAAATTTCCAACGGCCCCGGCGGGCCCGGATATTGCGTTGACGGGGCCGTTGGAAAAAATTACCAACGGCCCCGGTGTGTTTTTTTAAATGGGGACCGGTAGCATAAAAAAATTATAGCATACGGCTCATGTAGTGTTTAAAGGGGGAAATTGTGTATTATTTTTGTAGACTTTAAATATGAAATGAAATAAAAAAAAGTTTGTATGTATTATTAAGGTCGACTGTTAGATAATGCTTCTGCCTATTGTGCCATACATTGTGTTTGTACAATAAAGGTTAAATAAATAAAATAAATATTATTGTTATCTTAATACTTGTACTATTATGTATTCTGTGTCACGATATAAAACAAACATCATTTATTTATTTATTTATTTGTTATTAGGTACACCAACAGGTATCATGTATTTTATTTTCTTATATATATGATTGTTGATATTTATTTTTTATCAACAATATTGTTACATACAAACTCTTTTTTTAATTTCATTTCATATTTAAGGTCTACAAAATAATACACAATTTCCCCCCCTTTAGACTCTACCGGAGCGTATGCTTTAAATTTTTTATGCTATCCGTCCCATTTAAAAAACATGCCGGGGCCGTTGGTAATTTTTTTTTCAACGGCCCCGTCAACGCTAAATCCGGCCCCGCCGGGCCTGTTGGAAATTTTTTTTCCAACGGCCCCGTCACCGGGGCAGGGCCGCCGGGGCCGTTGGAAGTCACTCCGCGTTTTAACGATTCGAACGGCTTGAATTACCTAACTTATACAAAATCGACAACTAAAACCCTCACAAATACCGATTTCGACTCAATCTTTTATTGTATTGAGCAGATTGTACCGCAAACAAAGCCGCGGACAAGATTTTGAACAGTGCAAATGTCACATAACCGAATTAAGGAGTCCTACTTTAAGATATCATCACATATCATTTTCGAAAAGCAATAAAATAATACTACATATGTATTACTATTTTACATATGTACCTACCGCTATCTTTACATATAATAAGAGAGTAAAAATATTTTGTCTGTACATTTTGTATTTTTGACTGAAAAGGATAGAGGGACACTTAAAAAGAATAATAGAAACCAAAAATTTTTTTTTTAATTTTTTTCTGGCTGTCTGTATGTATGATCACGCTAATCTCCGAAAGTTTTGAATGAAACTTTTTTTGTTGTATAGCTATTAAGCCTAGGTACGTAGTACTTATATTAATTCTGTGCCCTAGGCAACATTTAGGCTATAACTGATTTTGAAAACTGGAACACCTGATGAAGAACCAAAACAGAACAGTTAAACTATAAGAAATAAGGAAATGGTGCCTTAACAAAAGTCGTTAAACTTGATGAGCATTTGCTGCTGTATGAAAATTGAAGATCTGGAACATCTGATGAAGAACTGCAAGAGACCAGCTACACTATAACATATATGGGAATGGCGCCTTAGTAAAAGTCGTTCAATCTGATGAGCATTTTCTGTAGACGTATAAAAATCATAGATCTGAAACGGTTTGGAACACAAAAAGATTTTTCATCTAAGCGAAACTCACGCGGGCGAAGCCGCGGGCAACAGCTAGTATAAAATAAAAATAATAAAATAGTATTTTCCATAGGCCCCGGCGAAGATGGCGGGATAACTGCAGAATGGATATCAATAGCTCAGGAGTGAGATAAATGGAGGGAGGCCTTTGCGCATCAGCGGGATCTACGGCTGACTAATAATAAAAAATCCCGTAAATGGTATAAAAAATACCAGCTCTGGCTGAGAAAAAAAACATAGAATAAATAATAAAAAATAATAGCAGTATTTTCCAAACTTTTAGTTGGATGTTCCCGCGTCGCACCCTGTATTTACCTTTGTATTTCTAAACCTTATAATGCATGTACGTACATAGATGGAGAAAAAATAACATCATAAGTATTACTAGTTTATAGTAGTTATTACATTAAGACTATGATAATGAGTATTTATAATATATACTTATTATTCATGCATGATGCAAAGCAGACTCTCTATAAAGTCCATGTATATTAGAAACATAATTCTTACAAGTTTATACTTATTTTTTCGTGTATAACGTTTCAACTGAGTAACTGTTCATAAGAAATATGTAAATATTTAATAAAGGTAGATATTCAATATTTACATATTTCTACCCTGCCCCACGAGAAAAAGGCGTGATAATATGTATGAAGCATTTTATTTCTCACCTTCTACCCGTAGCTTCGCCCGCGTGAATGTAGTTTTTCACCCGTTTATTTTCAAAATTCCTTTCAACATTTTAATACGTCAATCAGAAGAGATATAGGCGCTTGATAGTTTCGGCGCATTTATGTCCCAGACATTAAATTAATTAACAGTCGATTTAACTTTTTAAAAATAATAATTTTATCAGTTATTAATTTTTTCAATAAATATAGTTGTATAAAGACATTGAAGTGAAGAGTGTAGAGGAAGAGAGGACCGTGGCATAAAGTCCATAAAGTGGACAATCTGGACATCCATAGTCTTCGCCCAAACCGTGGCAAACGGGTATAAATACTTATATGCGTATTACTTTATTTGTTCTGGGCTTCAGTTGTGTTCAGGGATGCAATGGATATGAAAGAGATATAAATATATCTTTATAGTGAGATGAGCGAGATGCAATAATTGCACTGTATGCAGGTGGTATGAGGTATTGTCGGTTGCCGCATTCGACGCATCTGTAGAGCAAGTGTAACTACTGCACTCCTATGGGACCCTGGTTCAGAATTGCGATGTTTGTCGAGTTATAAAGATATCCATTCAATTATGTGAGGAAGGAATGAACGATTGATCCCATGGAAGTAATAAGTACTTTACTTATGACTTCTATGTATAAACCATTGAGATCAATTGAACAATCGTAGCAAGTGGAAATTGCTAGTCTCTGCCTACCCCCACGGGAAAAAGGCGTGATAACATGTATGTATAAACCATGGAAACAACTTCGGTATTAACCAATTTAGCTTTCCAGAGAATAAGTGTGAAAAAAAAATCATAATTGCCATTTCGACTCGAAATGATGATGACCGTCATGATAAAGTTATCAAAAATACGAAAAGTAATTAAAAAAAAAAACAAAAAAAAAATGTAAAATTACTTAATCTATCTGAACTTCATTAGATATGTATTCGCCTAAGGATGACAATTGCGTGTACAGTGCCAATATACTATACTTTCAAAAAAGGCTTTCATTATTTTCTTTAAACAAAATATTTTTTATTATTTTTTCTATGTTCATAATTTTTTTGTTTCCTTTTGTTTTTTTTGTGCATATATTTACATTTTATGTACTTACCTAGTTATTATATTTATAAATTGTATTGATGCGAATGTGAGGCCTAGAGATGCGCTGAATAGTAATTTTGCCGAATAACCGAATACCGAATATTATTCGGTTTAACCTTTACCGAACCGAATATTCGGCCGAATTATTTGGTTTACCATTACTTTGTTTTGCCGCGTAAACAGGTACTATTCTGTACGCTACAGTGTCGCTGCTAATTTCAATTATAGAAATAAATTTGAGGGACACTGGACTTAACTAAATTTATCATTTTTAAATTAAATATTTCGCAAACGGATTCCTAAAACAGAAAATGGTCTCTCATTACATTATTAAAAGACCTATCAAACGATACCCCACACGATGGTATAATCGAGAGAAAAAAAATCATCCCCACAGGTGTAGGGGAGGCACCCAAAAAAAATTTTTTTAGTGATTTTTATTCCTACAGTTCGCTCCGTGTAATTAATATGTATATCTATACCAAATTGTTGTTTTCTAGTAACAGCCTCTGAGCAAAGCCTAGGACATACGGACGGACGGAGAGACATGACGAAACTATAAGGGTTCCCTGTTTACTTCGAAACCCTAAAAATCTTGCATATAAAGCTGTCTTTTAATTTTACTCCATGTTATGCACAGCAGAATTTTCGTTTTTTAATAAACCTAATATATTCGGCAGCGATGCCGAATAATTCGGCCGAATACGAATAGTAGAAAATATGCCGAATACGCCGAATACCAAACGAATATTCGGCGCATCTCTAAGGACCTAAACACAAATGTTTGAACATAAGAGTAAAATACTTTCTAAGTATTTTGTGGGAAATCAATCCCAATTACCATTATAATAAGGATCACAATAATATTAACAAAAAAAATACGTTATTACTTTTTTAATTCGCATTCGTTATTATGTTCCTTATTTCTTCTGTAATGAAGTTGCGATGTTGCAAGTATGCATTTGAAGTATTCACACGGGGCGAACGAGCGCGCTTTTTCGTCCTCGATGCGATCGAGTGCGTCCAAGTAAAAATACGTTGAAGGTCTTGCAAGTATTTAGGGCTGAACCCTGGTTTTCGTAGGTACTTGAACACAAATACCAGGTTTTTAAACCTGGTCGCGTAAATACGCACCATCCCTACGCGGAACCTGCGCAATAAATAAACTGTGGTGATGGTGAGAGCTACAAAAAAGTATTCTACGCGTGCGTACGATTGCGATTGCGCGCTCAATGCAATAAGATTCGATTTTAGGCAATGTTTACAGGAGGGGATTTTTTCAGATCAACTTAAACTGGCTAAAGTTATTCCATTTCATAAGAAAGGTTCAAAGCTAGATCAAAAAATGTATAGAGCAATTTCACTATCACCAGTCCTTGCAAAAATTTTAGAAAAAGTTTTAAAATCAAGGTTGGTTCGACATTTAGCCACAAACAGAATTTTGCATTTGAGACAATTTTAGCCACGTGACCACTGGGTGACTAGTTCTGTATAATTACAGTTTGTAAATCACAATCGGCGGCCTGTCACATCATAGGCTAGTAAGATTTTTCAATTCAATTCAGACCGAAAGTTCCATACAAACAAAAAATCCCCTTTATTTTATTACAACAGATTATATTACGTTCATAAGTCTTTATCTTATAAGGAAATTTTTATTTTATTTAAATGACTAGGTATTTTACCAATGATAGTTAGTAGAAACTCAGTATTACATCAAACGATAGTTAACAACAAAAGGCAATGATTAATTAAAAAAAATATGTAAACCTGATTTAAAGTTAATGGCATTAATAGGTTCATGAATAAGGATTAGTCCACCATAACTCATAAACATGGTGTGACGTCACTCACAGCATGGCGTTGATGACGTGTCGACCTGCTGCCACAAACGACTAACTAGACTAAATAAAAAGTCGCAAAAAGGACTAGTCCTTATTTGATTTGGTATTTTTTTTTGCGGTAACCAAGGCCTTGTTTCGAGTCCTACAATAAAAACCTTTCCTACTAATATTCAAATTCGTAATTTTTGTTTTCCTGGTAAGAGCTTCGAGAAACACGGACTTCAGCTCTGACTCCACGTATATAGACACATACATATATAAGTCGGTCCGTATTGCTTATGAGTAGGTACTTGTACTATAGATGTTACAGAAAATCCTTCTTACTTTCCCTTTGGAATACTGCAAAAATTAACAATTTATAAAAAGTTAATATATTTTTACTAAATCCTAGTAAATAAATATTTTGAATATTTTTTGTTTGTCAGGCCTTCAAAATTCGAAACACCGAGAAAAATACAAGGGTTGTACAAACGAAATAATTATAAAATATTAATCTAGAATAAAACCAAAAAGCAATATGAAACATATTATTAGCCAGCCATAAGTAGAGTGGTTCAATCATTTTAGCAACAGACAGACAAATCAAACGATGGAATCGAATTGCATTTATAATATTAGTAAAACCTATCCAAAGATAAACTCAAACTTACAAAATATAAAACTCACAGTAACGGCTGACCAAGCAAAATAACCACTATTATTATACTAGTGTTGGGGATCGGCGCAGAAGCAATGCGCAGTACAGATGAATTAACATTAGCAAAGGTAAACAAAGCGAGCCGTCAGTGTATACGTAATGGTGTGACACACGGCTGTCAAGATTAGACAGCCACTGCGGTGTTGTAATGTGGTGATGTTGGCTGACGAATAGCATTTTCGTCATTCAACATGGAATATTTCTATTTAACTTTTTTCCCCATTTTCTAGGCAAAATGAGCATTATTTATTTCTCATATTTACGTACTTGAAATAGTAAGTAAATAAAGTGTAAATACTAAATAAATTATTACGACGGCTACTTACTTCTTACTAAATAAATCGTTACCTTATTTACTTAGGTATTATATAGGAAAAGCTGTTTCCTTTTAAAAAAATAATACTTGTTACTTTACACGTCTAACGATGCCCAATCAGTAAATGCAATTCTTACCACATCATAATAGTTATATTTAAGTGTAATAAACAATTATCTTTACTCTGTGATTTCATAAATATGGAATTTACACCTTATTTTCTGTGGGCTACTTGTTATTGCCTTATTCCACGATGTAGTATAAATTTATGTAGCCACTACCAGACAAATCGTTTATAACCTCAGCATGTATGTTTGCTATTCGAAGCCGCTGTATGTCAGTGCCAGAGAGTCATCGTCCATACACTTTATTTGCTTAATACATTCACATATAGATCTCAGATAGAATCATTCTTACATGTGATGACGGCACTCTATTTTGCATGATTCATATTGTAGTTCTCGTAAACGTAAAGCTATTTTTACACGACTGACCAAAAAAGGAGTGTTATGTTTTCAGGGTTCATGTATGTATGTATGTATGTATGTATGTAAGTTTCTTTATTCCACCATAAGTCCTGAACGGCTTAACAGATTTTGATGTGAGATGTATTTTTAGATTCCTTGCATTCTTCCGAGTGACATAGGCTATATGACGTCAACATAAAAACAAAATGGCGGGTTATATATGCGATAAATAGCAGACCAAAAAAATAAAATTTGATCAATCTTATCGAGTGGGGTATCAAATTGAAGGGCTTTAAAAGGCGATTTCAAAAATATATAACTTATATGTTTGTATGTACTTATTTTTGCAAAAACTCGTCAGTCGTGTTTTTTATTTTTAATAATTGGCTTGTTATCACACTAGCTCCATCCCTGCTCCACTCCGGTGGGAGTTTCGGGTTAAAAAAGTACCCTCTGTTCTATTCCAAATTTTATTCTACCCATGTAGATATCAAATTCATGAGATTTATTCCTTAAACTTAATGTTTTAGAAGCTTGTAGTAAACATACCTTTTGATTCCCTTATATGATAAATGTCGCAAATTTTCGCATATTTTACGATTTCAGATCGCTGAGCTCATGCCGGCGAAGCCGAGGGTGGGAAAATAAAACAAAATGCAACACCTATGATCCTGGGACCTTCCGAGTGCAGGCGCCCCTCCCACTCGACCACCACCGCTTTGTCTTGGAATATATGAAAGTCATTGACTTACCTTGCAATGATTATTAATATAATACTCACGTTTGAAGGCTGGTTGCTACTGTACAGTACACATGTAAATGGATACATTTAACAATTCGATTTATTTAACGACTTCAACTTCATTAAAATCGATTGATATTAAATCCTTGAATACTTTTATGCGCTATCGGGTTGTTTTTAAATCCTTATTCATGACTAGCTGTTGCCCGCGGCTTCGCCCGCGTGAGTTTCGCTTAGATGAAAAGTCTTTTTGTGTTCCAAACTGTTTCAGATGTTTCGGATCTTCGATTTTTATACGTCTACAGAAAATGCTCATCAGATTAATCAAGATTTGCTAAGGCGCCATTTCCATATACGTTATAGTGTAGCTGGTCTCTTGGAGTTTATTTATCAGATGTTCCAGATCTTCAATTTTTATACGTCAGCAGAAAATGCTCATCAGGTTGAGCGATTTTTGCTAAGGCGCCATATCCATATATGTTATAGTGTAGCTGGTCTCTTGGAGCTTTTCATCAGATGATCCAGATCTTAAATTTTTATACGTCATCAGAAAATGCTCATTAGGTTGAACGACTTTTACTAAGGCGCCATTTCCATATATGTTATAGTGTAGCTGGTCTCTTGCAGTTCTTCATCAGATGTTCCAGATCTTCAATTTTTACACGTCAGCAGAAAATGCTCATCAGGTTGAACGACTTTTGTTAAGGCACCATTTCCATATTTCTTATAGTTTAGCTGTTCTGTTATGGTTCTTCATCTGGTGTTCCAGTTTTCAAAATCAATTATAGCCTATATGTTGCCCAGACTTAATAGCTATACAACAAAAAAAGTTTCATTCAAATCCGTCCAGTAGTTTTTGCGTGAAACGCGTACATACATACAGACAGACAGACAGACAGACAGACAGACAGACAAGAAATTCCAAAAAATATTTTTGCTTTCTATTGTTCTTTGTAAGTGCCCCTCTGTCCATTTAGTCAAAAATACTAAATGTACAGACAAAATATTTTTACTGTTTTATTATATGTATATAGATATAGATAAATAAATAAGTAAACAAGTGTATAAAAATCGCTATTATCCAAAAAGTTGACCGAATTATTCGATTCATACTATATACTAATATATCTTTTCTTTCAAAAAAATGTTGTGTATTTCTTGTTGTACCTACTTAGAACGATGGAGCAAGTTGGAGACGGAAAATAAAATAAAATGCGGTGGATGTAAAACATCCGAGCATCGTAGAACGACAGCGTCATGTTATTTACCGTCACGCCATTTGAGTCGATTTTACTGCCAAGACGTGCCAATAGATGTCTTACATCAAAAACTAAGTAAAGAAAACTTTCATTTGATTTATTTGCTTGTTGTATACCTTAAATGTACTTACTTCATTAAATGGTCCGGTTTTTGAAATATCAGCTTAAGGTGAAAGCCAAGCTTTGGCTGTCCATACATTTTGTTATACAGCAATGCTCTAAACTTCGTTAATGATTCTCATAATAAAATCGAATTTCCAATTCTTATGAAGTAATTGTGCTCTCATGTTGAATTTAACATAATAATGTATAATAATTTACGAGAAAAATGGCATTTAAAATACGACAAAAAATTGAGATTCTTGTTGATGTGTGCGTAATATTTTGTGACATTTAGGGGCGACGTCTAGCAGATTTATTACAAACTACTGACTACTACTATTTATATAAAAGCACTTTGAGACCTAAATGCATGCTACCTCGATGTTGCTTGCCTTGACAGCGCCATCGGCTGTACGTGAAAAACAAAAGAAAATCATGAAATGCTAAAAAATTATAAAATAGCAAGTTTCAATATTAAATACAATTTAGGGTTCAATATACTTATTTTTATAAAAGATTTTTTATGGTGAAATTTAAATTTGATTACTGGGACTTTTGGATATCAAGACAGGCTATCTAAATATGACATCTGGATATCACCTGTACATCTGGATGTGATGTCCTGGACTTTATGTCCTGCTGTCCAGGTTTTCGTATCCACATGACCAGACTCCCACGTCTTCAAATTTATATGTGCAGGTGATGTCCAGATGTCCAGGTCTTCAGCTCCACATTTTCAGATCTTCATTTCCAGATGTTCAGGTGATCATCTCCTGAAGCTTTGGTCTTCATATTCAGATGTCCAGCATTTCATATGCACATGACCAGACACCCAGGTCTTCACATCCAGATGTCAAGAGGTCATATTCAGACATCCCTGCCTTCATATTCAAAAGTCCCAGTTATCAAATTTAAATTTCACCATAAAAAAATCTTTCATAAAAATACGTACTGAACCCTAGATTTAATATATTATTACAAGCTTGCCATTACGTATATGACTGGACCGGAATATTTGTGCGAATTCATCTCAGGCATTCATCGATACGTTGTTGCCGATCTGTGCGAGGTGTAAGATGGCAACGTTGCTTTTTTTACCCAAAAAGATAATTCTTTTTCAATCATAAGTTTCGTCCTGAAACTTAAACAATTTAATTTTGAAAATACTTTTATCAAAAGACATTATAGTAGGTAGATATTATACACGTAGGTATTCATTTACAAAAAATAAACTATAGGAATATGTGCATACATTTATATTTAGTTTCAAAGAAAACAAATATTACTGATTAATTATTTTTTAGTTTGCATTTCACAACATGTTTTCTGAACGTCTAATTTAATCCTAGAACTTCTAGGGCACGAAGTATCGATACTTTGAATTATCGATAAAGTCGAGGTGGGCTCGACCTCCGTGATTTATATTAATTATTTTTTTCCGATTTTATTTAAATACATTTCATTGAAAGTGTGATTATGTATTGACCGTTGACAGTGCTGAATCTAATCGATCAGATTCGGATAAGTATTAACAAATTATCAATTAAAATGTAAATAAGTTACCTGTGTATTACTTTTTCACTTTATGCATAAAATACGCATTTATTATTTGCAGATTTATTTTTACACGACTGACCATAAAAGGAGTGTTATGTTTTCAGGGTTCATGTATGTATGTAAGTCTGTATGTAAGTTTCTTTATTCCACCATAAGTCCTGAATGGCTTAACAGATTTTGATGTGAGAGGTATTTTTAGATTCCTTGCATTCCTCCGAGTGACATAGGCTATATGACGTCATCATAAAAACAAAATGGCGGATTATATATGCGATAAATAGCAGACCAAAAAACAATAAAATTTGATCAATCTTATCGAGTGGGGTATCAAATTGAAGGGCTTTAAAAGGCGATTTGAAAAATGTATATTACTTATATGTTTGTATATGGGTATACTTTTTTAGTAAAAACTTGTCAGTCGCGTTTTTTATTTTTAATAATTAGCTTGTTGCATATTTAAAAACGATATTAATTTATATCAACAATAAAAGATATCGATATTCGTCGTGGTATCGATGTAAGTCTACACTATATACATATCTATCTACTAGCGTTGCAGGACTATCGATAGTATTGACACGTGTCAAATGTCAATACTGTGGCAGGAAATGCACAGCACAAGTGTTTCTTTATACACTAATTCTGTAATACAAAATCAAAAACTGTAACACAGGTTTGTCGTGAAGAATTTATCATCACCATCCATCAGTCCAAGCTATGAAGGAGTCATCATGAATAATGACTGCAATATTTAACAATTTATGTTGGAAAGGAATAACTATACCTAATCTTTTTGTTTTCTTTAATAAAAAAGGTCGGAAAATAAATTTCCACTTCATTACTAAAAATAAAAGTCAACAATATGTACTATTTAGTTTTATTTAAAAAAATATAATTCTAGTCATACAATTCAATAGAACATTATGACCATAACGTCTGCGGTGCTACTTGGTGATTGATTTTTGAAAATGGATGTTCGAACTATTGCTAGATTTGCGTTGGGAATCTAAGAGGTGGTGAAATCCAAACTGCTGAAACTATTGGTAGATAGGTATTTAAATTACAGTTTCTTATTACTAATTATGATTTTGCACTACTGAACTAGTGCCTCTACATTACTGAAGGTTGGCCGTCAGATTCGCAAACTCTTCTCTGTTCGTCGCTAAGCGAAACAGCTCCTCAACCGTGGTGACTCTGGTCCACTCACATATGTTTCTCAGCCATGATTTTTTGCGTCTTCCAACACATCTCTTGCCTTCTAATATGGGAAAAATCCCATAAGTTGAAGCAGCTGATATCTGTTGTGTCGCAAAACGGGTCCCAAATATTTCAACTTTGCGCTTTTTGACAGTTTGCAACAAAAGTCTAGACACTGCAACGCGCTGGAGGACTTTTTCGTTGCTGAGTCCAATTGAAAACTTGAACTACATAGGTACCTATATTAATTCTCATAAATATATTTTTTTGCTTTCTTACAAAATATGACAATGACAAGAAGAAATTATAGGTTATTTTTCGCTCTTTGTATTTTTTAAATTTCTTTTTCTTTTTTCTTATGCTGCCAGCCAGTCCGATTGGCATTATTGTAGTTAGACACTCTTTTGAAATAAGTGCCATCTAGTAGCGTATTTTTAAATTTATAACAATGCTTTGCGCTTTATTTAATGTCATTTTGAAAGCTCTCGTCGTAGTGTGAGTGAGTGTAGAGATACGAAGATTCATGGCAGATTCTATTCTAAAGCTTTTTTATCATTATGTTGACTGAAATATAATCGTAGGCCATAAAATAAATAAAATAGTATGTTTACCGCTCGCTAATTCAAAATGTTTGCCTATAAGTACTGCAACAACGCAACAAAAAATAAAACGGAAAATGTTGCTATCAACGCCATCCAGCGGAAATTGTTTAATGAACAGCCCTTCGCTTTATCCTTAAATTTCATTACATTGATCTTCGAAAGTAAGGTGTAAGAAAGCATTCTTAAAAAATGTCGCATTTAACAAAAACAGTTAGAAACATCCTCTTGATTAGTCAGAGTTCCGTAAGCTGTAAGTGAAACATATTCAGAGGATATTTGCAAAATTACTAAAATAATCAGGATGTCTGGTTTAGTTTCCATTATTCCGTGTAGGATTTTCGCAAAATAGGTAACATCAATAATCCTACGATAATGTATAGAAATATATTTTACAACTCAAAACAGAATTGACCGATTTTCGTGAAATTAGCTACACAGGACAGGTGGAGTGAAATCTAGAATTTGAACATAGGGTACCTATAGTTTATTTTGATATTTCTACGGGGTGAAGCTGGCACCTACTTTGGACATTACATAATAATTATGATAATTATGCTTAAATTTTACACCTATTATAATACCTATTATGTAATTGTTAGTTTTGTTTTAATGTAATGTTGTAATTTCAAACATAATATCTGTTGTGTTGTGAATAAAATAACTTTATTTGTTTTTTAAATATTATTTTTGTGATAAGAAATAAGTTCTTATTTTATTCAAAGAATAATTTCTAATCTAATAAATATGGAACGGTGGTACAGAACCTATAGAAAAACGTTTCACAGTACCTAAAAATGCCTTATTTCTCGAGGTTTTTTAATTTATGGCGCGTGGGTGAAGGATTGTGATCCATAATGATACATTAATTCAATACTTGTAACAAAAAACAGCTGTGGGCTAGCGTATTATTTTGAGAAGACATTTTTTGTTCGTTAGTGAGAATTATTGACTGTTTTACAATAACAATAATTATATCGAGTTTCGTATGTTTTTTTTATAACTTATACATAATGCCATAGCAGATGGCTCGCCCATATACTTAATATATTGACACTTGCTGTGCCTCCCGAATTCGCTCCCGAGGGAATTTGAATTTCGGTATTAAATACAAAAAGATTTTTTCTAATCGGACCGCCGAGATATAGCGCAGTAAATAGAGCGAACCTTCCCTAGGGATTAATTACGTGCGGTCCAGTAACTCAATTTTTTTTATATTATTGTTTAGGATGGTTGTAAGTATTTAAAATAAATATGGCACAATTGACTAGCTTTTGCACTCGCCGCCAAATTGGAAAAATAAAAAAAAAATCACCACTTTGTTCGGTTTTTTGCTTATATTTTCTTTTAAGTGCATTTTCGCTAGAGAAGTGTCCTACACAATGTTGTAGAAAATTAAATTTGCTGTTATTTACATTTTATATTTTGTTTCTAGGACTGACAGTTTCCGAGAAAAAAAAATCCTTTGCCTTAAAAAAATCTCATTTTTCAAACATTCGTCAATCTTTTTTAATTTAAAACGATGTAATCCAGTCATGACCTATTCTAGGAAAAAAAGTGACAGAACAAACATCGTAGGGAATTTAATTACCTGCAAAACGCAATTGCATATTTCTTAACCAACCCTGCAAGGTGGAGAGTAAAACTAAATGATAAAACAACGGAAATTGTTTTTTGCTATAATATTTTACTTTTTACTAACTGAATCTCGGTCCCATGGAAATTTCGGGATATAAAGTACCTTATGTGCTAGTCCTGATATTTTTCTACTAGTATACCAAATTTAATCGAAATCCGTCTAGTAGATTTTGTGTGATTAAGCAACAAATATCACATCCAAACTTTCCCATTTATAGTGTGATTCATTGCAGGTGAGTAACCGGTACCTGATTGGGACACTGTAAAAGAGTCTGTGGACATTATCAAGTACAGATATTAGATAATATTTGCTTCATCAGCAATAAAGATTGGGAAAGAAACCCGATTTTAAAATGAAAAAGTTTGGATGTGATATTTCTTGCTCAATCTAAAAAATCTACTGGACGGATTTCGATAAAATTTGGTATGCTAGTAGAAAAATATCAGGGCTAGCACATAAGGTACTTTTTATCCCAATATTCCTATGGGAGTAAAGCCCCCGGCTGCAGCTAGTAGACAATAAAATATGATAGCAAAAATGTAATATTTTAACTTTTACTTTTACTGCCTACTCCGTAGGGTTGGTTAAAAAAAAATTACATGTATTTTGTAGGCAATTAAATTTCCTTCAAATTTTATTCCAATATATATTTTCCTAGAGTAGGCCATAAATGAATTACAGCGCTCTGAAGTAAAAAGTTTGACAAATTTCCAAATGCGATTAAAAAATGCGATTTTTTTAAAGTGCACATCTCCATAACTATTAGTCCTAGAAACAAAATATAAATTGTACATTATAGGAAATTTATTTTTACAACGTTGTGTAGAACTCTAATGTAGCTAAAATGCATCTAAACGAAGGTGAGAGCGCAAATCTGAATAAAGTGGCAATTTTTTTTGGTTTTTCCAATATATGGCGGGCGTGGAAGGGGGGAGAAATTGTGCCTCTTGCATTTTAAACACTTACTAACCATCCTAAATAACATATCAAAAATTAAGAACTATTGAACCATTTGTAAGTAAACCATACCCTTAGCTCTATTTTGGTCTTTATTCATTGAACTATGGACGGATTTGTATTAAATTTGGTATACTAGTAGAAAAATACCAAAAATAGTACATAGGTTACTTTATATCCTGAAATTCCCACGGGAGCGAAGACCCGAGACGCAGTTAGCAGAAAATAAAATATTATAACAAAAAAAGCAATATTCCGTAGTTTTAATATTGAGTTTCTGCAGGGTTGGTTAAGAAAAATGCAAATGCGTTTTGTAGGTAATTAAATTCCCTACAAATTTTGTTTCAATACTTATTCTCCTAAAATATGTCATAACTAGATTACAGCGTTCTGAAGTGAAAAGTTTGACAAATTTCCGAAAAAGAAGATTCTTTTAATTTTTTTTATGAGCACACATCTCGGTAACTATCAGTCCTAGATACAAAATGTAAAATGTAAATAAAAGGAAATTTAATTATCTACAAGATTTTGTTGAACACTTTCCTAGCAAAAATGCATCTAAACGAAAATATGAGCCTAAATCTGAAAAAAGTTTTTTTTTTTTTTAGTTTTTTTAAGATTACCACGGACGCGGAAACTTGGCAATTGTGCCCTTTTTATTTTGAACTAGCTTTTGCCCGCGGCTTCGCCCGCGTGAATTTCCCACGGGAACAGTGCTTTTTCCCGGGATAAAAAGTAGCCTATGTGCTATTCCAGGTCATTATCTACCTCTGTACCAAATTTCATCGAAATCCGTCCAGTAGATTTTGCGTGATTGAGTAACAAACATCCTCACAAACTCACAAATTCACAAACTCACAAACTCACATCCAAACTTTCGCATTTATAATATTAGTATGGATACTCACAATAATCCTACACAACATTTAAATCTATCGTCGTCGTCTATTTACTGCGCTAATACGTGATATTGTTTAAACAATGCATCAAACTCTTCATAAAAAATTATAAACTTTTCCTTCCAGTCATTATCGTAACCATAAAATAGTAAGGGAAATGTCGTGCCAAAAAGGGCTGGCTTCTGAATTTCTCATGAGTCACGCCTTGGATATTCCATCCAGCGACTGGAAGGCATTCGTTTGAGGGTTTGAGTCTTTACATCGACAGGAACTCAAATTTTGATTTTTTTGTGAATGTTAGAGCGACATTCATCCTAAACCTAATATTATAAATGCGAAAGTAAGTTTGTTTATCTGTTTGTTACCACATCAAGCTTTATCTACTCAATCAATTTTTCTGAAATTTCGGGAAATTCACGCGGGCGAAGCCGCGGGCAAAAGCTAGTTGTCGATAAAATACAGCTACTAATGTAATTTCTAGTTGAATTAAATTATTCAATTTCTGTGCAAAATACATACCTACTTACCTACCTACTGATATTATGTATATATCTTAACAGAGCTTGTTTTTAAATTTCCCCTATACAACCGATTACCGAATAATTTAATGGAAATATATTATCATTATAATGGCAATGGAATTCAGGGCGCTTTGATGTGAAGGCTAAAGGCATTCCTTACTTGGAAAGGCTTTTATCAGTATCAATTCAATGGAGTTCTTTCTTTCAAGGGCACTCTAGTTGCGACGTTTTCTGCAAGGTTCTCGCTATTGAAATAATTTAGCATTGTTACACTATACACGACAGTGTTCAGTTTTTTACGGTTCTTATTATCATAAGAAATCACCTAAGTCGTGGATGCTTAATAGATTATTTTGAATTTTAGGTTTAGTTTAAAATAATCTAAATCAAAAATTCTTTATTGAAACTTGGCCTTTAAAGAAGGCTTTTTTCAGATGAAAAAATAAAAAAACTAATTATTTAATCATAATATATTATGTCTAAAAGCTACAAACTACTAGCATTTCGGAATGACCACTGCTAAGAAGAAATGCCTAAAGAAACTCATGAAACAGTCTTGGTCGCCTAACATAACAATTCATCAGACCAATCGAAATAAAAAGCAATCACTGTTACTTAAATATTTTTTTGTCTTATTATATTACCTAACGCTTTTGAAAAATGTTTTTGTATCGCTTGACGACATTGAACTCGGACCCACCCACACTCCAAAAGTGACGAGTCGATAATTCGGGATCAGATTACATGGCTTAGGGTGTTGTTACACAAGCGATCGTTAAAAAAATCATGTAATCCAAATGAACACATGTATGAGATTCTTATCTTTTTAGAACAAAAGAATGAAGTACTTTGGGAACAACCCCAATTTAAAACTACATTTTACAATTTCCGTATATATTATAACACAAACAAAAGTAGGCAAAGGAATGCCTCAGCTTGTGTTATGGCCAATTACGAATAGGAATACTGATAACGCTAATTTTCAAGTACACACGGAACGATAACACAGCGAGTCTGCCCTTGTGAAAAATCAGTAACAAAATTGGTATCAGCAATGTAGTGTGTAGTTCACTACACAATCTCATAATATATTTGAGAGATTAAATAATACTCTGTCAGAGCACCTCCCCCTGGATCCGTTCTTCCTTGACAACACAAGGACAGGATAATAACAAACTCTACCTTTACAAGTCGGCCGAAGCAAAGAAAATATGCCCGTGATTGGGAGGTAGGAAGCCCGCTTGCCTCATCTAGTCTTGGAGTCGCTCGCCAATATGACAAAGCCTTTACAGTCCGTTTGCGTTGTTAAGTTACTTGTGTAGGTGTATATTACAAAATGTAATATACCCTATACAAAATACAGGTACTTAATACATAAAATACTTATAATTACGCCAGCGTTTATTAAAATAAAATGATTAAGCATCAGCTCAGCAACAGTTCTGCTGTTAGATTTTTTCATGTCGTAAAAGAGCCAAGAGGGTTTTACTACTTATGATTCCTACCATAGAATGGCGGCTGTTTTAATCAGGTCAAACTAAACATCTAGACATCTCAACCTGGTAACAAATCCTACTGATATTATAAACGTGAAATTTTGTGACTCTTTCACGCAAAAGCTACAGAACGGATTGATGGAATTCGCACAAGATCGAACACAAAATTGTCGAAGGGTATTACAGCCATATTCATGAGAAAGACCGAAATTCTCAAGGGAGCGAAGCCGCGTGTCATAGATATAAACAAAAGAAATGTCTCACAAAGGACCCACAACATAAGAATTCATTTGCATAATTATCTTTTGACAAGTTGGTTAACTGTCCACAATTAACGAGACTAATGTTTTCCGCATACGTTAATCCATTAAAGATGCTATACATATAATTTAGTTGGTACGTTTTGAACAAATTTAATACTTGTCTATCAATTATTAAATTAAACTAGCTGGAATTTAATGTAGGTAGGTAGTCGTAAAATTGTAAACAATAATACTTCGACGCCATATTTGCATCTGTAATTTAGTAATTATTTGGCACAAAGATAATAAGATAAGTGCAATCGCCCCAATATCCCCGAGGATTATTAGGAGTTATTTCCCATCTGATCTCCTAAACCGATCTACTGCTAATGTAATATTTAATTCCAAGTTATTATGGCGACAAAGTAAGTTAAGTTTTGTGGAAGTTGTAAATGATTTTACGTAGGTACCTAATAAAATGTCAGATACGAATACGACGGCAAATTTTTACGAAAAAATAAAAACTAACCTGTTTCCTAATCAGGACATGGCTGACCCTCCCCCGCACCCGCACGGACAACACGTACTCCCCCGGATGCGCCTGCGACTCCCTCACGAGGAACGAGCCGTTCTTGCCCTTCTCCATAATCAGATCTTCTGCCTCTTTCGCTGACATCACCCCATGGAACCATCTGCAACAAAAATCTTCATCAGCCATTTTAATGACCCCACTGGTGGGGCACTGGCCTCCTTGTTAAATGGGTAAGGAGGGACCATGACCGGTGGGTCGCGGGCCCAACTGCAAATACAATTTGCGTGCTTGCGTGCCTTCCGAAACACGGAAAAGCTTGAGATAATACGTTTGGTGTCCCATTCATTGCGAAAGTTCCTAAGTCGTTTTTTATCCAGTTTTCATTTTTTCATTTCAACCAAGAAAATGAAACCCCTCTGAATACTTCATACTCCTTTTGCCAGCTTGCAAGTTGAATCTAGCTACCATGATTTGCATAGTATCTGTATCGCCATCGACAAGTATGACCTATATTTAATTATTGACTGTTCTATGATTGATAATATAATACCACCACTTGGACAAACCATATAATTGAAATAATTAGATTACGTGCTACAAAACAATAGAAATCTATGCATATACTATAACTCTAGCAGCATTAGCATGAGACATACAAGTATGAAGACAACTAAGTACTTAATTATACCTAGATAAAGGGGTTCGCCGTACTGGTGGTACTGGTAGGTGTTGCTTTATTCTGAAATTTCAACCGCTATCGAGCGATGCAACCTTCGATCACTTAGAAGAATGTATTTATTTTACTAGTCGCTCGCGCCTCCGGCTTCTCTACTGAGGGAATTCCGGGATTAGTACAATATGTGCTACAGATTACAAAATAATAATAATCATTTATTTCAGAATTACATCCATATTTAGTACATTAAAATTAAATTAAATTAAATAATATTATAAAATAATATTATATACTATAAATAACTAAATGAAAATCATTTTGGGGTTGATTTTGGGGAAAAGCCAATATTTGATCACGGGTTTTAAATATCTCCATACCATTTTTATACAAATTGGTCCAGAGATTAAGACCTGAACATGAAAGCGTAACAGATAGACCCCGCGGGTTTGGTTCAAGCGGAGTCGGTCATCGGATTACTGGCCTCTATGATGATCAATTTGACTCAACTAGACCCCGTAAAAGTAGCCCATAAGTATGTTAAAGTAGCTCCATACAGCAGTATTTACTTGTGTAACGACCACCAAATCAGAACATTAGGTGACTAACATAATGAGTAAATTAAGACAAGACACGACGACATCTCGCCTCTGATTGTCGCTAAAAATAACATAATATGGGAAGCGACATGGTTTTTTTAACAAATTATGTTGCGTAATCCCGACATAAGTGACTTAAGTGAGCGATAAGAAAGGAATTTTGGTAATTACATCCCCAAGGGCGGGCGGTAAAATCGAATATGTGTAGATAGAACAAGTTTAGCAATTTCTTGGGTTCGGCATTGTTGTTCAACAAATACTGTGTAAAAACAACAATGCTGGCGATATGTGAGTAGCAACCCTATCATCTACATAGAATCAAATACCAGTGCTACAAGTTCCGCGAGGGGAAAGCCAGGGGTCCCCTTTCCCCTGCGCTCACGCTTGCATCGACAACAATAGATTAAAAAACTCACCGCACCTGTCCATCCAGCCAGCCTGCCATGCGCAAGTTTGTAAGAATCGCAGAGATGCTTTGCCAGCATGCAAAAATGCGAATAAAAACCAGTCAAGCGCGAATCGGAATTAAGAGCCGGTCTCAATAATAGACAGGAGAAGAAATGTGTTTTAAATAAATTGTAGCCATCCAGTGGACTTTGCGAGACAAACTTTCGCATTTATATATTATTTATTAGTAATATTTATTGCATGATGTAAGCAAAGTAGTCTTGTGTCGATGTTTGTCTGTCTGTTTTAGGCAGCTGTAACATTATGACCCGATCTCATATTGGTATAATTGATTATTGTATTCAATGAACCAATACATAATTCATAGAAGCGCGTTTATTTGCAACTATATCACTTATTGTTTAGTTCTGGTCTCGTACCTGCATTCTAGGACTAGTTGTGTTACCTGCGAATTCACTCACATGGAACTTTCTACTGGGAATCATACTGAGTATTAAATCTTGACATGTATAAGTATAATATTATTAAATCTGATAAACTTACAGACTTCAATAGGTATAAGGACACTCTACCTGTAACAGCTTTTTTAACCCTATTTACTGCAAAGCAAATATATGATTTGATCATGTCAATTTACGTGACAACATACAAAACAATGTACAGTCTATAGCAAATCATTATATTCAAAGTCATTGCATCTTTATTACCGCCACAGAAGGGTTATGCCGTTGCCTGTACAAAGATATACGCATACGCAGACCAATAATTTTTATCTTACTTAAAAGAATGTACTCCGTCTCCTATAATTGTATGTAATTTATGTTTATTGATGTAAAAGGATGTATAAATGTGTCACATAATTTCAAAACATAACAATAAACAACTCAGTGGCATGCAAATCCGGATGAATGCGGGCATCAATTATTGTAATGACAATTTTAATTACCCACGTCTTTATTAGGGTTCCGTACCACAAAAAGTAACAAGCTAATTTTTAAAAATAAAAAACACGACTGACAAGTTTTCACTCAAAAAGCACATACAAACATACAAGTTATATACATTTTTGAAATCGCCTTTTAAAGCCCTTTAATTTGATACCCTGCTCGGTAAGATTGATCAAATTTTATTTTTTTGCTCTGCTATTTATCGCATTTATAATCCGCCATTTTGTTTTTATGATGACTTTATATAGCCTATGTGACTCGGAGGATAGCAAGGAATTTAAAAATACCTCTCAAATCAAAATCTGTTAAGCCGTTCAGGACTTATGGTGGAATAAAGAAACTTACATACATACATACTTACATACATGAACCCTGAAAACATAACACTCCTTTTTTGGTAAGTCGTGTAAAAACAGAACCCTCATGGTATAACTTTTTTTATAACATTGTATTTGTGTAAAAAGTGTTTTTTTCTCTTTTATATTATTGACCTCCTAACGTCAACGTAACGGTTATAACGTAACGGCGTCGCAAGGGTAAAAGTTATAACAACACAACAGTGTAAACCACATCGAAATCTGTAGCTTGGTTTAGGAGGAGGTACAAATCACAGGGGGGTCAAACACAAAAACGAAAAAAAAATGGTTCAGGCTACATAAAGACCTCATGTTCCCCTTTTAAAAGAACCTTTTATTTTATTCTTATACTTTACCTTTTAAACAAACAGGATTTTTAATATTTTTTTTACTTTATATTAAAATAAATTATTTTTTTGGCCTACCCATTATCAAAATGTCTTCTCCTGTAGACTGTTCGGATATATAGCTGCTCACTTTAAAAGATGTTAAAAAATATTTCCCAAAGGCAAATACATTAGTTATTATTATTATCACAAGTAGGAATAATTCTGCTTCTCAAATATGAAAGGTCATTAAATTACCATTTTACAAACAATAATTAAGACACATAAACATAGTGTTGCAATATTTGCAGTCTTCTCCTGTAGACACTTAAAAATCCAAAATTTTTAAGTATTTTGAACGCATCCATTGAGCAAATTTTTTTATGTTGGCATTTCTGCGTTAGCTGTCATTCATTCGTCCATAGCACCGAGTAATGGCGTCTGTGCCAGTGAAAAATATTAATTTAAAAGGATACACAAGATTTTGGTCAACTTTTGAAGATCTTTTCTGTATTTTGCATAAATTGGTAAGTACTTACTTAATAAATATCTAAACCGTGAAGTTTTATGACAATTATATATAGGTTTATTAATTTGATTATGCTTTCGTGCTAACCTCGCAACGTTGTCTGCCATCTTATTGTTTTTAATTAATATCTTCCCTGTAGACATCTTTTCTGTGAATGCGCAATTCTTCTTCTGCAAAATCTTTCTGCGAATAGACTATATTTCTAAATTTTGAGATTTTTTTTCATGTGGCAGTGTTTTTTTGCTATTTTTTCTGAAAATATGCTGATTTTGTTATTTTAAAAAAATACTACAGAAGTGACATCTAATCTGTGGGCAGATAATGATTATTTGTTTTTTTTTAATTATTCCATTTATGAACATTATTATGACTTTAAGGGAAATAAATGTTTGAGATCATGATTAAGTATTGAAACTTTGTTAACAATTTATCATAATTTGATAGCATAAATGAAGATTATGTTGTTTTCTGTAGGCGTTGGGATCTCTTCTGTTGAATTTCTACAGGAAAGTTGTCCAGTCTGTGGACAGTTTTTGTTTATTTTTTTTCACGTAAAGTAATTATTTTTTTTTAATTTCTTTTTATTCTGATGTTACTTACGTTTATGTTAAGCCGGTTTTTCAAAATTCTATATTCAAATTTTAGTTATTTTTATTGATTATTAAAGTGAGGATAATGTTATTTCCTGTAGAAAATTAGATCTCCTCTGTATCCATAAAAAAATAAAAATGTGATTTTCTGAGAGATTATGAAAGACTGATCTATGTTTATATGATTAAAAATAACTAGATACTATGTTTTAATAAAAGGTTGATTTTCAAAACAATATAATATGTTTTATTTTTTAGACCTCACGAGTCACCGATTTTGTGTTTGACCCAGGGACGACATTGATTTACCGATATTTCCACGGGACCAAAGTCTCAGGCTCATTCTAGTAGGTAAATATCTAATATTCTTTAGTCGGCTATTTTAAATGTTTACAATATTAATTTTTACCATCAGGTGACCCGCTTGCTTGTTTGCGGCCCTATGTTATAAAAAAAAAATAGAATAGGATTGATTACGAAAAAACATTAATACTTAGTTCATCTGTAAGAATTTATTGTAATGGACAGGACACGTAGCACAATAAAATTTTCAAAATATTTTGACAGGCACGTTATCGAAACCTGTCAACCTTCCGATGACATCCGGCACGCAGTTTCAGAACAACAACCCGCAGACAGACGCACAGGATGGCCTCTCACTGCCAACTCTCTGTATCAAGGCCAATGTCACATCATATCATAAGTATAATGGGCGAAAGATACGGGTCGTTTCTTTTGCCGTAATCGCCACGCTTGGCAGGCGGGTTGGCGATCGCAGTGTGATGGCATAGTACGCGGAAAGATGCTGCTGCCCATCCTCCGGTGTTTTAAATCCCTTAGTCGCCTCTTACGACACCCACGGGAAGAGATGGGTTGGTGCTATTCTAGGGCCACACCACAGGCCACAGGCAACTTATATGATCAATTCCTCCTTATTATCAACTAGACCCTGAACCCTAGTAATTACAAGCTTTTATTCATTGTCCCGGTGTTTGTTTGTCATCAAATTTAATTTACATCAGCGTGGAGTACTTTCCTGGTTTCTTTCCAAATGAGGTAAAATGAAATTTATATATAAATTACAAAAAGAGAATCATCCATGCTTGTCTGGGGGCAAAGCAAAATCATGAAATATGCCAGCTACTTCTTTTCCCGCGCAGATTGTTAAAGTCAATAAAGGGAAGGGCTTTAAACTGGAGATTCTTGTCAAAGCTATGGAAATAGAAATCTTTATTTACGAATACGGGTACATACGATGACAAACATGATTGCATTAAAGTAAACCATACATATTCTGCCATGTAGCCGTGTAAATATAGCTTTGTTACCATGAAAAAGATTAATTAAATTATAGATTTAAGTTTGACACCATTTAATTGAAATAATAAATGATAATTAAAAACAATTCAGTCAATATTATTTAAATTATAAAAATAAATTATAATTGTTTCAAATAATAGTAAAAATAATTCATAATTCATATCAAGGTATTATCATTCAAATATTCGTCAACTGTGTAATATCCCTTCGCAGACAACAAGTCAAAGAGTTCCTTCTTAAACTGCCGTAAATTACATTCTGCAAATCTACTAATGGGCTATCGACCTGTCGTTATATTTTATTCTTTCTTCCACCAAAAAGCGCACTATTCACCGAAGCGTAGTCTTCTACCCCGTAAGAGATTAAGACGTAATAGGTACTAAATCGTATCTGTTGAAAGGAAATAAATTGCGAAGATATGAATTTTTATTCGAATACGTAAAATTTTCTGTAATTTTATTTTAAACATAAAAAAGAAGATAAGGTAATTTTATACCAATATTGCATACTGCATTTCCAAAGTTCCCACGATAGCGAAACCCCAGGATGCAGCTACTAGTCCTAATGTCTAATAGAAATGCATCTTGGTTTAGTTGCCAGAACCACTTAGAGCGAGGTCCGGAAGTCCGAGTCGGAGGTATGACCGCGACCTCGGTTCGACCTCGCTCGGTTACATCACGCCGCCCACCGCTGCCCAATCTGCTGAGCCTCTTAGGGTTCCCTAGGATTGTTCTCGAGTGCTTCTTTCATAAGATAACAAAATATATTGGTTATAAATGCGACTCTTTTGGGGAGCGCCGGGCCGCGCGTGTGGCATTGGCATTGGTAAGAAGTATTGTGTTTATACGCTCGTCCGAATTATAAATACCAACTATTCCAATTAAAAATATTTTTACACATTATATAATATTTTACTCTTCTGTTGTAGGAGTACTAAGACGGATGAATACTTTGTATCCCAAATTTTCCACGGAATCGGTGTCCCTATGGGCAGGGCTTGAAACCGGTTAATAAAAAACCTAAAAAATAAGTGTTTTGACCTGGTTACGCAGTAACGCTCGGGCCATTACGATCGGAGTGAAAACCCTTTTAAATCGGTCTCGCGAGCGGAAATTACCTGGTTAATCCCGCGCCGGCGAGTGACAAGGACGGGTATATCGCTCAGCGTTTTATCTCACTTACGCATTTGCAAGTCTCAACGTGTAGATTGGTTAGATTTATATCGAGCGAGAGTGAGAAATAATCATAGTTAGAGCGAGATAGAACACGATCGTTGAAAAGAGCGAAATGTTTTGGGTCTTTCCGGTATTTTGAACAGGAACTGAAATGATATCGCGCTTTGAACATAACCAGAAATAATATATGGTATTGCTCAACCGTAACTGATTTAAAACGCTCTTTTTTTAAATGTATGGCGCATCGAGTGAGCTGGTTTAGAATTTTAACCAGGTTAGCAAGCCCTGCCTATGGGCGCAACTAAGTGGTATGTTTTACAGTCATATTCTGGCAGCATACATAATCGACTGCGAGCTTAATTTAGAAGAGTACTTAAAAAGTTACGTTCATGGATGTTACCCCGGATTTTTTAGTCTTAGACGAATATGAAATAAACTTGTATACATTTTTAAATGAAGTAACATTAACAATTGCCCTTTTGAATTTAATTAAATCCTTTTACAGGTGTTTGCAGTGTTCTTTTTCAAAGAACCTTCAGCGCATTAGACCGACTCACGCTTGGCTGAATTTTTTGGATCACGCCTATGCGTGGTCAGATCGATGACTGCCGTCGTGCTCGACTTGCTGACAAGGATTGTTTTGATGAAAACCGGGGCAAAAACGTTTGTATAATTAGATTAGATGATTTTTCCTGAAGTTTTTTTCCTAGAGATTTATGATTTGTTTGCATTTATGTTTTTATGTATAGGAAAAAGGAAACAAAAACATCTCCGATCTTATATTATAACTTTTGTCCTAAAGTAATTGCAACCTGCGGCTTCGCTCCCGTGGCAATTTTGGGATTCTTGTTAATTGATGAACTTCTGACATCCGCGCGGGTCCGTGTTGCTTTTAGCGCCTTTTATTATGGCGTGTCTTTTTAGTCTTGTCATACTTATATTAATTCTGTGGTCTCGTTCTATTTTATTTACGACTCAAACAAGATTTTCGATAAACAGAAGTCAAGGACCCGACGAATACTCGAAATGAATTTGTCCTAAATTGACATTTTACGCAAACTGGTTTGAATAAAATGTTTATGTATTTTTGGAACTACCTGTGTCCCGCGACTTCGCTCCCGTGGGAATTTCGGATTCTGAATAGCCCATCCCACTCATGAATCACATAGTGTAACCCTTAATCAAACTGTGTCGCTTCATAACTATCAGTATCAGTGGCGTAACTATAGGGTGGCATCTAATGAATTTGCCACCGTTCTCGAACGATATAGTTACGCCACTGATCATATAGGCAGAAAATACTGAACAGGCAGTAGTGAGCAAAGGACATTGAAATAGCTGATGAAATAATATTATTTTATGTAGAATATTATACATTTTTTATTTGTAGATTTTGTTTATGTATCTTTTCTATATGTCATGTATTTCAAATGAATCTGACTATTATTATACCTATCCAGTTTTATTATTTATTTTATATAAAATTTGCGAGCTAGGTGTCGAGCAAATAAAGTTTGTTTACAACCCAAATAATAGTCAACAACACAAAGTTTAATGCGCAATTCACCTTACTCACCAGTCACCAGGGCAGCGTGGGTTACGTTTCTCAGAAACTCCGACTTAGATCAGCTTACTAATATGGTCATTTTCATTCCAACTAACATATCAGAGTAGCTGTGCTTGGTGGCTTCGCTCCTGTGGGAATTTTGAGATAAAAGCCTAGGTATGTGAACGTATGACACGACTAGCTTATCCCGACTTTGCCCGCGTGAATTTAATCTCACACGTTTAGAGCTTTTGTTTCTAAAAGACATTCCAAAATAATCAGTTCATTTTTATCGTAGATAGTTAGACGAACACAAAACCAACTTGGTCTATACAAGTAAAGAATATTTTCAAACAGTATACTCTTTTCTGTAATATTCTTCTTTTTATAATTTTCATGTGTCAGTTGACCTTGCTTGGTCGATAGAAAGTAAGAAAGACTATTACGAGCAAAGTGGCGTGCAACATTATTACTTATTAGCTTAATCTAAATGCCATTCGCCCCGCTAGTTATTTTAATTAATTGCGACGTCACGCATGCGCTGACCAAGCTGCACTTATATTGCACAACACTGATTATGATGAATGCTATTACACTACATGTGCCCCATATATATATTTATATATTAGCTGTTGCCCGCGGCTTCGCCCGCGTAAGTTTCGCTTAGATGAAAAGTCCTTTTGTGTTCCAAACTGTTTCAAATGTTTCGGATCTTCGATTTTTATACGTCTACAGAAAATGCTCATCAGATTAATCAAACTTTGCTAAGGCGCCATTTCCATATACGTTATAGTTTAGCTGGTCTCTTGGAGTTATTCATCAGATGTTCCAGATCTTCAATTTTTATACGTCAGCAGAAAATGCTCATTAGGTTGAACAATTTTTGCTAAGGCGCCATTTCCATATATGTTTATAGTGTAGCTGGTCTCTTGGAGCTTTTCATCAGATGTTCCAGATCTTAAATTTTTATACGTCAGCAGAAAATGCTCATCAGGTTGAACGACTTTTATTTAGGCACCATTTCCATATTTCTTATAGTTTAGCTGTTCTGTTATGGTTCTTCATCAGGTGTTCCAGTTTTCAAAATCAATTATAGCCTATATGTTGCCCAGATCTCTAATAGCTATACAACAAAAAAAGTTTCATTCAATCCGTCCAGTAGTTTTTGCGTGAAACGCGTACATACATACATACAGACAGACAGACAGACAAGAAATTCTAAACAATTTTTTTTTGCTTTCTATTGTTCTTTTTAAGTGTCCCTCTATCCATTTTAGTCAAAAATACTAAATGTACAGATAAAATATTTTTAATGTTTTATTATATGTATAGATAAACATATACACACAGAAATATTATTTCAAATCGAGAGATTAGCGCGTTCAAACAAATAAACAAACTCTTATATATTAAGGTTTGGTTGAAAGATGTGATCAATCAGACCACAGTCCGTAAAAAAATATAAACCATCCGAAAAGAAATATCTAAATGAATGAGAAAATCGCATCCAAATCAATTGTGGAGTATTAAAAGATCAAAGTACAGATGCGGAAAGCGATTTTATTTTATACTAGGTATGTAATGTAGGTATTGATCTTACTATGTTTGTAAATATTATTCATAGATTTCTGTAACATATACAGATAATCAAATTCCACGAACCAAAATAGCAATAGTTGCCGACCTTAAGTTGTTTGATAAACAAAACAAGTAGGTTAGGACGGCAAGGTTCCATGGGTAATGAATGTCAATGCCACACCATCGCCTAAACTAAATGTAGCCGGTAACGGTAAGTAAAGCCATACTTCCATACTAATATTATAAATGATATAGTATGGTATGCATTCACGTTTTAACCCCTAAACCAATTGTGTTGTTTGTCGTCAAAGAGATGTTGGAGATCCGAGGTCAAATATAAGTTTGGATTCTTTTTTAAATTTGCCGAGACTGAAATCAGAGGTAAAAGTTTGTAATATTGTTTTTTTTTAACTAAATAAGAATTTTAAAATACCAAGGCAAGTAAAACAAACAAAAATCTTAATTATCAAATCAGACTTGCAACTTGCAAAAAAAATAATGACAAAAAAAGATTTACAAAAGTATTCACTTTGAATATTCCACATAATGGCCAAGCATTGCCGACGAACGCAGTGAATGCATTAAGAGTACATCGCTACTGCAATAAAAAGTTAATCAGTTCAAGAGAACGTCACTCTAACTGCTATTAGAGTGAAACGTCGTAATCTTCTGCAATTTGCCGTCCTGGGTTGTTGACACACTGATTTGAAGGCATATTAATAAGTTGCAGTCACCAGCGCATCATCTCATCCGAATTCATTGCAAATTCGACCATAATATTACCACCGCATATAGCATGCAGGGTAATTTGACATGGAGTTGCGAAACGGCTAAATAAGGTATAAATTAGTTATTTCTATTTTATTTTTTCATTTTTGTATTCTATTGGACGATTTGATGATTCAAATCGAACGATTCGAAGTAATATTAAATAGAAGGTTCCTGGGCTTGATCGTTATTATTTCGGTTTGAAGTAATAGAAAGTAGATTCGTGAATTTCGTGCCTCAGAACTTTTTATCAATGTTACCAATTGGGGTTCGTTAATGAGTAAAAAACAGTATTAGTAAATTGGGAGAGAAATTTTCTATACGTTTTTTTGCATCGGGTACAAAACTTTTGATTTTTATTAAGAAATTCTTACCCAAAATCAGCAAAGGTTGCAAACCACTGATTCGCGTCGCTTTTTTCCCTTCATTTCGGGGTACTTCAATGCCATCTACCTGTACTTCAAAAAATTCCTATTAAGGGAATATACCTCATGGATTTAAGGTTGAACTGATGCAGTTTAATAAGAAAACGTATGAGTCACGTGGCCATTTGGCTATAGAAGGCTACGTCGTCGCCACCCGCGTCATGTCACGCTGTAAGGAGACACCCACCGGGTTCTGTTACTCATCAGGGGCGTAACTACTGCTGTATCAATTATACAGAGTCCCCGAAACAGTGGTGTTTCAAAAGGGTGACCCCCTAGTAAAAATATATATTGATATAAGGCGGTCTTTCTAATTAGTGACTTTGTGACTTTGTGGATACATATACCTAGTGTAACTATTGACTTATGGATCACTGGCCGCAAATTCCTGTAATAAAGGCTATTAAGCCTGGTGGATAAAATCCTTGGGGGAGGCCTTTGTCCAGCAGTGGACATCTTTAGGCTGAGAGAGAGAGAGAGAGAGAGAGAGAGAAGCCTGGTGTACACGGATAGAGTCAAAGGCATAGTAGCGGATAGAGTCAAAGGCATAGTAGTGCGGGAAAGTACAAGGTACCTACTTTCTTATTAACAATACCAGTGTTGGTAGAGTCTCTCATACTCTACAAATAATGTTTATTGTAAAGTAAAAAAGTTAGTACTCTACCTTACTTCTAAACCTTGTAAAGGCTGTATGACTTATAACAGTTTTACATCATTTCCAGGGTATTATGTTTAAAAAAAATTACGAAACGTGCGTTTACGCCGCGCTGCTGTCAAATAGAATATTTATCGGTTTCCCGGAGATCTCGGCGAGATCAAGCGGTTTGTACAACCAACAGCACATCTGCTTGTTCAAAATTATTGCAAATTCGCCGTTATTGCCGAGTCATAGAGTCTGTGCGGGGAACCTTATACAGTTGACTATACTTGCAGTCCAATCCTGCAAATATCTAAGTGCTTAAGTAGCAAGCAAATAAGCAATGTATTCGAGGAATGTCCCTGTTCTGTTAATTTAAACTACGACACAAAAGAGGGGTGTTGTAGTTCCTAATCAAATTATATTGATTGTTTTGAAAAATATAAGGGGTCTTCCAACATAATTTAATTTTTGTCTGTCAATTGATGCAATTCGATGCAAGTTTCTTATCACACCGCTTAGATATTAACGAAAGTAAATTACACGCGGACGAAGTCGCCGGCACAAGCTATTGGTTGAAGTCAGGCAATCTCAACTTCCTAAAAAGGCCAGCTAGTCCTACATATTCTGTTTGCCCGGATCTCAATAACGCTGTAAGTAGGTATACTTAGGACGTAGGTACATTCGCATAGCCATATCTTATCTATAGTCAAAGCAGAGCTAAACAGGGCATTCGCAAACTCGCTGACTCAACATTTCGTCAGTACTTCAAAATCTTTGAGCAACAAGGACTTCCACGCGCGGCACAGAAAGTCCATGTTGCTCTCCGTTTAATGTTGCTTGGCAGAAAAGAGGAATAAAAATTAAGACATACCTATCTCAAATTAAATGACAATAATTGAGAGTTATTTTAATGGTTTGTTCCACTTGGCACTCCTTTTTGCTAGGCTGTAATAATTAAGTATAACTATAATGAAAGCTAAGTAGGTATATAAAGCTATTTAAACTTTATTTCACAAGCTTTTAATAACGTGTCGGTGTGTCTGTACACAATTTTTTATCCGACTACGGCGAAGCGGAAAGGAGGGTTGTGATATGATTTTGACCGATAAATTTATATGTACTTATGTATGTATGTTCATCTTACATTGAACTCCGTTTGAGCTCCAAGTTGAATATTTATTAATACAGTTTGGACGGGTGTGTTTGGTTTCTGGACAGATTGGACGATGAAATTCAAATTCAATTCCCAGGTACATGAGTACTATCGATAGTATTTAAATCGGATGCCAATGTAAAGTTATAATACTAGCGATTTCCACTTGCTAATTTGTACTACACAAATTAGCAAGTGGAAATCGCTAGTCTCTGCCTACTCCCACGGGGAAAAAGGCATGATAAATGTATTTATAAATTAGGGGAAGCTTTGGCCCAGTAGTGGTACTTTTAAACTATACTATAACTGTATATAATTTTAGATCTATCGATATATGGACCAGCAGCATCCGGTAATGATAAATACCCTTGAGCATAAATATCTACTCATATTATTGCCAATAAAACTACTCTTAAATATTTTATATCATCAGCACAGCACCGGTTTATAATGTATGCTTTTGTAGAAACACGTGGTTATATAAAGCCATATTTAGGAAAATTCCTTCCTTGATGCAATTTTTCATTCATTATGCAGGAAAAAATGTAAAAGTTATCATAATTTTAAAATTAAACTATCCATACCTATATTTAATACTCTTTCAAGCAAAAACTTCTGAACAGGAAAAATCTATTACTTAATCCTTCTTTTTTACTTTGAGACCCCTTGACTCTAGATAAGTTTACATTTCAACAAAGAGAAATCTGGTATCTGAAAATAAAATCCTTGGACACGCAAAAAAATTTTTGGTAACGACATAACTTAAAAACGTTACCGATTAGATTTATCTTTTTTTCTAATTATAAAGTTCCTGTGTTATAAGGAATTAAGAAAATTTCTCTATAACCTTACCTTATGACTATTAAAATTTATTACAGCTAAGAAAAGACCTTGTCTTTCCTCTGTAGCTACTATCAGTAGGTAACTATAATAATCATGGGAAATGAAATAAATCATGTTTTTCAAATATTTTGAAATATATATATATAAACATATTTATTCTAGTTGTTTCGCTTTACCCACGGTTAGTATTAAGTTTAATGAATTTGTTTAAATAATTTTTACTGAGCATATTTTGATGCAATTTGGACAAAAAAATCCTGCAGGAGCAAAGTACGGGCGCGCAGCAAGTTATCAATCATTTTTTTATTTTAATAGCTAATAGCACTTTTAATTAGCTAGACTAGTAAAGTTTTAGTTACAATTTTGAAATAGTATTATAAGAGGAGCTGGAAATTTGGGGAGGGTTTTACCAAGCAGTGGGAAGAAGGAGCTAATTTAAAAAGAAATAACTTACTTTTTGAGCATGAAAGCCTTGCTGAGTTCCTTCAGGACAGTGGACACTATGGCGCCGGCAGCTGGCACCGCCAGCACCGACGCGTCCATGCAAGCTGACAGCGCAGCCGGGGCCAGCACGCCCAGCCTGACAAACCTCGACCCATTCGACATCACTAGCCCACGTCTACTTCTAGATTCAAACCTCAAATGGTTAGTTTTGAATTCAAAAAGACTAATAATAAAGACCTTCTCAAATGTTTGAGAACTGTTTGAAATTCGAACACTCGCGCGCGACCTTTACCGCTTCGCGATCCGCTTCGCGCGCCGGTGTGTACGTGAATGGTGCGCTCATGCGCTGCGCGGGCGCAGGTCGCGGTGCATCGCACGCCGGCATCCCCGAGATCGCGTTCCGTTCAGAGTAGCTATAGCTAGAGCGCGGAAAATTTATTTAATCATATAGAGCCTACTAGTAACTTATAAGCAGAGATCGGATATTCCAGTACATATTTACCTAAACTTCGAGGAGTACTTAACATGAGTGGATAATACCATCTCTAAAAAAATAAAATACTTAATAATTTTTGATATTTTTAACAAATAACTGAATTGAATAAAGATATTTAGTTTTCTTTTTATTTTATTCACTTGAAGAACATTTTAATTTGACACATTTTTAGTACGGAACTCTCAAAAGTAGAAAAATATGGTTCAATCAATAACTATATTTCTATAAAATTCAATAACAAATCATGATTTTTTAATCCCGGTGTTAAAAATTTATTAGAGGTGGTATTAACCACTCATGTTACGTACTCCTCAATATGTACTGGAATATCCGATCTCTGCTTTTAAGTTACTAAAAAGTTTATAAGTAATATTGTTTAATTTTACTTATGCATAGGTATAGAGCGCGCTCTACAAGTACCTGAGATAGCTATTCTAACAGTCGTAATAGAGATCAATAATAATTAATAGTTTTGTTGTGACATTTTACTCCTGCCATGTTTTATTTCGATCACGTTGGGGTAGTAAATATACTTTATTATTGCGGATCCGTCTGACTCATCAAACTATGATAGTAATCTGTGACTTATAGTAGACAGACATCTTTATTAGTAAAAACTATACTAATATAATAAAGCTGAAAAGTTTATTTGTATGTGTGAACTTGCTAATCTCTGGAACTACCGGTCTTATTTGACTTTATTATCGGCATAATCCTACTAATATTATAAATGCGAAAGTTTGGATGTGAGTTTGTGAGGATGTTTGTTACTCAATCACGCAAAATCTACTGGACGGATTTCGACCAAATTTGGTATATGTATAGAAAAATGCCGGGAAAAGCACATAGGGTACTTTTATCCCGAAATTCCCACGGGAGCAAAGCCCAGGGGCGCAGCTAGTACCTCTATAAACGTGATAGACTGCGCAGGGGGTTAACCGGGTTTTTTTTAACGCCACGTCTACCAGGACTCCAAGTCAATCGACCTTCACCGCACTCTCGCGCAGACTCCTCGCCAGACGTGCTCGGCATCGGAAGGGCACATTTGGCTTCATTAGGATGCTGAGGCTTGAGCTGATGACGTCCATCAGTTGTGAATAATGTGTTTGTTTATATTCGAAACGCGAAAAGATGAATGTATTTATTTGTTAGGAAAACATACAATAATTATAACTTAATTACTAACTCATAAACTAAATAAAACTAAAATTAAGTAGGTTTAGGTTAAAAGAACTTTATTCTCTTATGAAATTTACATTTCACTTAAAATGAGATAACAAGATTTAGTATTACATAAAGTAATTACAAATATAAATTAAATATTAAGTACTGGGCGCGATATACAAAAAATTAAGTTGGATTGTGTTTCAAGCTCGATCCAAAATTGATCCAATTCCACAAAAATTTAGGTCTACAAAGTTTATCTACAAAGTTTATTGAATCATGTTATTAGGTAGTCGTCGAGTTTAGGATGCTCGCCTGCAAAAAGTACAGGTTTGCATCCACCATTGTTATTCGACCAATTTAATTCATATACGCCAGCCAAACATCACTCATAACAAAGTAAAGGCAAACCAACTCTATTAACATTGCTTAGAATACCGTTGCACGAGTTTCATTCCATGTAACAAACGACCCTCATCAATGAGGAAAACATCTATAGGAATCCAAATTTAATGCTAGGGTAGATAAGAGGATACATTTACAAAATGTATCGCGTTTGTGCCACTTTTGTTTGGCTTATAACCTACTTATATATGTACATATTTCAAATTCTGTGCGTAGGGCCAGTGCGGCGCAAATCTTTTGTTATCATTGTAACTTTAGTTGTTTAGTAACACTTGTTAAAAGGTACTCGTTGTAAGAATGTCCGTTTTGTTACACATAGGTACCGTTAACGGCCACACGGACGGACAGAGCAGAAATCAATCATATTCATAGATTTGGCACTAACTGTGGCCGTGTTTCAAGAAGGTCATTGACCACGTAGTTGAACTTAAGTACCTACCTATAGTTAATACATTTTCGATAATCCGAATTCAAACATGAAAATTAAGGATTTGACCTTTAAGTTAGGAAAAATAATTCCGGTAATTTTTTTCTACGTTTAGGGATCACCGTAGATATCGTAGTAAATCTATTTTGAGAATCGGCGTATCATTTCTTGTCATTTTCTGCAATTCTCTAATCTTAGAGTTCCTTATTCTATCTAATAAATTAGAACGTGTTTTGGTCAAAAGTGCATCGTTATTGATACGATACGATAACCATACTATCGTTGTTATACGAGCCGAAACGTCTGAAAAAATAAAAATAGGTATATTCGAGTGTAAAATTATTAAACTCTTTCGGAACAAAAGTTTTCCTTAAAATTTAATCATTTAACTATCAATAACAAGATTCTTAACATCCACAACATTATTGTTGTCCTCCCTGAGGGACGCGAGTGAATCCAGGGGCGTGAAATATGGCGTGCTTGCCCCGTGCTTCCCAGTCCACGCCCAGTCCAAGGACTTCGATCGGGACTTAGGGAATAAGTCTCTTAAGGTCTCCTGCAGGTGCTTTTGTCTCTGGATTGTGTATAGCCAGTCGTCAGAGTTGGAGCGACGCTTCGTTTCACTGATGACCTGGAAAATTATAAATCTATATAGGAACAACAGACAGACGGCCAACTGTGATCCTATACGGGATCAACAGTTCCTTTTGAGGTACAAAACTCTAAAAAGTAAAACGACAAGAAGTTTGATGTAATTTAAAGTGTAATCCTAAAATCAGAGGGTCTGTGGCTGTAGTCTGTCAGTCAGGACCAAATTGAACGAGCAGCGGACTGTTTCAATCTTAAGCAAGGGACCATTCTAACGTAAAAAAAAATTGACTACGTTCCAAAGGATTACGACCGAGAGGAGAGATGATCTAAAATCCATTTATTCTTACCAGTCCTATCATGTAAGCAATCTTACCATGTCTTTTTATGATTTTACAACAATATAAATTAAAATATACTTTTTGGGAAATTACTTTCGTGGTTAATAAACGTTTTACTTTAGAATGTTTATATTGGGTTTGAACTAATATTTGATTTATTTTCAACAAAATTCAAAAAAAGTACTGTGAAGATTGTTTACATGACAGGACTGGTAAGAATAAATGGAGTTTAGTGTGTTACTTTTGATTTTACTCTACTAGCTCTTGCCCGCGAATTTGTCCGCGTGGCTTTTACTATTGTTTATCTACAAAGTTTTAAGGAGCGGCGTAGCTGCGCCCTTTTGCAATATAAATAAGGACACCGATTTTTTTTTTAAACGATGTTGCGTTTAATATTTTTGTATTTAGTATTCTAATAATAAATGGAAAATTTATGACAATAATATATTTATAATACCTAGTATAATTTAAATCCAATGCTGTGATTAATTTATTTATACGTGTCACGTGACCACGAGTATGAACAGTAACGTGTATTGACATGCTGTGTCGTAAAATTCACTTTAATATTGCCTTCTGGTGACTGCCCGTGACTTCCTCTAAGAAATAAATATTTCAAGTTGATGTATTAAAATATCGATCTAATAACATCACTTGTCATATGCAACAGTTGAAAGACTACTACTTTTGCTCGATTATTGGCTGTGCTTCGTAAGGAAAGGGTGCTTAGTCTTACGCTTATACGCCACTAAACCAGGTTGCAATACGCCTACATTATCTGGCACTTCTCTGAAACTCAACACCATTCCAAACCTCATTGAAGGTGGCTGTGAATCATTGGCAATGGATTAACAACTGTAACCGGTATGGTTATACCATACCCATAGATTAAGATGAGAATATTTTAAAGCTAGGGTTATACCATATCGCAAACAGCTGTCTCGTCCCGCCATGCGCCAGTAGAATTGATGACTTAGTGATTTTTCTCTGGTATTGATGTGGTCGCCGTGACAACTCAATCAACTAGTTACCAAATGATTTTTCCCTCTGCTAGTTACCTCCAACTGTTTGCTGATGGAAGCCACGCCGAGGCTCAGCTGGCCGAGCTGCGGCCGGTGGTACCTGGCCTGCACCTCCCCCCGCCCCGCCTCGTCCCGCCGCGCCAGCCAGTAGTAGTGCGTGATGGGGTCTCGCGGACCCCAGTGGCGGGATGGCTTGAAGGAAGCCTGAACTTTCTGGAAATATTTTAAGGTTATGATTTCTTAGAATAAGAAGCGGTTCTAATAGTGAGTCCTTTACAAATTTGGAAACCCTTGGTCATGCAAATATTAATTTTAAGCAGTGGACCAACTCTAACGCCCAGCAAAACATAAATGGACATTGCATAACTTCAAGATGTGATAAAAAATAACTATGTACTTGGATAGTACTTTAATATTCGTTGGATCTACCAATTTACCTTTGACTATGAATAGTATTCCCAAGGGTAAACACAAAGAAACCTAATTTCCTAGTGATGCAGGAAGCCAATATCATATGCAAGATGTAGCAAGGTTCTAGCCTTAATAAAGTAGACGCCTGAACGCTGGAGGAAAATTCGCGTAGATAAGAAAATTCGACGGAAGTATTAGTCATTTGCGACGCAAGCGCAAGGTCTCCTTGGAGGCTGAGCCGAGACATGCATGATTATTGATAACTGCACCTCTTTTCCGAGGAAATGGCGGGATTAAAAGTGAAAGAGTAACAAACATACAAACAAAACAACTTTCATTTTTCATTTGACTTTTGACTAGCAAATAATAATTATATTGTCATGTTTAACTGTAGAATTCTAACAATCGCATAACAAAAAGGTTCGCAGAGCCTAGGCTTAGGCCTTGAAGATAGGTACAACAAACCAGTTGTTTGACAAGAACGGATACGAACGATGGTAACCCTGGATAATACACACTATAGTACGGAAGGAAATAAAATGGACCATTGCAGAGCAGCAATACTAAATTATCTTATCAATCTGACGATCTTACCTCAAAGAAGTCATATTGCACTTGTTTGAGTACAGTTAGCATAGCAATCACGACAAAAACGAGAATCGCCACCGTGAAGGTCGCGCAAATGGCGGTGGAAGTCCAGGGCGGCTCCACCCAGCGAAGGTCCAAGAGCTCAGACACCATCCACCAGACTGAGGTTGGCACAATGATGGCAGGAGCAGCGTACCAACCCCAGGTCCAAGCCTTGGGTAGCTCCCGGCCGAGTAGGAACTCTATGTCTTCGACTAGATTCTTTTTGCCTGGAATTTTTTGAATAAAACTTTTAATAAGATAATTCTATAAATTCCATAGATTTTTAAATCGGTGGCCTAATCTTATCTCAATTCTCAAATATCCCAGTGTTGAGTTTTCTTTAATTTTATTCCTTCCATTCCATTTTCATATTAACTGAATGAAATTGTAAACTTCACCCGTTTTACATACCTAAGTATAGGTACTTTGAACAATTCAGAGGCCAATTATTATATAGCCTGTCCTTCTTAGCTCAGAACTTAACTATAAATTCAAAAGCTTATACACATGAACCATCCCTAGTTGCTAAACCTACAGGTGAGTCCCGAGACAAGGTCAATAAAAAAGACAGCCACAATTTGCTTTCCCAATAGAAATCTTATGTCTGGAGTCCCTGGGTCGATTCTAAGCGCGGAAAAATATAGTTTTCACACATACAATTTTGGGTGTTTTGTGCACGTTTCTGTGTTAGAGTTCATCTTACCTACGACGACAAGCATAAGCTTTTTGTCAGGGTCTGGTTACTCACCATAAATGCGTACAAAGGCGAGCACTTCCAACACCGTCGCTATACTAATAAGCAGCGGTGCGACGGTGTCTTCCAGCAGCGACAGGGCAGGCAACCTGCCCGCCAGGGTGGCGACGGCGGCGGCCGCGCCCACGGCAGAGGATCCTATGGACAGGAACCGCCACTTGTAGCCTCCGATGCGCCGGAATCGGTCGTACAAAGGGTATAACAGGGTGAGCTGAAAAAAGGATTTTTTAACAAGCCTGGTGTATTATTCCACTGCTGTGCAATTGCCTCCCCTATTCTTCTTAGTCGCTACACTCTTGCCGGAGTGGTCGTGGTCATCATTGTGGATCACGTCATACTCTCAGTCAAGGGCTGCATATTGCCAATTTATGTACAAAAACCTTCGTCATGATGAAACGATTTTCTATTTTTTCCTTTAGATTATTAATTAGTTTCACTTATGTAATAATTTTTAATTACTTTTGGGCAAATATAGTTAAATGTATCGTTATAAACAGGTTAACCATCGACAAAGAAGGGTAATCAAATAAAGGATATTCTCCCTGGTTGCGAGGTTAAAAAATTCCTTAAATAATACCTAATACCCTTGTGAAGAGGCCTATTTGCGTCGTTTAGCGTATCCTCAGCGTTCTCAGGACAAACAAGTAGGTACCTGTTTATTTTGACAAAGCCTAGGCATACAAATTTATAATTTCGGTTTGCGTGCGCGTCAATGCTATTCAACATTTTAATGGGCTTCTTTTAAGGCTTGTTTGTGGCTGTCTTTATGATTAGCGTAGTACAATGGCTCATCAGCTTTCATTGACTTCCATAGTTAGCTTTTGATGTCACGCTATGATATACTACAAGATTGTTGTATGATATGTTATTTCCTATCTTAAGATCCTTCAAGATTAAGGCGTCGCCCTAGGTGATCGACACAACGCGAAGCGATGCTGAGCTACGCTACAAAGCAATATTACCTATATTCAACAACACCAAACACATATATGCTAGAATAAGTATATAGGTACGTGGTACATTAATTTGATATGCGTATCGCGTCGCGCTGCGTTGCCTTGCTACTGCTTTAGAAGCTTACTTGACAACAGGTAAGTAATGAAAAAACAATCGGATGTTTAATATTAGTCTTCAGTTTCAAATTACCATGGTAATGATCCCGGACAGGAACAACGCTGCGAACACTAGCATCGGCCAGGCCAGGCTCAGCTGTGCGTCCTCGGCGACCTGGTACGTGACGACCAGCACGGCCGCGCCCGTGACGTCACCGCGCGCGCCCCCCACCGCCGCCCAGAACAGCAGGCCGCACCAGGACGCGAGGACGTTGCTGGCGGTGAACAACAGCGTTGTCCTGGTGGAAGATCAACAAATCATTTTATCATCAAGCAGCTTTTACCCGCGTGTATTCGTTTTCATCCATTTTACCCCCTTGGGGGTGAAATTTCAAAATACCTTTCTAACAGTTCTCACGCTATATAAAGGACCACTGCTAAATTTCTGCGTTCACAGCCAATCAGTGTCCAATTTTATATAAGTAGGCCGCCCTTCTTGTACGATTTTTCTGTCCTGTGTGTGCCTCTCAAATCTTTCAATTTATTATTTAGGCATTTCCTATATACAAACCAACTTACCACTGGACACTAGCGGTGGCATACACGGTGTCTCCCGCGGACACCAGATAACCGCCAGCCACCTGGGAAGACCACAGCGCCTGGGTGGCCGCCGCGAACCACAGCCCGGGCTGGCCCAGAGCGCCCCACTCCCAGCCCAGGGTGGAGAGGCCCTGGACGTCGCCGATGCTGGCTAGCACGGTGGTGAACAGAACCAGCACGATTGGCCCCAACGGGTACAAGGCTTGTTTCATCGTTTTCACTGGATTAAATAGCCTGGAAATGATTGGTGGTTCGGATCTACTTTATTATTTTGAACAAACCTACAAACACACAATTTTATAGGCTCTAGTCTAAGTATATGTTTAACTACTGTAAAAAAATATCTTGTCTATTATTTTTGCTATGGGTGATTTTTGCATAGATTAGAATAAGCCTAAAGATTTAATCATAAAAGCCTTTAGTTAAGGCCAGGTCCAACCCCACATTCGAAATAATTGTAATTTTTCATGAAGAAATTTACCTAATTAGAGTTTATTTACGAAGTGGAAAAATAATACAGGATATATATTATGATCTCTATTAGGTTTCAATCGTGTACTTTTTAATAAAAATACATATTTTCGGCATAATTAATTCATAAAGGCACCGAAAATTTAAAAGATATTCAGCTTTCAAGTCATGAAACTTAAAATTTACAGCGATTACATATATATATATTTATATAATTAGTTTATATATATGCTATATTAAAGTCTTAATCGAGCACTTTTGTTTTAAAAGTAATATTTTTAAAGATATTTGAGAAATAGTTGCTAAATCGGTACAAAATCTGTTCGATCCTGCCAACGAAAGTAGAACATTGTGTTGTGCAGAAAACTATCTTATTGCAACGCTCACACGGCGCAATTAAGCGCATATGAATTTTGTTTTTTGCAGCTCAGGTTGGACCTGGTCTTAAGATCATAAAAACTAACTTCAGAAAGGAAGACTAGTATACTCACAGAAAAGGAAAAACTATCCAAAGTACTATAATAACAATCGTCATTGCCGTGAAGTATTCTGCCTGCTCGCTCGCGGCGGGGCTCAGAAATGTTGAACTAGAACAAAATACAGCTTCTGTATGATAAATCGTAAGCCGTATGATGATGATGATGATGATCCACTTGGCTACATTGGCGCGCAACATTCTTCCCTTCGATTGACTTAAACGAAACAGCACTTTGTACACTCTCGTATACTCATGTAAATTGTATGGAGCGTAAAGAGGGTTGTGTTGTTGCCTGAAGGGATTATTTAGAATTATCGCATTATCTAAAAATTATTAATAGGTACGTAAGTATCTTACTTCAAACAACTGGTCCCATTGTAGAGATTTTGGTTTTCATTCTGGAATAAAGTAAATGCAATTAAGTTATAACTTACTCAGAACTTCTTTTAAAAGAATCCGTTTTAAGAAATCTGCTCAACAAAAAAACGCGAAGACCTCAGTTGAGTTTTCCAATTGGCGGATAATTTTAAAAATAAAAGTACGCTGACTGGCTGAAAAGCCAAAGTGCGCTGAACGCAGAAACTTTAAATTTGGCAGAGAGGTTCTAAAGGGTAATTGAAGATGTTTTGGAAATTCCATCCCTAAGGGGGTGAAATAGGGATGGGGGTGCACCTTTATATAAAACGTTGGGGCGCTTAGCAGCGGACAAAAGCGGTTAAATATTTACCTACTGTGATGGAGACTATGATGAAAATCAAATAAATCACCTCGTCTACAGCGACGTATTCGCTGCACTCCGCAAAAGGTATGGAGTTGTTGGCGGTGTACAGGAAGTAGGTGACCAGGAGGGACACGTACACCGCGGTGTACACTGCGCCCACGCACGATACCAGCAGGCGCAAGTAGCCCACGCCTGGAACCGAAGCATGCTATGTTGAAAATTACTATTAAGTAGTATTAAAAACGAACCAGAAAGCCGAGTCACCACGGTCAATAGAAACTACCTTTGAAGAAAGGCACGGCTCTCCACACGCCGACGACGTCTTGCTGACTGAGCTGGCCCACGGCAAGCTGCAGCAGCGCGACCGGCGCGGCGGCGGCCAGCATCGCCGTCAGCGCGAGCCCGTACGGCACCGACCCGTACCGGTACCCGTCCCGGGGCACCCGCCATGTGCTGTGAAAGCTCAACGCGGCGGCGAACGAGCTCAGGTGCGCGCGCACTAGTGCCCAGCTGATCCGAGGCTGGGGATTTTTTATTTAACAATGAATTCGTAATCTTTAAGCTCATAAATTCACATACCTACAATGTTGTACTCTAAAGTCTATAGTAGATTTTTTTGTCAGGCATTTATTTATTTACTTTATGATATGTAATAAATGAATCAAGCTATATAACAATAACTTAATATTGACGACCTCCGTGGCCCAACGGTCATCACGCCGGACTGCCACACTGGAGGTTCCGGGTTCGATCCCCGGTCGGGTCAAGATGGAAAATGATCTTTTTCAGATTGGCCTGGGTCTTGGATGTTTATCTATATGTGTATTTGTTATAAAATATACTATCGTTGAGTTAGCATCCCATAACACAAGTCTCGAACTTACTTTGGGGCTAACTCAATCTGTGTGATTATGTCCGTATATATTTATTAATATAATAGAAACCGAAAATTTTAGAAAAATAATGTAAAAATTATTAGTAAGTAGTTATTTCTGAAATACTTTCATTGAAGAAAACAGTATAATATACTTTCCGAAATATTTTTAAAACAACAAGGTACTCTGTGCTCGGATAACATGTCGGATTTTAGGTGACAGTAATAGATCCAATAAATTTTCGCAAGACATTTGATAAGGTATGTAACTGCTTTATACTAGCGATTGCGCCCGAGCGCAGCGAGAGCGGCTATAATCCGAGTATGACTTGATGTCATTCACCCGTAGTAAACACTCTACTTTTCATTTCGAATATAAGGAAAGTAAACAAAAAAACGGTTTGAGTCAATAAAACCTAGACTAGAATTTCGATACAGCTAATAAAATAAATATAGTATTCTTTTTTAAATTTTGAACATGGCGGCCTGCAGCGAGTCATCGCCGCCGCTTCACGTTCTAGATTTTTTTAAATTCGCAATGGCTGATTAGACAATCACAATATTGTATGTATTTTCTTCGTAGACAATACACCTAATTCATTTATTACAATTAAGTATATAATATATACTAATATTTATAATTTATATTTTTTAATTTAAATTATTAAGAAAAATATGGATAAAACTAAGAAAATACAGCGGTAAGTCTAAATACAGCAGAATTTTTATTTTATCAAAAATGATTTTTTATTGGTTAATACCATAGACATAGAAAAAAAAATCATGTAGATAAAAAAAAAATGTTTTTCATCGAAGTTCTTTTGCTTCGAGCTTCGAGCAACAAGGACTTCCGCGCGCGTCCGTAAGGAGTCCGTGTTGCTCTATGTTCTTTTGAGTTTTTTTCAAACTTTTATTTTCTTCTGTGTAGAACCTAAAACTTATAGAAAAAAAAATATTCCATACAATTTTTTTTCTAAACCGATTCCTAAAGTAATTTAATATGTTCTATTTTTAAAATTCATTCCCTCCCTAGGGTGCGAATGAATTTATATGAAACATTCTCTCCCGCGTGAGGGATGAAGCACGTTTAACCCGATACTAGGATCAAATATACAGTTCTTTCCGAGTAATTTTATGAGATATGAAAAATAAATGAGGGATTTTCCGAGACTCAAATTAAAAAAACAAATAGTTCCAGATGATTTCATAGATGGCGCTTAAGTAAAGGCGAGAGAAGAAGTTCTATACAAAAAGCAAAAATTCACGGGATTGGCATTAAAAAAAATAAAACTTAGTAAAAAAAACATCTAAAAAGTATCAATATTGTGATTTGTGCAACTGTCAAACTGTTAGGTGATTTTTTTTCTGCCACTGGTTGACAAGAAAAGGCGGACTATATAGGTTCAGGCATTATTATGACTCGGCTTTCATAAAACGCTATCTGTTGAGACTTTTTATACAGATTTTTTTTCTTAATTTAGCTGTCAGAAAATCGCTCATTGCATAACAATCCCAGAAATCAAAATATTTCGCAACGAGCAAACAATGCACAATTTCTGATTTTCAGTAATTTAACCACACACCACCACCCTTTGAACAGAAACTCAAGTACGTAGATAAATTAGTTAAAAAATTACCTTTATCCTAAAGGGGTCAATCATATCTCCACATGTCCTCACGCCATAGCCGCACGCAGCCGTTTCCTCAGCACTGCTCTCGAAGATTTAGCAACGGCGATAGTCCGAGATAGTGCCCGCTATCTTCCGATGAATCGAACATTATCTCCTCGAGTGTGCACCGGCGCTATCTGACAGGCTGACTCTGCAAGCCGTATCTAGCGCACATTGACGCATCTATGATCAATGTATTTATTTGTTATGAACCAAGTTTTGGGTGAAATGGTCCCAACATGGAGGACCGATCACCCGTCGTCTGATGTTTGCACTGTTGTTCCCAATCAGTAGGTACGGACCAAGAATTGAATAGGGGCATAGTTCATAATGTGCCGGTTTTATCTATAATGACGAGCTTCTTAGTGCGAAATAAATTATAATTTAAACTTCCTTATTTATCACATTGTATGCGCGATACACGTCCAGACCATATGGTCTGGGATGAAGTTGCCGGGCGATCAGATAAATGCAACACAGGTTCCTTGCACGTTTATAAGTTTTCCGCTGAGTGATTTGTTTAGAAACTTGAGATCAGACATATTATTTTTATATGCTCGGGAATCCCAAGGAGACGAAACTTCTGCTTCTTCTGATTATAGAAGTTTCGTCTCCTAGCTGCCTATGATCTATTTAGACGAACATCATCGTCTAAATAAGATCATAGGAAGCTAGCAGACGCTTCTATAATCTTCAGCAGATTTGATAGATGAGACAGATATAATGGGTCAGACCTGTGGGCCAGACTCAAGTTTTATTTGAGAGAAAAAGAAGATTTTCAAGCTATTGGTTTCGCCCCAGAACTCCGTACCCGTTTGTATTACAGGATAAAAATGCTTTGTTAAACTTTGTTTGTTATGAAATTTGGTAAATTACGGTAAAGTTTAATAGATGTACTTTACAACTTTGCTGTCATTAACCAAAATTCACCGAAATCCATCCAGACATCCAAACTTTCGGAGAGGCCTTGAAATCAGAATCATTAAAAGAAACAAAGTAATACAGTTTTGAATAATTTATTTAGAAACTTCTTATCACCTAAACTTTAAGAACTTGATACATAATAAAGACTCCTAGGGTGCACAGAACCGTAACAAAAACTGGTAGGTACATTATGACAAAAAAAAACTGCCCAAGTGTTTTATAAAAGTGAGATTCGGAATTTTAATAGCACCAACTATTCCCGAATCTATGCTAATTTATTGTAAAAACATAAGTACATACAAGTGAGTAAAAAGATCTTAAAAGTAATAGCGAATGTGAAGGCGGACGGATAAGGTGAGAAAAGCCAGGCGAAGCTGCCTGTCTGTCCACTTGCTAACACTTGCGTTGAATGGCTGTAAGAGTCGTGCTTTACTGCACTAAATTTATGTACTTAGTTAAATAGATTTAGCCTAGTAAAACGCAACGTCTACAGCTGAAAGCAGTCGGCAGAGGTTCAGCAAGTTATTTCTTGTGCACGAATATTAGCTGGGGCATGGAATAGTATTAAACATATACCACAGGCACAATGGCGTTGTTCTCAACGCCATTGTGCCTGTGGTATATGTATGTATGTATGTTGTTGTACCCTCAGTATTATGTACTCCCAATTCCTAGACGTTACTAGACACAATAGTCAAGTACAAGGACCTCTTCGAACTATAGGTATATTTTCAAGATGGCCGACGTTGTGGATTCTTTCACAAACGAACATAAGACTAACTTCGCCAGGAAAATACATGAAAGTATAAAAACACGGGGGCAATTTTTTTTGACAATAAAACGGCGCTTGTCGTCGTTGTGATTGTTATAAATAATTTTTTCTTGCAAGCGTCGCATCACAGTCAAATATTAAATTAAAATAGAGTCTTTAATAGTAGGCGTTTTTGGTAGTGGATAGTCAGCAACAATTACTTAGTTCTTTATTATTCACATGAAGATGAAACTTTTAGGTTTTCACGATTTATTAGCTCTGACGATCATCGGCGTAAAAAATATCAAACACGTTGTTGTTATTTGGAAATTACCATCACTTTATTCAAATAAAAAAACAACGGCGGGAGTAGTTACTGTAAAAATAACAGAATTTTATAATTTATTTATTTAATAATACATTTTTAGAGTGTAATTATCAATAACGGCTCAGTGTCGCCTACCAAAATTGATCAGCAAAGTTACACATACTTTATAATTACTTATCCAGTTCTAAGCAGGCGTTTGCAAAGTGAATTAGGTACTTATATAATGACAAACCACTACCATAAAAACCGTTACAGAAATTATTCGTAGTGTAAAACATAAAGGATATTTTATATGTATCTAACTATCTAGTTTAAAACATAGACACTACTAAATGTATGCTGATAATTATATAGACAACTGGTTATTTGACATTAAAGGGGTTTTTAGTGGGATACCACAACAAATTACCGAAAGTGATGTGTTTTTCTAAACCGATGGTAAAATATTACTAAACAGACATAAAGAGAGATGTTTCCAAAATTTGTGTTTTTGTTAAGATATGCTTAAAGTAAGTCCCTGTTTTGTTTAAGAATTTAGCTCGAAAAGTCAGCTACTCCAGTTGTTTCAAAATTATATTCTATTCCATCAGAACCATTACCTATCATAGCCCTCAAGTCTCTCGTGGAGCCTGTGCAAGAACTTATAGCAACACCATCTTTTGACCCAACAACCAATTTACATTCCCGTTCGAACCTTATACTCGTACAATCTGATACGATAAAGTTTATAGTAGGTATAAAGTCAATTCGTTATTTGGATCGTAGAATTGTAACCTTGATTGCCAGGATTTTGACATCAAAAGTTAATGCAGTAAGTTGCAAAAACTGTCTTACACACTGTGAAGATAGATACAGGCTCAACCACAAAATGGGCTCATTCAATTTCAAGACATTTTCTCGTACATAGGACCTATGTAGACGAAGACAAAGAAAGACAGTGACCAACCAAAAATTGTATAATTTGCTCGTTAATTAAAATTGCATTTTGGATTCTGCCGTCAAACATATTGACCAAGACCTAAAGTTCTGATAGAATGTTTACGCAAAAATATACTATTATTTTAACATCAAGGGAATCGAGTCTTGCGACCGACAAGCGAGGTGACAGCAAGTGGCAAAACGGACGAATTGTTACTGTATATGTATATCCACAGACTCCAAATATTTTGAAAGAAAACCGCGTAGAAATATCGTCAGCTGGCAAGCAACATATAAAATCAAAATTTTTGATATCTACAATCAGTATCACATCTTCTGATTCTAAATCCGTATAAAAAGATTTAGATTCCACAAATAATTTGACGATAGATTTTTGATGTAAAGCATCTGGCGCGACTTGGCAGTAAAACCGACTCGAATGCCGTGATGAAAATGAATTCATTAGTACATTGCCAACCAGATTTAAATCAATCATATAATCGTTAGTTCTGCATATTTACAATCAGAAAATCTTACTTATGCCTAACCTTGCTTGGATCTAGAATTTATACGCAGTTTGAAGAAGCGGGACCAACGAAGCGCGCGTCCGTGCCTCAACCGAAACTAGCAAGCGAGTAGAGTGCCAAGTTGCGTGGAACTCCACGCACCTTGGGGTGTTTCGGAAGCTAAAAAGCTGTCAAGCTTAATTGAACTCTCAATCTGAAACCATAAAGCTCATTATAGCTTGGCAGTCGTTGCAGCCTCAGTTATGACCCCTGGCATCAGGGGGGGATCTCTCAATTGACCAATGTCGTACAACTAACTTAGTTTCTTAAAATCGCAGTCAATCTCCCTCCTATCAACTACCAGGTAATGTCCCGCCAAAACAAATGTTTGAGGCACTCTGTTCCTTAGCAAATTTTGAATTTAAAATGCAACCTCTCTCAGAATTACTTGCTAATAATTTAATTAATATTGCCACTAATGTTGAGAAGCTCCGAATGACAAAAAGTTTGAGAAGCACTGTGATATAGCCAAAACATAATAATAATATATGAAATTAGCCAAATATTGGCATTAAGGATTAAATTTTATTAGACCGATTTCTTCTTAAAAATACGAGTAATTCTGAAAGAGCTTGGGTCAAATCAGATAAATATAAACAGTACTTATAACGTTTAAATTTATCCATTTTAACACACGCAATCATGATTTTAACACACTTACAAGTAAACATGAAGTTCCGATCCAAAAATATCTTGTCTATCTTATCCGCGGAATAAATGGTTAACTTTAACATTTATTTATTTATGTCAACAACAACACTGAAATATGGACTAACTTTAATTGCTATGGTTTTATCATATTTAATGATTACAGAGTTGACTGTAAAATATTGAAAACCCTGGACTGTTTGAATTCATTTAAAATGCCAATTGTAGTCCTTCCAGCAGAAGTTGAACTAACGACCTATAGTTACTAGACATGAGTTGTCAGCAATGACAACCAATGATGCTATACTAGAATATTATGATTTTGGTAGAAAATAATGAAAAAAAATTGTCGATCTCCGTTACTAGGCTGGATCACTAGGAAGTATTCATATAAAGGGCATGTTCCATAACAGGCTATATCATGAGCAGTTCCCCAAAAATCAGAAATAATATTAAAAACCGATTAAGACTATCATATATTTGTATATTCGTGATCTTGTTATGGTACAAAAATACATTTAATATCGCTTAATGTCGTCTAATGGCCATACTGACAAGCGCCCGTACGTACGTTCAGAAATTATGATACAGAAAATCAGATACAATGCTCGATATTTTCATTATATTTAAGAAAATTAATTAAAGTAAACGTTCCTAACACATGTTACATGCAATATCACAAAACATATGTGTATTTCACATAAATAGATGAATAATAAATAAAATAAACAATTCTTTCCCGCGGGCATGTATGTAGTAAAAACACATTTTTGAACGTACCGGAAATCGGACCAATCAGATGAAGCGCGTCAACGTCAAATCATAATGGGTGTCGGCCATTTTGGCGGAACTCGCCTAACCTTCATTACGATTTTGTTGATTAAATACTACTGAAATGCTACGAATTTATCGGATTTACTTATAAGGCATTGATACTGACCCAAAAATGAAAAGTTTAGATAGGTGCTTAATGATATAGCCGGCTCCCCATACATTTGTGCAACAACCCCTTTCTCAATGTGAACTCAAACTGTTAATATTTTACAAGCAACCCTGTTTACTAAAAGTGGACATCCATAAACGTTGGTAAATGTGAAATTTTATCATGTTTTTACCCAGTGAATTTAAAATATGAGCTGTCAAGTGATTCACAGTGTTGCCAATTACCTTCGTGCTACACGAATATACAATTAACGCGTAAACAATCATATAAATATGTTTTTTAGAAATGGCTATATATCAGCCATTTAAATTATCAGAAGTATTTAATCCGATAAATCAGTAGTCCAAAGCAGGTGGCGCTAGTGAGCGTCTGTCTTATGTCAAACCGGTAATGTAATATTCAGTTATTATCCCTTGTTTATAACTTTCCAGTACTGCTAATTTCTTATCCGGGGTCATACCTATCTAACATTTTTAATTTATAACATCTCTCTTATATACTTACAAATCAGTCGCATATACAACAATATTTCATACAATACGTATGTCACATATGAGATAAACCATTTCTGTCATGTACTATATATATATATATATATAGTGGGTAGATATACGTAAACTAGTTATGGCATTATTTCATTTTCCAAAAACAACAGTCTCGAATTCATCTTCTTGTGAATTATACTCGACGAATGCGCGGCAACAAAAAATGACGTTTTCAAGTACACTAGTTTATCGGTATACGACAAACTGTTAGTCGATAGCAATTTTAACTATTCGTTAATTCGACCCCTATTCCTACGGCCTTGTAAATGGACAACACTCAACGGCCCAAAGTAAGACACCCAGAACCGCAGACAAATATTTATGAAAACAAGTACAAATATTTTCTCGCACCGGGAATCAAAACCAGGACCTCCAGATGGCGGGCAGACGTGGGGACCACTGCACCACCTAGGTCATCAGAGTGAAACGTATCTTTTTAATGAGTCATGTGTGCCTGCAGTATGGCTGAACTGCATAAACGGTACATATAGGAGAACATTGTGTCGCCATCTCTGTCACTCACGAGGTTTAATTCTACCTTACGTACAGATATGACGACGGACGACTGGTGTCACAAAAAGTGACAACTACCATAACAAACAAACAGACCAACGTCGCCGCTATAAGCAGCACCGCTGCCGCGGGTCAGGTGGTTACAAGCACATAATGGAACAAAACACACCCAGAACCGAAACAAATATCTGTGAGAGACGCACATATTTGCAATGAAGACACACAAATGTATGTGAATAAGTACAAATATTTGCCGTGAAAACACACAAATATATGCTGTAAATAACACAAATTTGCTCGCTGGGAATCGAACCCAGAACCCCCAGGTGTGGACCACTACACCACGGAGGTCGTTCAAATTTCGCCGCGGGTTATCCCACGGCGCGCACGTCCTTAAGGTGGAGAAGATAAGAGCAGCCATATCATGGGACGTGGAGGTGGTAGTCAATCCAGGTTGTGTCATCATTGATTAAGCAGTGGTCATGATTTTGAGGACGGGACAAGCACACAGACGCCTTCAAAAGTAACATTATAGGTACCTAACTAATTCATTATGAAATACAAAATTTCTAATTGGTATTTAGAGTACTCTAATTTCAAAACCCGCTAAAACGGCTTTGAAGATTTTTTTTGTTATGACTTGATTATGACAGTTCCTTATTACTTTTACCAAATCCCACCGTCAAAAGTAATCAAAACGCGCTAAAATCCTAAGAAATCAGCCCACAAAATATTCAGTTTGTTGCAAACACCGCTAAAACTAACCCAATGTGTTTCAAAACCCACCAAAATGAAATGAGCCAATCACAGCACAGGATTTCAGTCACGTGACTGTAAAATCAGTATGGCGAATTTTTTCAACACGGTAAGAAGTTTATGCGGTTTTTTAAGTTTTTCACTGAGAGAAAATAGAAGATCAGACACAATTTATAAATAAATGTGATCCTAAAGAGGTAAGAAAGAGGAGAAGAGAAAAAACAACATGGAAACGTGTAGCGGAGCTGAGTAAACGGCATGTGAAATTTGATTGAAAACTACCTTGTAAAGTTAGCGGGACGGTAGTATGCAAAACTGCTAGTATGTTCATGCATAATATTTTATGAACCCTACCTCATTTATTATAGAATTTCGGGAAACCAAACTTATGAAAAAGCATTTCCGGGCTGAGTGGAGAAATTTAACGACCTTAGATTACTATAAACAAATTGAAGAATGATTGCAGACGGTTTTCAAAGCTTCGACGATATTATTTATGATTCTAATAATTTATGTGAACCATGGAAGTAATAAGTACATGTGAACACAGTTTTGAAGACGTTGATTCTCATGTGTAAATTACTAAAAATAATATTTTTCTAATTAATACTTAATAAATGATTCAAAATTTTACTTGTTTTCTTAAGCTTGTTAACAGATTCATCATGGATAATGCCATCCACACATACATTTTTATCCGTTGCAAATCCCGCTAAAACGTAAAATGTTTATTTCAAACCACGCTAAAGTCAAATGTTCACACCAAAAACCGCCAAAACAAATTTATTTTTAATTTTTGTTGGTTGTGTTTTACTTATTTCCGAACGAAAGCTAGTTCTTTAATTTCGCCATGCTCAGTGGATAGATGTCGCTACAAAAATTTAAAGGTTATATTTGACAACAGGCCTCTCGTTGTTTTTTTCAGTTTGCCATTTTTTTTCGAAAAGTGTTTTAGCGGGTTTTGCAATTAGAGTCCTCAATTTCAGTTTTTATTCATCGTACTTTGGGTTTGTGTACCAGAATCATATAATCGTCTATGCTGAAATGTTGATTTATTTTCGGTTCGGAATTGCTAATAAAGATTGGTACCTATTGATGTCTTTTAACAGAATTATCTAAACTCTACCTTAAAAAACAAATTCTACTGCTGAAGAATTTTATGTAATCGCGCCTGTTTCCAAAGGTGATATGCAGAAACTAATACTGGGTTATTAAGTGGAGGATAGCTACATCTCTTTAGTGCACTTTGCCTCAGTAGCGTTGTGCTGGACTTCACAATAAATAATGATACGACCGAAATGATACGACTGAAGAGAAACAGTGACCGCGAGAAACAGAAACAGGCGAGGTCAGAGGTACAATGTAAGTGTAGGTATACAATGTTTTTATGTTTGTTACTTGTTAGTATTGGTTGTTTGGAGGAAATAAATAATCTTTTATCGTTAATCTTTAATGTCTAGAAGCCCTGCGAGTGCCGACAGACGCCGCAGCCGAGCGCGAACTCCTCGCCGGTGCTCGGGTGCTGCACGCGCAGCGGACACTCCTCTGCGGAGCCCGGCAGCTGCTCGCCTTTGGGACCTGGCGGGATTCACATCGGCTCAGAATGGATCTTATCCTGATTTGTCAAAGCGGCCTTTGCAGACCCCAAATCTAACATGCAAGAATTTCTAGTATCGTCAACCTCAGTTTCTGTTAATTTAACTGCAAGTTAAAGTGACCGAATCGGGCTGAAATTTTGCATGCATATGCAATAACATGGAACCTATTAAATGATAAAGGCACCTTAGGATGATCCACAGATACTGCATGTTCCAAATCTTTAATTACAAATATATCATAAAACCTATCAGCCGTGAAGACACGTTATAATTTAATCTTTTGTCTACAGGGTAAAGCCGTGTATGTAACTCACCAGCCGGACACTGAGGGAGCAAGTGGCGCGGGATGTTGGTCACCCGTTGGAAGTCGTCGTGGCAAGCGTTGCAGAAGTGCGACGTGCCGAAACAGAAAAACACTGCCACCTAGCGGACAAAAAAACACTAATTAATATAAATTAGAATAATAAACGGCTATAAGCTCACAGGTAATCAATTACAATCGAATATTCAAAACAAGTTTTATTTAATATGTCATCAAATTAATGCAACTTAAAGCTTACCATGTATATCACGGCACATCTCTCCGCATTGGTCGAGTCCGGGATTAAAGGCCCATTTAGACGGTGCAAGTATCTTGTACATACAAGAGCAATAATTGCAGTGCAACATTTGACTATTTATAATTGCAAGCAACTGTTGTTTAGACTATGCGAGTAAATTATTGCGTTAGTTTATGTACGTACAGTCCGGCACTGAACACCTTGAAAATTTGTTAAGTTGATGTTGTAAATGATAAAGAGTTAATAAGTTTAAAACACACGGTTTATTACACAGAACGAAATGGGTATGAATGATATGAGTGCTAATTACGGACTGGTTCGAATGAATTTACCTAGTAGGCGTAATAATGAAAATGCTGACTTTGCGATGTACGTGTCTCGTACAGTTTAATTGTATGCAACAGGCAAGAAACTTGCGCCGTCTTAATGGGCCTTAAGTGTAGGAAGAAGAAGAACTCACCGAGCAGCAATACCGGCACTTATACTCTAGGAAGTCAGCACCGTGCTTGGGACAGGTCCGGGCGCCCGCGATGTCGCTGCAGCCGCCGCAGACCAGCTCGGCCGGCTCCCAGTACCCGCTCGTCTCCGCTTCGCACCGCGCCAGCCCGCCAAAGTATGCCTGGTGATCATACATACAGTATCACCTCTCTATCCCTAACAGGCCAAGAGTCGCGAGACTCGAAGGCCACGCTTATTTTGAGAATGGGCTTACTGGTGGAATAGAGATATAGTGACAAGTTGCTATTCCATCGCCTATAACAAGAGTGCCCAGATTAATACTCATTCCCTTGATTGACTTTTACAATTTGCACGGGAAAAGAAGCAGCTGGCACATATTATGCTTTTTCTTTTCTCCGAGATACTTTATTGAACAAAATTAAAATTAAAATACTGGCATCTTATTCAGCGATTATGACTAACGACTTTGCCGACGACGAATTATTCCAGAAAGGGGTTTCTTCACTTCAACCAAATATTCAAACAGATTTGACTAATAGCACAGGGCGGGCGCTTCATAGAAACGGGGCGTCAAATATACCTACTACTACTACTACAAATGAAATTTCGTATCCGTGACAGTTACACGTCAATGTGTGCGTTTTCATAGTCATAATGTTCCAATACACAAAAGAACGGGGGAGAAGTGCGGGAGGTGCGGGGGGGTGCCATATTGCGGGAGGGGAAGGGAGTTTCCTTTCTGTACGTAGTACTTATATTAATTCTGTGCTAATAGGGTAGCCAAGTCAAAGGAGCAAGCAGCAGAAAGATATCGATGAAAAAGGTCCACGATTATAAATGGAGAACCTAATCAAAGGCAACTCACCTTTTCGCACTTATGGCACACGTAATAAGCGTATCTCTCCATGGCGTACACCGCCAGATCTAGCGGCGGCCGCTTGGTAGCGGTGGCCGGCGCCACGCCCTCGTACTCCAGCCGCATGAGGGCCTTCCTCTTAACTTCCTCGTACAGGCGCTTGATGGGCTGCAGGAGGTCTTCTAAAGTCCAGTGCTCCATGTCCTCCTGCGCGTGTTCATGATTTGAGACAATAAAAAGAGAATCGAATAAAGGTAAGGTAGGTCAGTTTTGATACATGTCAAATCCATAGAAGCACTTGGGTTTTTACATTATTACCATCACTTGTACGTTAATAACATGTTACTTGGTAGTAACTTCTATGTCCAGCTTCTATTTAAGTCATCTTTAATTAAGTCGTTTTTTTTTTAAATTTTTTTGTGAATTATCAAAAGAGTAGATATGTATTCTTAATGATTTTTAATACGGATATTTACGCGTCTTGTTAGCCGAAACCGCCGACTAGTTTTAGTATTTATTCTCTCTGCGGCCACACTGTAGGTGCTGACATCTGCTATGTACTTTTTGAAAACCTTATTGCTTTTCAACTCACCTTGCATATGGGGCACTGTGCGAAGGAGAAAGTGATCCTGGGTCCGATCCACTTGTTGGCGAGGACCTTCTTGCAGCAGTGGAGATGGAAGACGTGACCGCATTTCAACTAGTGATACAAATCAGTTATTTAGTACGTGAACCATTTTTGCTCCGATCATTGTAAAACCTATCATATCCCAAACCGAATTAATATTATAAATGCGAAAGTGAGTTTATTTGTTTGTTTGTTACCTCTTCACGCTTTATCTACTGGACCAATCTCCTGAAATGTCACATACACATAGTTAGAAGTACTGAGAAGGAGATAGGGTACCTTGATAGAGATACCAGAGATAGGGAAAAAGCACTGTTTCTGCGGAAAATTCACGCGGGCGAAGCCGTGGGCAGTAGCTATATATGAATTAGTAACCTGTATAGAGGGCGCCGCTTGCAGAGGGTCAGTGAAGCATATCATGCACATGTCGTCGGCGTCCTGCCTCATGTCCGCGCCGGCGCAGCCGAACAGACACGGCAGGCACGCGGGCTCGCATCGCACGCCGCCGCACGCGTGCCCGCAACTCAGCACGCGGTTGCACGCCGACCGACCGTGTTCCTGTGTTACACGTCAATCAGAGATATCGACGGGCCGAACCACTTTTGTCAGATCGAAGAGAGATTAACCTCCAATCCTCTGGTATCATAAATAGGAAAGTTTGCACATGTGTACAATCTACTGGACAGATTTCGCGGACATTTGATACATGAGTAAAAAAACAGGGATGCACATAGGGTACTTTTATTCAGAAATTTCCAAGGGAGATTTAGATATACTGTGATGAATACCTGGCACTGCTGGTCGGCGCAGACGTTCCCGATGGCCAGCAGGCCGGTGGTGGCGCGCGTGCCGCAGAAGCGACACGTGCCCGCCACGCCCCCGCCCCCGGCCCCCGCCGCCCCCGCCGCGCCCCCTAGCGGGTCCGCGTCCGCCTCCAGCCCGCGGAACTCCGCCAGCCCCTTCAGCGTGCGGCGGTCCACTAACAGCAGCAGCCAGAACAACTTCGCGCGGCCGCAGCCCTCGTGGATGTCGATGCGAATCGCGCTTTCCTCTTCTTTGCACACCTACGGGCGAGTTTGAGTAAATGTGCAGAGCAACTACGGTCTGCTGCCAGAAAATGTGGCAGAAGAATCCGGACAAACGAAGCGGCGGGAAGAATTCTGTACCGGAACTTCACCGGGAAAAAACCACCGGTAAAAATAAGTACCGGGAAAAAATCTCCACGCGGCACCACGTTTGCCCGACTAAAACCTAACTAACTTAACGCAGTCTGCTACCACCGTAGCTTATGAAGGGAGCTACAGGGCCCTATATAATAACCTAACCTATAAATTAATTACAATTGAAAACCACTTACCAAGCTAAATCTTCTTTCTCTTCGGATCCAAACTTGAGTGTCTTCGGGAAGGGGGAATTCCTAATCACCCTACCTAACCCATGAGATCTCAATTCCCCAGAACAAATAAATAGATTTCTTCCCGAAATCGGCTCGGCAACAGATAGGTGTGAGCGAGCAGCCACGCGTCACATCCCACAGGAGAAAGTCACAATGACGGGTACACAAACACAAAGTTCAATAGTTATTTAACAAACAGGAAATTCACAAATACAACTCAAGCTAATTAGCCATCAAGGAACGCGGGACCTCTCGCGTATTAAAAATCAAACCGATATCGCATGGGACAATGGCGACCGTCCGCGAGCCATTCTACACGCGAGCAATGTGAGAACCCCAAAACGCCTGGCGGCGATAACAGGAAACGCCTGCGTTTAGTTTTACCCAATATATTACAAACAGTAAACATGTAATAATAGCTATCGTAACACGTTCGTTATTCAGCGTCAGCTTTGGTTTGAAAATAGCAATCACTTTTAAAACGAACTGAACACATAATTTACTGGTTCAACTAAAATCCACATCAAAAGGCACCGCAAGTTCGGCACTCCACCACCCCGATAGTGGCGCTGTCATCGTGGTTCTCCTGTCAGCTATATCATCTGTGTCATCACCTGCCGCTGATGAGTCCTGGCGTTCCTGTTGAGATGCAGGAAGCGGTCGCACTCGGCGCACAAGGCGCCGCAAGTTCGGCACTCCACCACCGCGATAGTGGCGCCGTCGTCGTGATTGGAGCAGAAGGGGCGGACTTCTGGAACTTCCCGTCGGGAGTCTCGACCGTCTACTGTTCCGTTCACTCTGCGACATTAGATTGCAAGGCATTTAAAATAATGTTCAGTTTTTAAATATAAATAATAACATGAAAATGACGTCACTCAATTTAGAACTAACCAAGAGCGTAAACCTAATTTCCACCCTCTATTGGTATAATTTTCAACAACAATCAATTAACACTTCTTTTTACTAAGAAATAGAGCAAGTAAAAAAAATTCCCTTGTAATATTATTCCTGTGTTGCTGAAAAACTCTAGTTAAACACATGAAACGTAACACAAATGTAACACTTACACATCAACGTAGGCCTGCTCGCAGATACACAGCGCGGCCAACGCGAGCCACATGTCCGGCGACGCCAGGCATCGGGTCGGGAGGCGGCTCTCCTCGCCGAGCTGGCCCACCTGGGCCACGTAGTTGGCCAGCGCGGCCCGCGTCTCGGGGCCCCAGCCGCGGGATAATTTGTCCTGGCCATGACGATTTGTTTTATAGGCATATTCAATGCTAGTTTAAAAGTACGAAAAGCAAAATACAAATGTTATCTCGTGGGTTTATCTTTAATATGTAATTATTATAACAGTAATAGGAAATTAGTTCTAGATGTCTAAAAGTTGTGGTCCACGCCCTCCTCTATAAACTTAGTAACCCTATGCTTGAAGCCATGCTTGCGGTAAATTGAGGTGTTCTTCTTCGAAGTTGCTACTCCTTCATGAGAAAACTGTATCTATATTTACCGTAGACATCGGAACACAGCTTTGCGACCAACTGCTCATGTTTCCCCTCATGAACAAATGTTAGAAAGAGAGAATGCTATACTCGAAACTCGAAGTCATATGATGACCCTTGACGGCTGACCCGCTTAGTTGATACCATATATTTATGAGATCTTCCTACTTACGTATATCATAAGCGTGAAAGTTTGTCTTATTACTTCTTCACAGTAATTTCCTGAAAGGATTTTGATAAAATCTGGTATCCCATATACCATACCAAAGAAAAACTAAAATAGGATATACCATTTTATCCTGAAATTCCCAACATCGGAGCGCAGTTATTATTTACCTCAGCCATATCAGAAAGCAGCTTGGCAACAAGTTGAGCGTGTTTCTTCGTGGTCTCCCCCCTCATGAACCAGGTGTTGGGGAGGGAGGAGGCTATGCTGGACGCCATGGTGGCCGTGGTTGTCTGGCCCGCTTGGCTGATGCCCTTCAGCTTCACCTGGATAGTTATCGCCTTGCCAAGGTAGGCTACCAGGTGATCTAGCAGCGTCACCCTACAGAGGAAATATTTGACTTAATTTTTGGTACGTTTTTAATGACAAACATATTATAGATGAACATATATCAATCTATCATCTATTTTCTTCTTCCCAGCAGTAAGTTATTTTAGGTTGGAATATATTATGTTGAAGATCAAATAAAAATCAAAGCATGAGGATGTCTATAAGTAGAAGTTTAGGTTTGAAGTCATTTTGTACCCCAAGATTCTAGAAACGTGGAACAAGAACCAAAAGAGCAGGTTGTCCTCCAATCATGTTTCGCGATCGCAGAAAATGCAATAATGCCGAAGTATCATTCGAAATCTCAACCCGTGAGGTGTTGATCAAAATGGTTCATCAATATTTTTTTGTACTACCAAGGAGGCAAACAAGCATGATGCCCATCAGATCGAAAGCGGTCATAATGACAATACTAGACGCGTAGGTGAATAAATCTTCTCACGCCCTTTTTGAAGCATTCCATTTTGTAGCCTCTAGGGAAAACCATGGCAGGGATAACCGACAGGCATCATCCACCTGCCCTTACTCCGTACAACACGTCGTCGAAGTTCTCACCTCGTGTTGAGGTCGTTTTTGCAGTTGATGGCTGCGAACATCCTCTGCGGAGGGATTTCACTTATGATGCGCCGGAGAAGGGATATTACCTGGAAAACATAATAATTTACACTTTAGACTACCATTCTAACCTGTCTGCGTCGCATCGTAGTCCCATAAATGTAACAATAATCATTTTTTCTTTCTCAACAGTCACAAGATAATGGGATAAGGTAAAAATAAATGCGTTACATAATGGAACACGGGTATTACTAATTTAAAGTTTAAAACCCAGCATCTTTATTTCACCTGAAGCACCTACATGACCAATTCAATTTTTACACATTTATCATCTTACATCAAAAACACATCTTAGAAGTAAATAACATTTTATGAATTATTTTGAAATTATTAATATAATAAACACAGGGACACTGGTGACCAGAGGACATTTTGCGAACAGCGAGAGGACACTTTGCAACAACGTAACGAACTGGCAAAGAAAACGGCAAGAGTCGTCGTATGATTTGTCAGGCTGCGGCAAAATAAGCCTTACAATCATGGGTTGTTACCGGTACCAAATTTTCCATATAATAAACTCCCGGAAAGTACCGGTTATTTTCCGGTATTTTATATGAGAATTTGGAACCGGAACCGGTACACACTGATAGTAGACCACTGTTAGTAAAGTATTGCTGGCAAGAACTGGATTGCGATGGCCCAGAATAGAGAAGCTTTGCGTATACAGAGGGAGGTTTATACCCAGCAGTGGGTAGTAGAAAGCTGACGATGATGATGATGTTAGTAAAAGCACACTGACAGCTGCAGAAATGTATAGATATCTTGACTCACAAATCGTAGGACTCCTAGTAGCGCCCGGCGAGCAGCTCGGTTTCATACTAAGAGAGCTACGAGAGGCAGTATTATACGAGCAAACTGAGTCTCTCGTAGGTCTCTGTATGAAACGGAGCGAATCTAGCGACGTGTGTCCGTCTGGTCAGGCTCTTCTTACAACGGATGGGTTCAATGTCTGTTGAGTCGTCAACGTCTTCCAAGTAGCCAAGTTTATGATCGAGACGGATACCACAGAAATCTGAATAATATCATCGTGTTAAAGTTGGACTGAGCTGGTCACGTTCATGGACTAATTTTTCACCAAAGATTACCATCTCTTGGGTTCCAACAAATAACAGAGACCTGATATGCCTAAAACAAGATGGCGAAACGAAATGGATAAATTCCTGAAAAACTGGACAGTTTTTAACAGGACCGAACGGAATGGAAAAAAAATAGAGAGAGGCCTTTGCCCAGAGCAGTGGGACACCTCATGGCTCGAAATGAAATGAATAATTCACCCACTAAGTACCCCACTGCCATAGTCATAGGTATAGTCTATAGCCTCGCTTTTAGATTTATGTGACAGACACAGTAATATAATAGAAGCACACTGATAATAGACCACTGATAGTAAAAGTACACTGATAGTTGCAGAAGTGTACAGATATTTTGACTTACAAATCGTAGGACTCCTAGTAGCGCCCGGCGAGCAGCTCAGTCGCATACAAAGAGAGATACGAGAGGCAGTATTATACGAGCAAACTGAGTCTCGTAGGTCTCTGTATGAAACGGAGCGAATCTAGCGACGTGTGTCTATCTGGCCAGGCTTTTCTGGCAACGGATGGATTCGATGTCTGTTGAGCGTCTTCCAAGTAGTCGTGTTTATGACCAATAAGTAGTTTCTTTTGCGTGGTGATAAAAGCCGATCAGCATTCATTATTATGAGACATCTCTGTTTAGGAGAACAGGATGTTGCTGATCGGACAAAAAGACAGAAATTTACAAAAAAGGATAGAAACCTTTTCCCCAAGTTGCCCAACCATCAATATTTTTTTAAACATTTTATCTTCTGTGCAAAAATTTGACTTCATGCAGAATATATGCGGACACTTAGTAGAAAGCACACTGACAGTAGACGGATACCACAGAAATCTGAATAATACCATTATGTGTTAAAATTGGACTGAGCTGGTCACGTGCATGGACCTGTTTTTCGCACAAAGATTACTTTCTACTTGGGTTCCAGACAGAATGGAAAAAGTGGGGAGGCCTTTGCCCAGCGAAGTGGGGCTTTCACGCTCACAAAAAACAATACAACAATATAACTGAAAATTCAAACACGAAAGGAAAATAGATTCGATTGAGTGTGTGTAAGTGAGCGAAGGAACTTCTGATTCATATAGGGTTTACGTCAGGCTGCGGCAAAATAATGCCCTACAGTTTTAGGTACAAGTAGTCTAATTATTCTTTCAGATTTCTGTGTCAGACATTGATAACAGTAGGAGCACCTTGATAGTAAAAACATACTGACAGCAGAAATGTACAGATATCTTGACTCACAAATCGTAGGACTCCTAGTAGCGCCCGGCGAGCAGCTCAGTCGCATACTAAGAGAGCTACGAGAGGCAGTATTATACGAGCAAACTGAGTCTCTCGTAGGTCTCTGTATGAAACGGAGCGAATCTAGCGACGTGTGTCCATCTGGTCAGGCTCTTCTTACAACGAAAGAGTTCGATGTCTGTTGAGCGTCTCCCAAGGAATCATGTTTATGACCAAATAGTAGCTCCTTTTGCGTGGTGATACAATAATCGGTATTCTTAATTAGACAACACTATTTAGGAGTACAGGATGTTGTTGACCGCATAAAAAGACAGAAATTTACGAGAAAAGATAGAAAACCTTTCTGTTCTAAAATATCTTTCTTTTCTGGTGGATTTCTGTCTTTTTGTGTTACCTCTTGCCAAAGTTATCATCGGTCTCTTCGATGCGGCGACGCTTTTCAAACTTTTTGTTCTTAGTCCACCTTTCTTACGAGCAAACGATACTTTTTCGTCACATTACAAGATAAATAAAAAAATTGGCCAAGTGCAAGTCAAGCTCGCTTACCGAGGGCCGTACACGCAAAGCACCTTACATTATAGCTCTAAGTAAAAGACGAACTAGTTTCAAAAACAAACTTAACTTTGCTGTTCGATCCCTAGGATTCATACTGCATCAAGCGCAAAAATAAGTTTGTAACGCTTTATTTTAGACTTCTAACAACATATTTACAACTTTCGGAGTTATTTTTGTACAAGTACTGTTAGACCTTGCTATTTGCCAAATTTCATAATTTTAGGTCGACGGGAAGTACAATCATAGGTTTTGTTTGCTGCCTGAAATCGCAAAATATGTAAAAGTTCGCAACATTTACGGTAATATCTCCTGATCGCGTTGACATATAATTTTGATTATTTTTTACTGAAAGATACCGTGGATAAGTATTCGATATTATTTTCAACCTGAGAAAAAAATGTTAGACAGACAGACGACGGACAACGAAGTGATCTTATAAGGGTTCCGTTTTTGTCTTTTGAAGTACGGAACCCTAAAACACATATTTCTTTAGATGCACTTACATAATTTATGATTTCAAGGCACAATATACACAATTAATACTAAAATGAATATTATAACCTACTTGTCGTTGGACTCGTTCGCTGCCAGTGTGGAGAAGCGCTAGTAGATCGGCGAGTAACTCGGTCTGCTGAGCTAAGTGCGCTCGCCCCACTGCACTGCCGCTTAGAGCGAGTAGCTGTGCGATATAAATAACCTTACAATTTGTGACTGTAACTGTATACAACTTAAGTGCATCAATAAAAATACCGACCAAGTGCAAGTCAAACTCGCGCACCGAGAGTTCACGCAAGACATCTCACATTATTGCTCTAACTAAAAGGAAAATTAGTTTAAAAAAATTGCCTTTTATTGTATAATACCTATAATACGTTATTCAATGAGTCACAAAAATTATATTTAACTTTTGAATCAATGTTGACGTTGAGGGCTAGGACTATGTGAGACAATACGTAGATATAATACGTTATAGACACTGACCAGAGAAAGCATCTCGAAGCAGTAGTTGTCCTGCGTGTGTATCACCGCTTCGCTCGCTCGCTCGGAGGCGCGCTCGCTCGCTCGCTCGGCCTCGGCGCAGAGCAGCGCCGTCTCCCAGTCGTCGCGGACGCGGCCCGCTTCGCAGCCGATGGCCAGGACGATGTGGGACATCACCTACACGGGACACATTGTATAACAATGAGGTTGTTGCCTAGCATTTTTGTAAAAGTAAAAAAATATGTAAAAGTAATCCGCACAGGAGTAAATTTATTAAAAAAGTAGTGGTTTCCTAGAAATTTTTAACCCAGAGCATATAACCAACCAACCCAAGACTCTGTACCCACCTGCCGCTGCAGAGACGTGAGCTTGTGCCCGCGAACAGGATCCCGACCACGTGTTCCCGAAGGTCGCTGTCATCAGCCGCAGGCTCCTCTCCCCGCAGCTTCGGTCCCCGACTCGCTGCCGCTGCGTTGCTCCCATTCCAGTAGTTTTCCGAATATCTGGACAGCAATTTCTCAATCAGACTTTGACTATAAAGCTGTTATTTTTCATAGAATAGTAGGCAAACAAGCATGCGGGTTGCCTGATGGTAAGCAATCACCGCAGTCCATAGACACTAACGAAGGTCACTGATGCGTTTCCGACTTTTTGAGAAAGCGATAGGCTCTTTTCTTTGCTGTTTTTGTTTGCAACCACCGGAATCGGGGTCTTATTCCCACGTGGTCATAAATATTTTGTCGTTCACAGCATGTCTTTTAGGTAATAAATTTGGATAGTTGAAGCTATACAAAAGGACATACCCAATAACCGGCATGGTTCTTACAGCAAAGCAATTTCAAAAGTAGCAAATAAATTGCATTAAATAAATAAGGGTGATGAGGTTCTGAAAGAGTTAGAGCCTCAGAGCTGACAACTGGCGGGAGCTGGTGCAAGACCGTAAAAAATGGCGTCATCTCATGTCGGAGGCGAAGATCAAATATCGCTGACCTGTGACGTGAGCAACCTGAAGACCCTTAGAGTATCGCTCTCGGCCAGGCGACGGAGGAGGTGCGCAGGGCCGGCTTGCGCGGAGGGCGCGGGCGCGGGTGCCGCTAGCACGCGCACCTGCCGCACGCGCACCGCCGGCTCCGGCCCGCGCAGCTCGCAGCGCACGCGCACCGATGGACTTGTTAATCCTGACAAGTTATACATGTGTATTTTCAAAAAACTGTTTGTACAAAAATTACATGTTTGGGACAAGTCTTTATTGTCCTCAGTGAGCTAATGAATTCATCCGCAAGCAATATGTCAAATTTCGACTTCATAAGTTATGTGGAAGCGGTTCTAATTTAACTTCAAAGAGTCGACCTACACTATATTTATAACCTTGTAAAAATGACATACTCGGTAAAGTGTAGCAGAGCCAAGTGGCAGCCTTGGGGTCCACCTCGATGTCCTGCATGTGGAACATCTCGCTGGATCCGCCGGCGTACAGGAAAGAGATCAGCAACGTTTTGTTCTGGAAATACACCAACAACTTAGCCACGTACAGACTTCAAACAAAACACTTTTTGTTTTTTCATAGGCTTAAAAGGCGAAATTATTATCTACCACAAATACAACATATCAAATTACGAAGGTACAATGAAATCTTAAATAAACAAATAACAAGCCAAAGCTACTGACGGAAAAACATGGCGAAACTATAAGTTTGTTGACTTCGAAACCCTAGAAAGGAAACAACATTTCGGTCACAAGAATTGCACTGCTAATAAAGAGAATTACAAACATTTCAGTGTTCAGTATTTAAATTAATTTATTAAAACGCGCTGAGCTCTTTATATTATAGGCATTGAACGTATTGAATTAGACTGAGTACTAAGTATATCTATTGCTCGTACTCCAACTCGTTGTCAGTGAGTTGTCCTAGGTGTATTTTGTGTTCTTAAATAATTCTGCGGCCCCTCGTGCAGTGTGATAAATGCCTAGATTTATTTGTTTATTCTGTTTGTTCCCGTAGTGTCACCCCAAGATGTGTAACGCTGCTACAGATCAGGGGAAAAAGTATTCAGTGAACTTCAGTGTGGGAACTAGATAAATATACATTATATCTGAGATGTGCTATTAATCCTGAGTTCTGTAGTGTACCTACTCATAAATAAATCTTAGTTCACAAATTCGAATTGTTTTTTGAAGATACGAGTACAATAAGTGCGAAACTTTAGAAATGCTTTTATTTGACATTTACTTTATTACTGATGCTTAATGGGAATACAGAGTTCCGTTTAGTAACAGTATTACTCATTGGTAAAAGGTAGTAACAATGTGTAAAACTGTTACACATCGGGATTTTTTTTCCAAATCTGTAAGAGTGTTACACATCTTGGGGTGACACGACGGGGACAAACGGTTTTTTCCATTCTATTTTTTCTTACTCGTGGTCTGTGGCGATGACTTCTTGGACCTATAGCAATGCTGTGCAGGGTAACTACTAATGGCAAGAAGGTAGACCTTGCAAAGCGTCGCTAGAGAGCCAACAAGTTTAGTCTCCATCAGAGCTCATCTTGGTTTCCTTCCATTTGTTTGTCATGTATCACAGCACAGGTATTATTTTAACATAATCATTTCTTTTTCTTATGGGCCAGTAATAGCTATACAATGGTGGAGATGTACAGAAAGGTAGCAAACCTATTTAGCCATTGTTCATTCTTCTTTAGATATAGACGAAGTATGACCTTCACAGGTACTTTTTCAAGCCAATTTTGCAGATATATAATTATATAATCTGAGACTGACTTGAAAAATGTCCCGTAAAGGTCTCTTTTCTTCTGGTTTCTTGCAGCTGCAACTGCTAGCATTTTCAAACGATTGCTGAAAAGAAATTCCTAACTTGTCGAGGTTTTATTTGCATAAGTTGATAATTATGAAAAAAACGGCTAATCAAATGTCAGCAACTAGATTGTATTGATAATTTATTAAAAAAATATATATATTATAAAATATCGTTTGCCGCTGTAAAAAATAACTAGCTGTTGCTTGTGGCTAAAAGTATATTTTGGGTGTTTTTCATACTAACCTTCACCCCCCATTACAGCCCATTAGTTGTTTTTTAAAGTACTTCAAGTTTAACCTTCAACTATATCCAAACTAAATTTCATCAAAATCGATTCAGCGGTTTAGCTGTGAAAGCTTAACAGATTTTCGCATTTACTATTAGTATGTAAGTATCGACAATAACTCACGACAGTGTCTCTAGTATTGTCGATGTGTACGCAGACGACATGGGGCCGGTCCTCGGGCGCGCCGCCGTTGTAGGCCACCTGGATCCACTTGGCCTTGTTGCGGTCCTCGTCGCCGGACTCCCAGAAGGTCTCCGTGCTACCGTCGGCCAGCGCGCCCGCCATGCCCTGGCGCGAGGACACAGTCAGCTCGCACCACCCGGTCACGTCCGGGCACACCCACAAGTACGATTCCTGGATTACCGTGCTTAGTTAGCTCGATTTCATTTTCATTTCATTGAATTATTACGCTAAAACTATCATGAGTCGCTTCTAAAATAAGTACTCAAAAGAGTGTTTCACAAAAATATTATTCTTGTTCTCATTAATAATCCCTGCAATCTGCAATTTTGCAAGGCCAATACACCCATACACATTGTTTGTAATAACTTTATTGTACGAAAAGAAGCACGTATAAAAATATAATACAAAAAGATAAACGATTTATTTTTCGTGTTTCAAACGCTTAATAAACTGCAACACGTTCGTCAAAATGCTCACAGTGGAAACATACCTTGGAATGGAAGCTGTGGTAGCTGTCATGCAGCGCGAGCGCCGCTTCGTCGTACGCGTCCTCGGAATGCGAGAGGATCCGGCTGATCACGTTGAACACTTGCGACCTTGGCAGCGTTAACAGTTCGCAACCGCTCAGTTAGTATTACTACTAGTTAGTGTTGTATACAAAACCTGCCGCTAGACGACGGTAGTTGTCAAGTCATGACAGATGCCTTTTAAAACCACTGGCGGGTGAAACTGGAGTACCATTGTGTTATTTGGTAACTGGTAGTCAGTTGAGAAATTGCAGTACCAACTGACTACCCTCTGTTTGGTAGTCAGATATCAGATGGTCGGGTTATAGGCAAAATATTTTAACTTTATTTATGTAAATTCATATGCCAAATTTACAGAGTCGCAATATACCACAATTAAAAGTACGTAATAAATTGGAATAATAGATTCTATTAATAAAACAGAAATAATGATTTTGTATCGCTGCGTTATGTTAGTTTTAAATCTTAAAGTTGATCCCCGGGAAATCGCGCTTCCAAAATGTAATACATATTGTATACTGAATATATGAATCGTATCAGTCATGATACCTGTGCAGGAAGGTGCGGTCGTCCGGCGAATAGTGCAGCGCCCAGCAGCGCACGGCCTGCAGGCCGGCGGCGCTGGCGGGCGGCAGCGCGGGCGCCAGCGCGGACACCGAGCCCAGGAACGCGTGGAAGGCGGCGCGGGCACCGCGCGACGACCGGCGGCCGGGGCAGATGGCGCTGGCGCACGCTGTGCCCGGCCCGTGTCTGCTGCCCGCATTCTGCGATACAGACATCAGCTTTACACACTTTTACATTTATTTTATCAAAGATGGCGGGACGATTTCAATTTTCTATGTTGGCAGCAATTTGCTACGGACGGAGACTTGTAGAAGAGGAGAGGAGGAGAAACGCAACACCTGACTGAAAAAAATATTACATAGACATTTAAAAAAGACGCTTGACTTGCTTACAGAAATATCTATGTTATCTGAAATAGGTGACGAGAGGAATGGCGAGCCAGAAGGATGCTCTTTGTCCAGCAGTGGGTCACTATATGGGCTAATAAAAACAGCTAAAATAAATAATAAAATAAAAGAGACAGACCTCCTTGGTTTCGAGCGGCGGCGGCACGATCCTGGCGTACTTGTCGAGCGCAGAGCAGAACCACCACATGACGTCGTGGACGCAGGTCGGCTGTGTGGCCGAGCGCAGCAGCCAGTTCAGCGCCTGGGGAGGTACAACCCGGTTGATATCGCAGTTTTCTACCCTTCAACAAAGTGGTGTCGACACAACCACAAAATCATTAAAGTTTTTCTGAAATAGTCCTTCGGATTTACAATGCCTCAGAAATGTACTCTCAAATTGCCCTTTTAAATTAAATTAAATAAAAACTAAAATAAATAAAATATTATTCCTTAAATAAAAAATATTGAATAACGGATTATTCACCATGTTAAATGATAATTCGATCGATAACAAGTCTCTACTTTCTTGAAAGGAATTGCCTAACGAGTTAGTTTTATCTAACGATGACTAAATCTATCTATAAAATAACGAACCTCAAAAGCGTACTGCCTGACAGTGTTGATCCGGACGGCGGCGTCCATCTTCTGGCGGTAGGCGTGGAGGTCCCTCCGGGCCAGCACGAAGGTCAGCACGGAGGACCGCATGAGGGCTTCGGGGTCCACGCGGGAGGGCTCGAAGGCCGACACTGCGCACGCCTCCGACACCGACCCACAGCCCACCAACTTCTGCAGGGCTGCACTCGGCTGCGCGAGCAGCGACGACCCAGCGCCTATACGCATTACTCCAATACATTTATAGTGGCTAAATATAATTAAAAATAAGTAAAATAAGAGATAAAAAAGGATTATTTCGGAGGTGAACGTTGATATCTGCGACAGCTAATTAACAACTACTAGCCTAGGTTCTTGTTTGTCTTGCTATTATCTGCCAATTAAAGGTAGGTATATAATTTATTATATGTATTGAAATTCTATTTTTGTCATATCAAATCTCCACTTCTTTCCGCTCTGTAGGAAGAAAAATAAGATAATAAGAATTGTATAACAGTTAAATAAACCTTTATTATTATTTATTACCTGCAAGGCTGTCCTGCTTGTCGGGGGGTCGGGCCGTGAGGGGCTGGCGACCCGCGTGGGCCAGGTCCCGCCCGCTTTCCTGGCCCATGGAGACGGAACGGTGCACTCGGGGTAGAGTCGACCCAGATGTCATGGAAGTCGCCAAAGGTGCCGGCTAAGAAATTTCGAAGGAATACATATCCATTTACTGACTTGATTCGGAGAATAGGCAGATTTTAAACAAGAAAACACAGGCATTTGTATCTTGTATTGTCGTTTATAAACGTTTCGGAAAGGGAAAATTTAAGAGACTAACTGAGCACTTGGTCTTGTTGCTAACAAATGGTCTATATGTATATTGTCTGTGTATGGTCCAAACCACACATTTCTATACTTATTTTTGTATAGTCAGCAAATCGCCGCGCCGCGCCGCGCATAGCATTCTTTAAATTGTAAAATTAGTTCACGTTTTTCGCCACATCAGTACCAAATAAACGATGATAACAGCCATGCACAGCACAAACACGAGCATAAAAATATATGTATTCTTGAGGTGCGTGTGCAAGTCCTCCATATGCGCATTATTTACGCCTCCAACTACATTTTGCGCTACCACCAGCTTTTCTTTAGTTTGCGACGAACCCATTTTTCTTAACAAAAACGTCGTGAACAACAACAGTCACTCTGAATAATGCCATGATTAGTTATAGTTACCATGCATACGCAAAAAATTAAGTAAAAGTATTATTTATTATTTAGATTGTCCAGAAAGGGAAAAATAGAGGTAGCTCTGGTAGCTTATCATGGCTTAGTAACACCTACATTAAAAAAAAAAATAAAAAAAATCCTAAAATCTGACACCAGTGTTAGTGATAGATAACACACTCGAAAAGAAGAAGAACACCTACATTGCAATATGGAGTTATATTTTGAGGTAACTCAAGTGAAAGAGACGAAATCTTTAAGCGTCAAAATAGTACATTGTGATATAAGTGCGGTAAGTTGAAAATTACAGCCGAGGCGATATTGCTAGCCCGAGCCGTAGGCGAGGGCTACAAGAAAGGCAAAGGCTGTAATTTTCAAAGCGCACGTATGTCATACGACGTTTTATAACATATTTGCGAGGAAATATTTAAATAAAACTCGGAAAACGACAATACCAAAGAAAAAGCGCGCGGTATAATTTTACTTGTTCACAAATTAGCGATGCGCGCGCATCAGCGCTTTTTTTTTAAGGCAAATGCACAAAAAACAGCCAGTATTACTAATAAAGTAAATTAATATTTTTGTGTTTTGTTACAGATAAATGGTTGTAATTTATTGTCAAAATTAATTTAAAGAATTAAATTTTTATTTATTTTATCTCCTAAAGTTAATTTTCTATGATAATTCATAAAAAGTTGACCACTTTTCTGACATAAAAACTCTATGCTAAGATTTAAAAAAGTATCGTTCGTTTTTAGACGGAGCGTGCGTTTTACTTTACAATAACGCACAAGTGCGTAATGAGATACAATACAATATTGGAATTGGTGAAATAAATGACACTTTACGAGCTTATATGTTATAAACGATATTTGCGGTCAATGTGCGGATTGAAACCGGGAGATAGCTGCGAACCTGTGTTTAATGCCCTGAAATTATTAATTATAATAATAATTATAAATTATTATTACCCTACCATGTATATTTATATTAGAAATTTGCGTTTTTGTCAAAACCAATCCACACCTCTTTTGCTACACTTATTGAAACAAGTAGGAGAGCAGAACTTATCCGGCCACAATATAAATACAAATTGATAACTGGAGGCAATAATACAGCTCTTAATAAAAAAAAAGTATATTTGGCATGGCACCGGTTATTTATAATAAGTTACCTGACAGATTTAAAGATTTGAATATAAGAACTTTTAAACAGAAAGTAAAGACATTTTTGACAGAGAAATGTTATTACACCTTTAATTATTATTTAAATGACAATATATGTTTTTTTTTGTCTCTTTTATAAAATATTATTAATATATTGTAAGTAGATGATTTTGTTTAAGACTAATTATGACTTATATAATTGTACGTCCAAATTGGGCAGGACACGGCTGTACAATTTTATTGCAAGACCTTTTTTACCTGTGATCCACAATAAAGATTATTTGATAGGAGAGATGAGTGAAACCAATGAATGTTGAATAAACACTATTATATATTTTATGATATGCACGGATTAAATATAGATAACATAAATGTATAGATGTAATGGTGATACATACATCTCAATACAAATAAATTCAAATAGATAAAGATGAGACAGTTTTATCAAACAAATAGGAAATATAAATTAAACTTTAGGAAAGATTTGGATAAATTGTTGACGTTGACAATACAGGAATTGAAGGAAATGGTGACATTGCTTACCGAAGCTGCAGCCGCCGTAGGGGGCCTGCCCAGCGAGTGGTACCTCGCAGTCTCGGCCTGGGGCTTGGGGGCGGCGCCCAGCGCCGGCAGGCACTGGAACGGGGGCGCCGGCTGCCACACGCTGCCGGGGGGCGTCGGGGGGCTGCGGCCCGGGGCTTCGTGCCACGGCGACGTGCTTACTGACTCTACATGTGAAAAAATGCCGTTCAATATAACTTATTCTTGTCGAGTAGGCATGGCTATTCAAATTAATTTGGACCAGTACTTCGCCCTGTCGTTGGCCTCGTTCAAGTCCTCCACTGTGCAGGAAGTCGGGCATTTGGGACATGACAACAGGTGGGCCATAATTAACTTAGTATGTAGATTACCCAGAACTTGGTGGGACTTTGGGAACATTCGAAAACCTGTCGTCATGAACAATTCACCATAGTCAAATATGTATTGTAGTTAATGGTTATTTGTCAGCGTGGAAATGGAGAAGGCAATGACAAACCATGGCATCAACACTTATATAGGTACACAAAATAACAACGTCACTTCCACAACTCGCATTAATACTCGCACTAATCGAAAACTATAGAAAAAAGAAGAATATTACAGATATTTAGTTCGCTAACTGGCTGAACGACACACTAGTTTACTCAAAAAAAATGTAGAACATTTAAGTTGCCAGCCTCCTTCCAGCAAAGTAAGTTCTCTAAATATGGACTACCACATCGTTTTTGTTTAATTAAACTCAGAATTTAAATGCTTTTATAAATTTATTATCGTAAATCTGTGAAGAAACTAATACAAGTTAACAAAATAGACTAAATTCTCTAAATGTAACAACAGTTTTAACAATTTCCTTTTTTTAAATTAAACCTGCACTTTCGCCTTTTTTAAATATGGTCATATTATATGGACCACAGCGTTTACAATACGGACCATAAAATGGAATTCAGGATTCTCGGCAAAATAAACAATGGAAGGAATCGGCCACTGTCCACGCCACCATATTCTTATCGTTAATGGTGGTGTCGATGCAATTTCCTGAAACAAAATTATGCATTTTAAAACGTATCTTAACACCTTTTTAATATGGACCAGTCCATATTTAGGACTTAAGACGTAATCCATATTTAGGACTGTAGACGTAGTCCATATTAAAAAAAGGCCATACTTTTATGTTATGATATTTGTATAATTTTATAGTAAATAACTAGAATAATCCGGGTTATCTCTACAATACAGAAATATAATAATGGCTCTAGAATTAAAACACTGAAAGCTTAATAACGGAAAAGATAATAGTAATAACCTTACAAAACTCACCGAAAAAGTACATCCAACGACGCAAAAATTCATAATGGCAATCAGTGACACAAATAAGCCGTGTAAACTCGCTGTGATCGACTGGATGTGCGCGGCGGGCCAGAGAGCGTCGAACGTAATTAACTTCACTGCAGTTGTAGCGATATTTAGCGAAATATCACCGTAGTCCATATTGTATGTGTGCAAAAACCAATGCCTATTACTGGCCACCAAAAAAAAAAGTGAAAAAAAAAATTTGAGGGCGCCAAGGACGCCGTTTTTAAAAATGTCTATGATTTTTTCTCGCAATGCGCAATATTGTAAAATTAAATAAATAAGATTTATATAGGTGTATATAAGTTCCAAGTTCATGTGATTTTGTGATTAAAGCAATAATTTACTTTCAAGAAGTGCATCAGTACAGTTCATCTACCAATTTACGCAGTTTGAATTTTCATCCCTACCAATTCCCAACCTCATAGCAATAGTGCAAACAGTATGACTAGTCCATATTTAGGGAAATTACTCTACACAGCATGCATACGAGTATTTGATATACTGCTCGTCGTTTTAAATTGAGACATTAGCAAAATTCTACATTAAATACTCACCAGAGTAGTTGATGGGCGCAAGGTCCAAGAGGAATACAGCGTTATCCCTCATGGTGTGGTGGTCTACGTCAGGGGGTGGGATCCCCTCCTCCGCGCGCCCCTCCACAGTTTTGGTCTTGCTCTGCTTGAGGGCGGATGATGCTTTCAACGACTTGTCGCGGCATTTCTCACAGTACATGTACCACAGTTGGTAAGCTGGTAGATACAAATTAAATGTTTATTAGAGGATTTGCGGTGATATAACGTAAATATAATTCGATAATAATGTTTATGTCGCGATGTATTTATCAAAATAGCTGTTGTCCTTTAGATGTTTACTTAAAAGTATTGCACAAAAATATTATTATCTTTAACCTCTATTACACGAATGCTGGGCAAAGGTCCTTCGAAAAAAATATAGTCTATGTACTGGAATCTTTTTATGATACTTTGTAATGCAGCTTGCTATCTATAACGAGATTATTTATTCTGGAAATTGACATGAGTAAAAAAAATGTCAGGTGCTCATTAAGGTACATAAATTCGTTGTGCGCTGTCACGGAAGCTAATAGCGCTAGAGTTTAATGTTTAATTGACCTCACAGCAGCCACAAATTCTTCCGTACGGCGGCACGCCGTTGCCGCACACCTCGCCCGCACTGATATGATACTCACCCTGCGCTAGCTGGCCGCACGCAGCGCCGTCCGCGTTCTCTACCCGCTTGTAGGTGCCCGAGCGGTCGTAGCCGTGCGCGGTGGGCAGGCGACAGCCGGCGTGCGCGGTGCGCATGTGCGCGGCGAGCGGCGGCGGCACGCCGTTGCCGCACACCTCGCCCGCACTGATATGATACTCACCCTGCGCTAGCTGGCCGCACGCAGCGCCGTCCGCGTTCTCTACCCGCTTGTAGGTGCCCGAGCGGTCGTAGCCGTGCGCGGTGGGCAGGCGACAGCCGGCGTGCGCGGTGCGCATGTGCGCGGCGAGCGGCGGCGGCACGCCGTTGCCGCACACCTCGCCCGCACTGATATGATACTCACCCTGCGCTAGCTGGCCGCACGCAGCGCCGTCCGCGTTCTCTACCCGCTTGTAGGTGCCCGAGCGGTCGTAGCCGTGCGCGGTGGGCAGGCGACAGCCGGCGTGCGCGGTGCGCATGTGCGCGGCGAGCGGCGGCGGCACGCCGTTGCCGCACACCTCGCCCGCACTGATATGATACTCACCCTGCGCTAGCTGGCCGCACGCAGCGCCGTCCGCGTTCTCTACCCGCTTGTAGGTGCCCGAGCGGTCGTAGCCGTGCGCGGTGGGCAGGCGACAGCCGGCGTGCGCGGTGCGCATGTGCGCGGCGAGCGGCGGCGGCACGCCGTTGCCGCACACCTCGCCCGCACTGATATGATACTCACCCTGCGCTAGCTGGCCGCACGCAGCGCCGTCCGCGTTCTCTACCCGCTTGTAGGTGCCCGAGCGGTCGTAGCCGTGCGCGGTGGGCAGGCGACAGCCGGCGTGCGCGGTGCGCATGTGCGCGGCGAGCGGCGGCGGCACGCCGTTGCCGCACACCTCGCCCGCACTGATATGATACTCACCCTGCGCTAGCTGGCCGCACGCAGCGCCGTCCGCGTTCTCTACCCGCTTGTAGGTGCCCGAGCGGTCGTAGCCGTGCGCGGTGGGCAGGCGACAGCCGGCGTGCGCGGTGCGCATGTGCGCGGCGAGCGGCGGCGGCACGCCGTTGCCGCACACCTCGCACCGCACTGATATAATACACCCTTTGACAGACACATCGGATTGTAGTGGCGGATTGTCGGACGGCACAATTGTGCTGAATGGCAATTATATATTACTAGCTTTGTCCGCGGCTTCGCCCGTGTCAGTTTCCCACGAGAACAGTGCTTTTTCCCGAGATAAAAGATACACTATATCCTTCTCAGTAAGATTGGTTCAGTTGTTTGTTTTGTTAGTTTCACATTTAAAATATTAGTCAGGATTAGGATTTTGCGCCGTATCCTAATCCTAGTCCCATTACGAGGGGTCGCGACCCCTCGTATTGGGACAATGTAAGGCAGATGATGATGAACAATTAAATATTATTTTAAAATTAGGATTACTTTCTTTTAAGAATGTTAATAATTCACTAGCAGAGAAAAATATAAATGATTACAATAACAAAGTAACATAAACAATATTTATCTAGAAATATTATATATATTATATATATATATATATTATATATAAAATAAATATAATTTATTTATTATATTATTATATTATGGGATATTTTTTCTTTTTTAGTTTTTTAGGTAAAATTAATTTTTATGGACAATATGTCCCAAATATCTCAATAATATTGGATCCATTACATAATTTGTTAAGAAAAGGACAAGCATTCATTTGGACTATAGAATGCCAAGAATCTTTTGAAACGATAAAAAATCTTCTTTGTGAAAAACCAATTTTAGCAATCTTTAATCCGGATCTGCCAATACATATTTATACGGACGCTAGCATACAGGGGATAGGGACAGTCTTAAAACAAATACAACAGAATGGAGATGAAAAACCTTGTGCATATTTTTCAAAAAAACTTAACGATTCTCAAAAAAGGAAAAAAGCTATATATCTGGAGTGCTTAGCCATTAAAGAAGCGGTAAAATATTGGCAGCATTGGCTTATAGATAAAACATTTACAGTTTTCTCGGATCACAAACCCCTAGAAAAAATGAACATCAAAGCCAGAACAGATGAGGAATTAGGCGACCTCACATATTATCTATCTCAATTTAATTTCGAAATAAAATATTCTCCTGGAAAATATAATTTAGAAGCTGATAGTTTAAGTCGAAATCCAGTATTATCACCAAGTGAAGACCATGTTGAATGTTTAAAAATTGTGAATTGTATCAAATTAAAATACATACAAGATGATCAAAAAAGTTATGACAATATAAAACAAAATATAAATAAATTAATTTTAAAAGAAAAAATATACTATATGAAAAGTAGGAATAAAGAAAAAATTGTACTTTCAGAAAAATTTAGTAAAAAAATTATAGAAAACATACATGATTTTTACTGTCACATAGGAATACAGCAAATGGAAAAGAAAATAAAACCATTCTTTATAGCAAAAAATTTAACGCAGAATATTAAAAAAATCTGTGAGCGCTGTGAAATTTGCATTAAAAATAAAACTAGAGGAAAGTATAAATTCGGAGTGATGTCCCAGTTAGGACCTGCTACTTGTCCATTTGAGATAGTGTCAATAGACACAATTGGTGGATTTGGTGGAAACCGTTCTACAAAAACCTATTTACACCTTCTGGTAGACCACTTTACGAGATACGCCTTTATTCTAACTTCTAAAACACAAGACGCAGACGACTTTATGAAGCTTGTCAAAAAAGTAACTCAGGAAAATAAAATTGGCACGATTTTTACTGACCAATATCCAGGTATAAATTCAAAAGAATTTAAAATCTTTTTAAAAAAAGAAAATATACCTATCATCTTTACAGCAGTAAATGCACCATTTTCTAATGGTTTAAATGAAAGAATAAACCAAACCTTACCTTTGCAAAAGTTTATCAATCTGACGAGCATTTTCTGATGACGTATAAAAATCGAAGATCAGGATCATCTGATGAATAACTCCAAGAGACCAGCTACACTATTACATATTATATAGAAATGGCGCCTTAGCAAAAGTCGTTCAACCTGATGAGCATTTTCTACTGACGTTTAAATATTGAAGATATGGAACATCTGTTCCCGTTCATCAACATGTTTTCCCGCGGGACACAGGATAACCAAATGGCTGAAATTTTGAGTACTGGAGTTTAGGTTACTACAGTTTGGAACACAAAAACATTTTTCAACTAATCGAAACACACGCGGGCGAAGCCGCGCGTAACAGCTCTTAACAAATAATTCCCGTCGAAAACCTACCTGAGTAGGGCGTCTTGTACACTTTCCATTCTCGTTTTTTACGAATCCCGCTGAATGCGCGGGATTCGTCGTTTTCATTCTTCTCTGTTTCTTCTTTTTTTAATCTACAATTAATTATGAATAAATTATAATTTCTTCTAATAGTTTTAACGGGTTCTAAATATAGAAGATAGTACAGAAAAGCACATCGTACGTTCTTACTACTATTTACATATTTATCATCATACTTAGTTTAAATTTTTTTAACAATAACAATTTATCATTTACATCATATAAGGCAATACCCCGTACCCTCTGAGACGGATTTAGTCATCCCACAGAAATTTCGTCTCTAACATTATCAAATTCAGATTTTTACTGCGCCGGTTTTTCAGTTTCAATTAATGAAGTTTCTTTTTTCAAGTAATTACAGTAGGATCATTGAAAAATGTAACAAACCAAATAGCGACTTACTTATCAGTGGCGGCGGTTAGCTGGTCGGCGTCGTACATGGCGTCCCACAGCGCGACGAGCGCGCGCAACGCCGGCGGCAACACGTTCACCACCGACGGGGGCGACCCTGCCAGTACATTACTTTATATGTAAACTAGCTGGCGCCCGCGGCTTCGCCCGCATGCATTACCCAGGATGAAAGGTACTCTATGTCCTTTTCAGAACTTTGTGTTTGCGATATTTTAGGAAGATTGGTTCAGTAGACAAATCGTGAAGAGGTAACAAACAAACTCACACATTTATAATATTAGTTAGGATTAGGATATAGCACAGACCGCGGAAACGTCGGAGTGACGATTTAAGGGCATTTAAAGGATATAGTTCGGAGGAGGTTGCTTTAAATAGATGGTGATAGGTGATGGGGAGACCTTTGCCCAGCAGTGGGACAAAATAGGTTAATTGTGAAAAATGAGTGGACAAATAAGGCATACTGACCACTGAAGCCGGGCTGCGGCTGGCCCTCGCCGAGCGCGGCCCCGGCCGCCCGCGCGCGGCTCGCGCTGGCCTCCGCGCCCGACCGCGTCAGCGACTCCAGGGTCGCTTCGTTCATGTGCAGGTAATGCCCTGTTCATTTGCAACTTACATTTTAATTATCACATTTTTAAAATTTTCTTGTCCGCAGGAAAATGCGTATCAGTGTTGCTGCGCTGCAGTAGTATGTATATTAAACAGTCGCCGATTTTAGGACCCTTACACTAACTACGAGTAATAAATACAAGATCGTTGGACTGACATATTAAAAAAAAAATTTGGTCATATTTTTCTGTCAAGTATTTTACAAGCCTTCAAATCTTGTAGTAGAAGTATTTCCTAATGTCCTACAGATATGGCACATACCAGCGTTGGAGACCTCGACCGAGTGCCTCTGCAGCCTGGGGGCGGCGAGGTCGTGCGAGCCCCGGGTGACCACCCTGGCGCCCTGCTTCGGCAGCTGCGGGTGGAACTTCAGGAACGCCGCGCAAGCTATCGCGTCGTGGACGATCCCTGACAATTGCACATAGCTTTTCACATGAACCCGTTTAAAGCATTTGGAGGTTGTGGTCTTCTTAAGAGACTTGACATTTGAATTAAAAAAAATCTTCAAAACAAACTATGTATTTCAATATACTCACCTTCATGCCACAACAGAGCTGCAAAGATCGCCCTCAAGCACTCAGCCTGGGCGGGGCTGAGGGCGTGTTTCTTGGGCGAGGGCGGGGCGGGGGCGCTGCGCGCGGGGATCGGGGGCGGGGACGACGAGCGCCGGTACGGCAGCGAGCGGTGAGCGATGCGCGAACGGGCTAAGCTTTTGGGGCTAAGACTACCCTCCTATAAAAAGTAATTTCCTATTAAAGTTTCTTAAATTATAAATTTCTACAATAAGAGAGTTTTATTGCACGACCTTTAACTATACGAGGCGGAATGTTTGGGTAGTTATTAATTTGAAACTTTGTTTAGCAAAAAAAGATGTAAAAGGCGGATTGCTCCTCATTCCCCATCGGGTTACCTCACAGTTACCGGCTGAATGAGACGAGTATGTCTGTATCTTACACTAACACAGTGTTCGTAAAGGTCATACATTTAGTGTCAGAGTGTCCGAGGTGGTGTGGTGTGGTGGTACCTTAGCGGGCAGCGAGGCTTGTGGCGCGGGTTCGGGCGCCGGCTCGGGCGAGGTCTGGGTGCCGGCCTCCAGTCCCGAGCGGCGGCCCGGGGGCTTCGGCTGGGGCGAGGGGGGCTGAGGGGGCGAGGGGGCCGACGGCTCGATTTCCGTCTGTTCACCAACAATTATTGGGATACAGGCAATATTACGATGTTACAATAGATTAATCGAAGCTAGAGGGAAAGAACAGCATCTATGTAGGTTTAGATTAAATGAAAGAAAAGTCTTTTCATATAATGTTAATGTGTTTCATTTAATGTTTTTGTATATATAATGTTTACTGCACCCTACATTTTTCTCACGTATATTTCCTTCCACCCAAAGGTTGGCTGGAAGAAATTGCATTTGCGCTAAGCCCGCCTTTGCGCTCATTTAAAATGTATTTACTTTTGTTACTACTTTGTATTTCTTTTCTGTGAATGGTGCAATAAAGTGTTGATCTATCTATCTATAGTAATCATATAAAATCTATAACAAGGCGGACACGAAAATACTTAATTTACAAGAACAAACTTCTTAGGCCATCTTTTGATCATATCTTCATGTCATGATAACATCTCCCCATTCATTAGGTTCCATAGTTGAGATCCAAAATATGGATGGAGGGATATTTTTTTCCTCATAAATCCACCATTGAGGGTGGATTCAGTCAGCAGGTAAGTAAGTAGTGCACCCCATACTTACCTACATACAGCCACAATTACCCAGCAAACATATTTGATCGAAATTATCACAAAATTACCTTTTCTTGGTATAAATAGGTAATTTTATAGTAATTTTGACCAAAAATGTTTGGTGGGTGGTATGCTAAGTTTACACTACAACATTTGAGAAATAAGAAGCATGTTTTTTAGTAAAAATGAAAGACGTCACCTCCGGAATAGTATCGACGTCTCTCGGGTTGTCGGCCCGCAAATGCATCGGCGACCACCAATCGTCACTGTTGCCGTTACTGCGCCGGTGCATACGTCTGAAACCATAGAATTTCCGAAATATATATAGAAGGGGAATAGGCGTTTGATTTGTTGTCACAATTTTTAAACTTTAATTCTTCGGACATATAGAAATAAAGTTGATTTCTATTTGCTTGAAATATATACTTTTCAAATGTAATTATTGTTTCTATGTAAAGTCCATTTATTCAAAATTGTCCTATTATGTAAACAATCTTACCATATCTACTTATGATTTTACAACAATATAAAGTAAAATAGACTTTTTAGGAAATTACTTTCGTGGTTAATAAATGTTTTACTTTAGAATGTTTAGGTTTGAACTAATATTTGATATATTTTCAACAAAACTCAACGAAAAATACTGTGAAGATTGTTTACATAATAGGACAATTATGAATAAATGGACTTTATATGATAACTTCAAACGGGCGGCATGCGCGTCTCGATACTGAAAAATGCACATGCCATTTCTATATCGCTTTTAAAAAAAAACTATTTTTTTGTCTGAAACAGATGTCATTCGTAACTTATATCCATCTGTCAGGCCAAAATGCTTTGTTTCGTTCGAGTATTATATGTATACCAGCTGTGCCATACGGCTTCGCTCCCGTGGGTACCTAGATCGGGATTCTGGATAGCCTATAGCCTTTCTCAGGAACGTAGCTATCATCAAATCGGACCGGTAGTACCAGAGATCACCACATTCAAACAAACATACAAAGTCTACAGCTTTATCATATAGATTATAGATTACTAACCAAAAACGACCGTGTAACGTGATGCATTGGATCCAATCACAGAGATAAATTCCATGAAAATCCGTGAGGTCATTTTGGCGTGACAACAGACAAAGAGTGATAGTATCGCATGATCACGTGAGATACCTGGACGAGACGGAGGGCTCGTTGCGCAGCATGCGGTCGCGCTTGCTCGGCTCCGCGCCGAACGTGAAGCTGGCTGCGCACTGCCACACACAATCAAACGTTTGTGACGCGCCTCTACTACGCACTGCTATGTATTATCCGGAATAAATCATCTAAACTCTAGTGAAAACCGCATCTTAATTAGTTGCGTATAGTAGAAAGCGTACAGACGCGGCAAATCTCTTTATTTTTAAACAAATAAAAAAGTGAACAGCTAATACTGCAGTAATGGGCGATTTTCCGTGACCCAAATAAAAAAAAGAATAGTTCTAGATGGGTTCATAGATAGTGCTTAGTAAAAGGCGAGTCCATAGAAAAAGCAAAAATGAACGAGATTTTCATTTTTTTGAAATAAAACCTAATAAAAAACATCTAAATAGTATAAATATTTGCGCAACTATCAAACTGTTAGCTTATTTTTTTTCTGCCTCCGGTTGACAAGAAAAAGCACACAATATAGGTATAGCCATTATTACGACCCGGCTTTTATACAACGCCGCCTATAGAGACTTTTTTATACTGTTTTTTTTTTTTCGTAATCTAGCTGTCAGAAAATCGCTCATTAATTAATGTGAAAATAAATATAAATAAACATACCTCATTAGTCAAGTCCGACAGTACCGAGAAAGGGAATCTCCGGTCGTCAAGGCAGCTAAGTTCTGAAAAGTAAAAGCAAGGTATATCGAGCTTAAAACCACATAAATCTCAAAAAAAATTCTAGAATTCTTGAGCACATCAGTAAAACAAAGGAATTTTTTTAAAATAAAAATTATAAAAAATGCACACCTTATTTCTAATGAGCGTTACATAGCCGGGTGTTTCAGCTTCATCTCATCCAATACCTAAAACCTAACTATATGATAAAAACTTTTTTCAAAAAAAATTAACCGACTTCCATCATAAAACTTAAAATCATGAAATAACATACAGGCAGATTTATCAAAAAGAAAAATGTATGCATGCATGCTACCTACTGAACGAGGTGAAGTCAGTGCCAAGTGCAGGAGTAAGGATATTATGTAATTGTTTAGTAAGGCATTTTATTTATACTACATGATTCTAATTTAGATAATTTAATTTGTTAATTTGGCACCGACTTCACCTCGTTCAGTAGGTAGCATGCCAATACATTTTTCTTTTTGATAAATCTGCCTGTATGTTATTTCATGGTTTTAAGTTTTATGATGGAAGTCGGTTCATTTTTTTGGAAAAAAGTTTTATTTTATCATTTTAGTGCACCTATAATACAACTATTTTCATTAATTTTGTTGTCATGAAAACTTAAACTTATTTTATCGCTTGTCGAAAATTAATAAATCGAAATTTTTTATGTCAGTTTGATTTGAAATGTCAAAACATGTCAGAATTCTACTATTTTTGGCACATAAATAGACCAAGAGCCCGCGACGACCAAACCTTTCTTATTTTAAAAATGCTGAATGTTTCCCTGTGTGAGATATACGGATAAAATAGATTAGCGACTAGCCATGAAGTTTGGATTTTAGTTGCTTATGCAGGTAATATGGATAGCAAATGTGATTTTTATAGGTATAAAAAGTACCCTTGGAGACCTCTCAAAGTCACATTAAATTCAGCTTTTATAATAAAACAAATATAACTATAATTTAGTAAATTTACAATATCTGGCAAGAGTTTATATCTGCACCAATTGCTTGGCAATAGATGGCATGAATTTTAATATTATTCGGAATAAACTCTTAAAAAAACTTTTAGTTTAAGGAAATTGAGCTACCACTTTAAATACGATTGCTACAAATTATCTGCCTTAGTAATCATGATGCAACTATTATAGTCGAAATCGCTATTTCTGTGTTGGGGACATGCAAAGAGAATCTTGAGTTTTCATAAAATAACGAAGGGCATGTTGTCGCGGGCTTTTGCTCTATAATCCAATGATTGTATTTTAATATTTATATGGTATCTTTAAAATTACCAAACAGATTCTTACGTGGTAAAAATGGGCCAACTTGGGAATAGACTCTTTTGAATAAAAAAATAATTTCGGAAATCAGTCCACCATAGGCGGAGAAATTGGCGAACATACATAAAAAAAAACATACATACATCGAAACATATAACCTTCTCCTTTTTTGGAAAGTCGGTTAAAAATGGGACTCACCGCTGGTGCCGACGTCCAGCTCATCTTCGTTCCAAACGGCCATGTCCGTGTGATCGTCGCACGCCGTCCACAGGTCATTGTCATCTGACAACTGAAAAAAATATTTGCTACATCTGAGCAACGTTCATACAAATGTACCATAATGGATATTCAAATATAGAGACAGGTTGCTAACCCACCAACTATGACTTAAACTCACTCCTTAGATTTACTTTTACAATCTGCACGGGAAGAGGAATAGCTGGCACATTCTATGCTTTTTCTAGGAAAGAAACTTTCTAGAATTCCACCCACAAGGGGATGTAATCGGTAAAAAAAGAATTTGACGCAATGGACGCCGACCGCAGTAGCTAGTTTTACGTACCTCTGAAGACAACAGAACGCGGTCGGTGTGCCGGTGGTGCTGCAGACACCACGCGGTCTCGTGGTCCGTGAGGCTGCGAGCCGACTGCGACGTCAGGCGGACCCAAGTGCCGTCCTTGTTCACTACCTAAAGGGAACAACAACGCCATCCATAAGTGTCACGATCTCACGATATGATGGCACAATAACTGTGTTGATATTCACAAGATTGGATGCATATTATACATATGGAACATATTCGCTTGCGTCCGCGGCCTTTAGTTTATGGTTGATGGAGTTGCCATCAACAGGGGTATCGCAGGAGTGTTGCCGGCCTTTCAAGAAGACGTAGACTTGTTTTTTGAAGGTTCCAATGTCGTATTATTCGTAACCTTCCCCAGTTCCTCTGCTGAGGCGTCCATCCTGTGGAAGCTAAACCAACCTCTTCTATGAAGGCGACGGTGGCCCCCGGGGGCACCTTCCCCAGCTCCTCTGCCTGGAGACTGGGGCTCGCGCGCACGCGCAGCCCGGCGGAGTACTTGGCTGCGAAGCGTAGCAGCTTGGGCGCGGGGGGCGGGATGACTGACGCGACTGGCGGCGCTGCGCACTCTATGGGACCTTCTAGAGTGCTCTCCTGTACTTCCACTGTCAGCTCCTGGAAGATATCACATTTCTTCTTTTATAAACTACCCTTCATGTCTTTCGATAACACTGGTGTAATTTTTTTTATGTCGCTTATATACATTCTTAGTAAATGCCATCATCTAGCAGTAGTCGTACAATAATGAGGCCAAGGTAAGGCGGTTGGCTTAAACATTGGTCAAATATTATACAAAGTGCCCTGTAGGAATGAATATTAATTAATGCTAAATTAAATAGAAATTAAATGCAAGTAATTAATTGATTGAAGTACGTTTAAAAAACCAATTTGAAACAGCCATGAAATTGAGCAGCTAAAAGACAAAAATAATATTAATTAATCCTTTAACGACGAAGAGATTGCATGAGGTATTGCATCTATTGTTAAACAAATTAAACGATTTTTATCTAAAACGCCATGATTGATGGAATATTAAACACTAACACAGAAAACTAGTATTTTTATAAAAGTTCCAATTTAAAAAAAAAATCATGAATCCAAATAAAAAAAAGGATACCAATACTGCTCCTCACATGTTGAACAGATCACCATCGATGTAGGCGCGTCCACCATAGGTGACATCTCAAAAAAGACATGATCGCATGATAATTATGTCTTCTCTTAGATGCCACCTGTGGTGACCGAGCAACACGGAATCCTTTGCTAGAGTTGCTTCCCAGGATGTGTCTACAAAATATATACCTGATGCCTGAAAAATACAAAACAAGCCAAAATGTTGGTTTTCACGCGACACCCCGCCGCCCGGCAAATTAAAAATATCTGGGCATTGTAGCACCACTACCCAGTGGTGCATTGCCATTTGCCGTCACGGCATTCTAGTCGATTTTACTGCCAAGTCGCGCCTATATCTGCTTTACATCAAAAAAGTAACAAGTCACCGGCCGCCCGGCAGATGGAAAACAAATGAATGAAAACTTGTACAAAAAATATAATTATTTATTTCACATTTGGTATTTCATAAAGTAAGAAGAAAAATACTTTTTCATTACTCATACTCTGAAAGTAAGTCTGAAGTTGCCTGAGGAGCGTGGAGAAAGTAATACTTTTCAGCTCTAGGGAGAATCGTTTTCAACTGACAGCTGGCAAATTATTTAAAAAAAAACTAGTTCTATTTTCACGTTATTCTATTGAACCATATTCAAACTTCCTATACAGCCATTCAATATATGTATTATGTAAAATTGAAATAACATGAAGTTAAAGAATATATATTTTTTATAATATAGATTTTTATCATTTTTTCAATGATGGAACCAAATGAAAAGAATCTATTATAATAGCTAAATAGTTAGTCGGTAGTCGGCCACAGAAAAAAAAATATGCTGGAAGCTAAAGCCGTAATCCGATCATATTTTTTTCAAGTTGTTTTTTGTTTGTGTATGCTTCCGTATAATTCACTCATCATTTCTTTAGCTAATTCATGTTTTTATTTTTACTTTCCTTGTATTCGTAATGAAAAGCACAGTGTTTACCTCGGGTGAAAGACTTTTTAAGTCCCTCGAACTTTTGGCCCCCTCGCTACGCTCGGGCGCCAAACCCCGTTTCGGGACTTAAAAAAGTTACTTTCGCCCACTCGTTAACAATGTACTATTCTAACTTTATGAGATTTAATAAGTTATTTTTATACCTGAACATTTTATAGTGTAAACCATTGTTACTAAATTGTATTTAATTATTCTCCATTTAATGATCAAATTATCATGTATCCCATACCATGTCGCCATACACACGTATGCATGGTAGTATTACCTGTGGTGCGGGGTGATCGTCGAGGGTGCACCGGAACAGGTACAGGCCTGCCGCGCGGGGCGTCCACGAGGCGACGTACGAGCCGTCGGGCTGCGCGCGCACGGGCAGTCGCTCCGTGGGAACCCGCCCGCTCGACGCTAACGCTCCGCCGCACGCCCCGCCCCACTGCCCGCTCAAGTACCGTAACTCTTCGAACGAATAGTTCTGGTACGCCTGAGGACATATTTATTTAAAGAAGAAATAAAAGAAACATGTTTATTTGACACAAATACAGTTTCCCTAATGAAACTCATACAACAACAGTAGGTACACAGGTAAGATGCAGTAACAATATGATTGTACCAAAAAGTTTAAGCTCCTCATAATGCTGTGTGTGACATGCCACCGCGACACGAAAAAAAACCGGCCAAGTACGAGTCAAGCTCGCGCACTGAGGGTTTCGTACACGCAAAGCATCTCACATTGTAGCTTTAACTAAATGACCAACTAAGTTCAATAACAAACTTAACTTTGCAATTCGATCTCTAGGATTCCTACTGCATCGAGCGCAATAATAAGTTTGCAACACTTTTTTTAGACTTCCAACAAAATATGTATTTACAACTTTCAGATTTATTTCTGTATAAATACTGTTAGACCTTGCTCTTTGCCAAATTTCATGATTTTAGGTCAACGGGAAGTACCCCATAGGTTTTGATTGCTGTCTGAAATTGCAAAATATGCAAAAATCGACACATTTACGGTGATATTGATTGGGTGATTGCGTTGACGTAAAATTTTGATTTTTTTTTTGCTAAAAGAGACCGTGGATCCGAGTATTTGATATTAATTTCAACTTGATACCTATACGCGTTCCCGAGAAAAAAGAAGTTTGACAGACAGACGGACAACAAAGTTATCATATATCCGTTTTTGCCTTTTGAGGTACGGAACCCTAAAAAGAAAAACAATGTAGAATAATAAATTAAAACAAGATTTTATGAGATCTACCACATAGGCATAAATGTACCATTATCATAACAAGTAACAGATTTCCTCATACTGGTGTTTCAGAGAAGAGAAGGAAAAATACCTGGCTGAGAAAATAGGCAAATGCGTGCTTTGATTTGAGGAAGCTATATCAGGCAAAAACAGCATAAACTGTATAGTGTATAAGTATCAGACTTCTCTGGGAGAATCTTGTAAAACAAACAGCTTATTCGAAGCTCGTGACATCAGCAGCTCTGCACGTTTCCAAAAACTAACACTAAACTCGCCAAACTGTTTGAATTATACTTAGTTACAGTTATTTTCTTATAGTGTGTTAAAGATGCACCAGCGTCAGATTTTTTCAAATCGCCATCTTTATTTATACAGGGTTGGCAACATGTGCGCGCGTGACATATATCCCTGTTGTAACATCCGTCCATAGGCCGCGGTGATCGCTTTCCATCAGGTGGGCCGTATGCCTGTTTGCCTATTTAGTTAGATACTAGCCAGTCGTCAGGAGGACGGAAAGGAGCCTTGAGATACTGGACTGTAACATTTTACTACTGCCATCGACATGCAAATTAGAAGAAGACCATGGGAGGAGCTACGGCAGACCAGCTTTTTGGAGCTGACAGACGACGTGGCCAAAACTCCTGGTCTGGTAATTCAATGAAGTTTATTTTACACAACCAATCGTTCCCAACAATCATGCGGAAGTCATCTAGCCATCTACTCGTACATCACTCACCAAGGCTTGGTCTTCACTCAAGTTACTAAGGCCGTTTCACTTTTCATGTATATCGAAGACACTCAGTCATTGGCATAAGATGAATTAAGCCGTGTATCATATAGGCAACAAAGGACTTTCAACATGTGGCATTGATCATCTTAATGGTGCCTAGTAGACACACGGCTTTAGGCTGAGGCAGAAACAGAACTGTCACTGGTCCCTTCCATCAGAAACGGCTTGGAGTCACAGTTGTGACTCGAACGGCGGAATGCTTGTGGTCTCGGGCAAGATACTTCTACTCAATTGATTATCAGTAATTCTACATACATCGCTAATCCATTAACTCTAGTTTGCTATTTCGGCTTCGACAATTAGACTTCAGAATTAAACTTTAATAAAAAGGTTGGTACCTTCTGAACGGTGATGGCTTGGAAACACATGGTGTCTCGTACTGCGGGCTGGTAGGGGACGTCGGGCAAACTGCCGCGCCGGCTCTCGCAGCGGCTGAGGCGAGCGGTGCCCTCCTCCAGCCGCTGGACTACAACCTGGCATTTAGAGAAGGCTCAGAATATAAAAAAAAATAAACATGGAATCAAGAATTTCGCAAAAGATAAAGTTTTAAGTAATATTTTTTTATTTATTTCTATCATTTATTTCCTCTACATCCATCTCATTATTATATAGGTGACCGAAAGTTTACCTCGCAAACGTTACTTACGCTAAAGTATGCCTCAAATAGTATCGCCTTAGCAACAACGATATCGTTAAATTCGAGTAATTTCCGATAGTAGCGGCCTTGTATCGAACCTAGAACCCATTTATCGTTCCAGTGCTCATACGCCAAATGAATCTATCACGAACCGTGACGTACCCTGGCGTCAGGAAATGCACGCTGTACATACATACTCGTATATAAACTAGTGGTTTTGTGAACGATACACCTCGCGGACGGAGCTCCATCCCTTCACAGTAACGCTCCAACGCGCTTTGCCATTTTTCCCCTTTTCGTGTTTTTTTTTTACAACAACCTGTTGGTAGTCCGACGTACAATGTTTCCTCCAAATATGATTGAAATCCGTTGATAAATAACTCTACAGCAAACTTTTTGCTCCCAATAAAAAAGCTCTCTACTAATAGACGGGGCTGAGAATTTTCAGTTGTATGGAGGGGGTCACATTAAATCCTACGTTGGGGATTCTTTGTAATTACTTAGATTATGATATTACAACAGCAAATTTAAGTTGTCACCATCAGCCGTTTTTTTTAAATGATATCATAAGACTCATATTGTTATAACTCTCAAACAAAAAGTCCTAGGGTGGTGATTTTTTGTTACATGTTTACTTACGAATAATAAAAGCTTGATTTCAAAAATCACTAATAAATAACAACCAGAAATGTATTTTTTAATAAAATGTAATTTTTAAACTTTAAAAACATCATGTACAAAAACAAAAATCCAGCAATGGTGACATTTATATAGTACTAGCTTTCGCCCGCGGCTTCGCCCGCGTGAATTTCCCACGGGAACCGTGCCATTTCCCGTGATGAAAGGTACCCTATGTCCTTCTCCGTACTTCTAATATGCGAAATTTCAGAAAGATTGGTTCAGTAAATAAAGCGTGAAGAGGTAACAAACAAACTCTATATCTATATTATTGTCTATATTATTGCCTACATCCTCAATTTTTATAAGGGTGACTTCGGCAGTTTTTTTTTATTAACATTTAACTTTTTTTTAAATTCTACAGTCGGGAAAAATGTATATTCGTTCGTAATGTTAATTATTGAATATTAATTTTAAAAAATGACTCATATGAATTAACCCGATTTTCTGTAAATAAATAAAAACCATATTGACATTTATAACATTAAAAATACATTTTACGACTGGAAAGCCTTATTATAAACCGGTCAACTTTTATTTACAGGTAAATGAAGTCTTATTAATTAATTGTCAACAGAAATCTCTTATATAGGCTTTTTTGTTTACGAGCAATTCAGTATAGTTTATTTACCCCTCCCATTTCATATCGGATCAATAAAATTCTATATTTTTTTATAAGGTGTCTAAAAACATCAAAATAATATTTAGGATAAGAATCGTGGTTGTAGGAATTTGTCGGTAAAAAAATTTACATGCCCCGCCTATAAAACTTTCAAACGGTGAAGCGGTGGTGGCAAACTGGTAGGGCGCCCGGGACGCATCCAGTCCAGCTTGAGTGGTAGGTGCAAAGGTCCCCAAATCCAATTCAATTCAATTCACTTTATTGTTTCCATGGTATTCAGACAGGTCACATAATAAATACAGTACCTCATGGAACCCTGGTAGGGTACAACAATTAGATTATTATACTTAAAAATTGGACTACAATTCGATTAAAATAAAAATTTCAAATTAAAACATACAGGTAAAAATTAAATAAGATGTCATATAAAAAAAAAATAATAATAATAATTGACCGAGCGAGCGAAGCGAGCGAAGGTCTCTAAATCGAGTTGGGGGCGAAACACATTGTTTGTATGTATGTATGTATGTATGTATGTATGTATGTATGTATGTATGTATGTATGTATGTATGTTTGTACCGCGATAACTGCCGAACCGATGGTCCGATTTCGATGAAATTTGGTAGGCATGTAGGAAATATCAATAGAATTTTCAAGTTCGTTGGGCATCAAAATCGGTTCAGTAGTTTTTGAAATATTAATAAAAACGTTCGCGATTATCTAGCAAACGAAACCATAGCGTGTTCTAACTTTGGATAACGCCATCTAGATTTTATTTAGGGAACTGAATTATGTTAGAAAAATCGAAATCAGAGTATATCAATAAAAACGCGAGTAATAATCGCGAGGTCTGAGTTCGCGGCGAACTACTAGTAATAAATAATATTAAGTAATATCTGCTTGAAGTATTTTTAACGGGTCTCTATTATTTCCCCTAATTTTTTGTAATGTAGTTTGGTGCACAAACTTTTAGTACAACATTTACTCGTACATTTTTTTGAAATCTAATTTAGTTTAGCCTATTTTTGATTCCCCTAAGTTTTTATCGCCGTATATTTACTTTCGAAATAAGTCATTAGGCCTAATAATTGATTATTTCTAATATTCACAGATACACTGGACTGTCCTTATCTCCGGCACTGCTTTAATAGATATGTCACAGTACCCATGCCGGTGAGAAGGTACTAATAGTAATAACTAGTAGTTCGCCGCGAACTTAGACCTCGCGATTTTTTACTCGCGTTTTTATTGATTTACGATTAAGAGTAAATCAATAAATAGAGTAAATCATAATAGTCATATGACTGAAAAGTGCTGATGAGCAGGGTAAAACACAGTTAAAGAAATAGTATAATTTACAAAATAAAAAAATTGGAAGACCTCTTAATAGCCCAGGCGCTAAAATAGTATTAATCAATCATCAAAATATATAAAATCTTGGGTACACCCTCATATTCCAATTTTTTTTTTAAAAACAATCATTTTACAAACAATTCCCAAGTCTTTCCGGGTGGTCATAAAAAAAATTACCTGAACCTAACTTTTTTCCGCCCTCAAAGTCTTTCGGGTGGTCATAAAAAAATAACCTGGACCTAACTTCTTTTTCGCCCTTCAAAGTCTTTCCGGGTGGTGGTAAAAAATATAACCCGAACCCAACTTATAATCTGTCCTCAGGTCTTTTCGGGTGGCCATAAAAAAAAATAACCTGAACCCAACTTATTTTCTGCCCTCAAGTCTTTCCGGGTGGTCATAAAAAAAAACCTGAACCTAACTTACAGCTCAGATCGTTTGGAGATAAACTTTCTTTTTTTTTATTAAAAAAATAAAAAATGTATATTTACTCCACAACAAATGGCCTTGGACTACATTACATAGGTATGTGATAAACATTAATTAAATTTAATACCATAAAGGACAGTATCGTTGTGGAGATCTGAGAAATGATAATTTGAAAAAAAAAACAATATTTGTCTAGTAATTAGTTTGTAAAATGATCCATTTTTAAAAGAATGAGTTTGTCAAACCATATGTTTTTCAAATGTATAGTTTTACAAAGTTGTTTATAAAATGATTGTTTTTTAAATAATAATTTGTAATATGAGGGTGTACCTTACAAATCATCTACAAGTCTACAACCGCTGCTTAGATCTGATTTCGACTTTTCTAACATAATTCAGTTCCCTAAGTAAAATGTAGATGGCGCTATCCAAAGTTAGAACACGCTATGGTTTCGTTTGCTACATAATCGCGGACATTTTTATTAATATTTCAAAAACTACTGAACCGATTTTGATGCCCAACGAACTTGAGAATTCTATTGATATTTCCTACATGCCTACTAAATTTCATCAAAATCAGACCATCGGTTCGGCAGTTATCGCGGTACAAACATACATACATACATATGAAACAATGTGTTTCGCCCCCAACTCGATTTAGAGACCTTCGCTCGCTTCGCTCGCTCGGTCAATTAAATTTACTTTTTATTTTTTACTTTGACGACCTCCGTGGCCTAACGGTTATCACGCCAGACTGCCACACCGGAGGTCCCGGGTTCAATCTGTGTGATTTGTCCGTATATATTTATTTATTTATTTATTTATTTACTTATATAATAATTCAATTATTTATAATTATAAGAAGTAATTATTATAATAAGTAATAATTGTCTCAAACAAATTTATACGAGGATATCGTTACTTTTAAATTTTTTTAAGCCAAACGATTTTAGAACATCTAATAATAGAGACTCAAAAATTGCATCTAATAATTATTAGGCTAAATTATTGCTGTGCAAAAACATCAATTAGGCGAGACAATAATTGTGCATAAAAAGTTTAGGCCAATAAGGTTCGGCGAAGTGAAATTAGGGACAAAAATTTTAAGCGAAACAAAGGGCACCCAGTTTTTACACGACTGACTAAAAAAGGAGTGTTATGTTTTCAGGGTTCATGTATGTATGTAAGTATGTATGTATGTATGTAAGTTTCTTTATTCCACCATAAGTCCTGAACGGCTTAACAGATTTTTATGTGAGAGGTATTTTTAGATTCCTTGCATTCCTCCGAGTGACATAGGCTATATGACGTCATCATAAAAACAAAATGGCGGATTATATATGCGATAAATAGCAGACCAAAAAAATAAAATTTGATCAATCTTATCGAATGGGGTATCAAATTAAAGGGCTTTAGAAGGCGATTTCAAAAATGTATATAACTTATATGTATGTACTTTTTGTGTAAAAACTTGTCAGTCGTGTTTTTTGTTTTTAATAATTAGCTTGTTAACAAATTATTTTAAAAGTCTTTTAAACAATAGAAACATTTTTCAATCATTTGTTTCAGCTTTGATAACATCAGGAATTTTATTAAATATTTTTACGCTCATAACCAAAAGACTAGAATCGAAAAGGGCTTTTATTTTATTTTTTTATTGCGTGTGTTAATCTTACTTCCACACAATTTTATGGTTTTGAAAAAATGGGGGTTATTTTTAACAAACTTACATATTTCTAATATACATGTAAATCCCAATTAATGTTAATATATATGTGTTTTATAAAATGGGGTCTGCAGCTTTCTGTCCAGTCTTACAACTAAAATTCGTATACATTTTTCCTGCCCGTGACATGTTTGTATACCCATCTAACTCAGAATGGTAGTTTTGATCGACCACCACTTGCTCGCGGTGAAGGAATACATCGTGAGGAAACCTGCACTCTAGTTTACGATTATCAACTAGCGTGTGAAATGAACAAGGCAATGGCAAACCACTCCATTAACATTGTAAAGATAATCGTTGTGTGTGTGTCACGACTCTCAGTCATGAGGAATACAACTAAAGGAGGAGGAACAGTTTCAAATATATCAAGGACCATGTGTGCCGCCAAGTTCATCATACAACTGAGGATATAAAACTGTCTCGAGACGTAGTCGACAATTTTAGTTAGGATTTCAAAACAGTCAAATACTCTGTTGCGCAAAAGAAATCCACAATTTTTTGTTACAAAAGTTCTTCGAAATTTACAGTAGAGATGGGGCTTTTTTAACAGATGTTAAAGTTTTCCATCTCGTTACGCAAGCAACATTTCCTAGAAAATCTTTCGTTTTAATATAAACAAGCGGATATTCTTTGTTTGGTACCCTGCCTATGAATCACGGGGTACCGGGTTGGATTGGCCTGGGTGTTGGATGTACCTAAATAGAAAATACAAACAAAAATTATGAGGGCCTTTAATTAGGTACCGAATTAACTCTAGGGACGAATTTACAATAACCCCTTTACTTATGTCAGGCGGCGACAATGACGCCTAATCGCATGGTGGGGCTAATAATGTAGAGTGCATTTCATTTAAAACTTTTAACACTATTACGAGTCATTATTACCTGGATTAACGAAAAGGTATTCCTCACTTCTCATGCTCTGAAAGTGCTTAATTGGGCAGGATATAGGCTGCACAAAATCGAATTTTGTGCACAAGGGCATTAACGTATCTACTCACAAATGCATCTATATTAAGGCAAAGAAAATGAGCCATACAGCCAAACACAATAAGAAGTTCATAGATAAAATTTGTTGTTTTATAATATTTACTTTAATTTATTTGCGTTATGTGTTTTTTAAGACATAAAGATATTAAATTCAAGTACAGTAGGTTATTTAATTAGTTTAAGAAAATTATTGTTACAAAATTAATTTAATAGTAGGCTGTATAGGTCTGCGGCCCAAGCCTAATATCAATGTCGTAAGATTTAAAAAAAATAAAGCGGCGGGAAACAGCTCTTGTTTTTTCGTGCGTTTACTGTTTTATTTCCTTGCAATCGAAGTGAAAAGCAGGGTTTATAACTCTTAAATCGCCATCTACAACTAAATTATCAAAATTAACAAATTATCTACTATTTATAGCCATGATGTTGTAAATGGCGTCTACATGAACGTCCTAAATTAAAACTCATACGTAACCCCAGGACTAAGCTAGTTTAGTTATGATATTATTAGTTTCACTGCCAAAATGACACCAGAGTAACTTAAGATGAAACAAACAAACAATACAAGACAAATTAAAAACGCTGCTTAGTAACCGAAGATTTAGTAGTTAGAATTACAAGTCGATGGAAAAATCCTAATGTCGTAGGTATCGCGAAAATAAACATTTTAAGCAAAATTCGAGCGACTGTGAAGGTGATCTTTCGTCCTGGGGCGGAGAGCTCTAATGGATTTATTTATTACGCGAGACAGCTAATTGCGAATTTTTTTTGTCATAGATCTTACAAAAAACAACTTGAAAACAACTCTTAAATAGAATAATTATTTTTTCTTTTTATTTTTGAATGAAATAGATAGAGGGACACTTAAAAAGAATAATAGAAAGCAAAATAATTTCTTTGGAATTTCTTGTCTGTCTGTCTGTATGTATGTACGCGTTACACGCAAAAACTACTGGACGGATTTGAATGAAACTCTTTTTGTTGCATAGCTATTAAGCCTGGGCAACATATATGCTACAATTGATTTTGAAAACTGGAACACCTGATGAAGGACCTTAACATAACAGCTAAACAATAAGAACTACGGAAATGGTACCTTTGCAAAAGTTAATCAATCTGACGAGCATTTTCTGTTGACGTATAAAAATCGAAGATCAAGATCATCTGATGAAGAATTCCAAGAGACCAGCTACTCTATAAAATAAATGGAAATAGAGCCCTAGCAAAAGTCGTTCAACCTGATGAGCATTTTCTGCTGACGTATAAAAATTGAAGATTATGGAACATCTGATGAAAAACTCCCAAGAGACCAGCTACTCTATAAAATAAATGGAAATAGAGCCTTAGCAAAAGTCGTTCAACCTGATGAGCATTTTCTGCTGACGTATAAATAGACAGAACACGGGATAGGAACAAAGAGGGACTCAGGGCGGGAGTTGTGGTACACGGGAAATCGTAGATAACGAGCAGACGAAGATCTTTTATTGAATGAAATATCACTTTTGTTTCATTTTAACACCGCGACTGTACTACTACGAGTACCTAATAAACACAAAAAGATTTTTCTTCTAAGCGAAACTCAGGCGTGCGAAACCGCGGGCAATCATCATCATCAATCAATCATTATACATAATAAAACTGTAACTGGTGGTGTGTCTGTACTTAAAGAGATATTTAAGAAAAAAAATATGGGGGGTCTTTATAGGGCCAATAGAAGCCAAAACGATTTCTTTAAAATAATTTTTGTCTGTCTTTCTGTCTGTCTGTATGTTTGTACGCGCATCACGCAAAATCTACTTTACCAAATTTGATGCGGTTTTCACAGTTGAATTGTTGAAGGTCTTACTTAAAATCTGGCGTAGATATCATCTTGATACGTCACTTAGAACCTACAATCCGAGATATAAATTACGCGCGGACGAAGTTCGCGGGCACAAGCTAACCGCCGCGCCAGGGCTGTGGAGCGAGGGAAGCACACGGTCCTGGCGTGGTTTTATTGGGTTCAAGTCCCACATGAAGTCCGGCTTCACGTGACTGGATGGACGAGACGAAGGTCTTTCCACACGTTAAAAAAAAAGAAGGTAGTACCTCACGCATCGTACAATAGAGCACACCACGAAAACATTTCAAAACTAAGATGAAATGTTTTTCAAATTAAGTGGTAGTGGTAGAATACAGATTTATTAAAAACGTTGGTCAACGGGTAGGACAAAGACGTACCTCAACCTTGAGGGTCGGGCTCGCGACCGCCTCCCCGTACTGGTCGCGGATCAGGACAGGGAGGGTCGCGCGCACGGAGGGGCGGGCCGGCACGCTGGGAGCCTTCATCTCGCAGCGTGATGGCGCCACATGGGAAGCGGGGGACAGCCAGGTGGCCAAACGACCACCAGCTGTGCTCTCTGCTCCCCCGACGAAGTCCGACAGGAACTGTCGTTCGGTTGTAATACATCTGTGGAAGAAGAACCTTGTCAGTACCTACCTATTGTTATTAATATTATTAACTAAACACGCGGGGTCAGTGGTTCCGGACTGGTCAAGGTTTCATGGACTCCTCTGTATCCGCACAAGCCCTACAAAGAGGGTTTTCAAAGTGGCCAGTCAAAGCCAGGGGGGCTTTGACTGGCCACTATTATACTTTCATATCTCCTTGAGCCCCAGTTAAGCAGCCTTTGAGTGTGTGAGTCAATAGTGGGTTTAAAGTCTCTTACATCTTTCCTCTTCCCTTTTAACTTGATATCAAATTAATTAAATTCTAATAGAAAGACTGTGGAAAACTGCTCTATGCTTTAATACAGTTTCCTGTCAGTGCGCCCAAAAAATATTAAATTCTAATTGTATTATTGCGCTCGGAAGTGCATATGAATACATTATAAGTCGACAACAAAGAACAGGATTTCATGAAAATGCTTTGGAAGAAATGCAGAAAATATTACATGCTAGTTGTATTCGAGATGGCGGCGATGCGAACTTTATCTATGTTAACTTCGTCAGGCAACCGAGGCAGTAGGTACTTCCAAGTTAGGTTCGAAAGGCGGCCGGACCCCTCGAGGGATATTTCTTATTAGGTCTGGAAACGGTCAGTCGAAATCGAAACGCACGATCGCTTGCTTTGAAATAATACTGATTTCTGATAATAGGTATATAATTTGTTACATTTTTTGGAATGGTGCGAATGGGCCAAGCTACCGGGTCCGGCCGTTACGCCCACAATCCGCCACGCACTCGGCCGCGACGCCACAGAATTAATATAAGTACTACGCGACGCTCACGCATTTTAAAATTTGTTTGTCCTCGACGCTCTCGGCCGCGACGCCCACGATTGTAAATGAACTTTTTTTTTACTTGTAACCTGAGGAAGTACTGTTGAGGACAAAAAAGTTGCGTAATTTTTTTTAAATTTTATACATACATCAAGTATATAAAAACAGAACCAAATATGAAATAATTGGTAAAAATATAGAAAGGTTACTACCGACATACTTAGATGCCAATAAAACTTTTTTCCAAAAAAAATGAACCGACTTCCATCATAAAACTTAAAATCATGAAATAACAATAAAGAAAAATGTATTGGCATGCTACCTACTGAATGAGGTGAAGTCGGTGCCAAGTGCAGGAGTAAGGGTGTTATGTAATTGTTCAGCTAGGCATTTTATATATATGTATACACGATTCTAATGTAAATTTAGATTATTTAATTTTATCGGCACCGACTTCACCTCATTCAGTAGGTAGCATGCCAATACATTTTTCTTTATTGTTATTTCATGATTTTAATTTTTATTTGTTTTATGTTTTTAGGTCGCGGGTTGCGCATGGATGCGGGCAGCGCAGGACCGGTCGTTGTGGAAATCCTTGGGGGAGGCCTTTGTCCAGCAGTGGACGTCTTTCGGCTGAGAGAAGAAGTTTTATGATGGAAGTCGGTTCATTTTTTTTGGAAAAAAGTTTTATTTTATAATTTTTGTGCTTCTCTACACTTATTTTCTTTAATAAAAACTTAAACTTTTCTTCTGGCCGAAAATAAGGAATTCAGAATTCGAAACTTTTTATGTCAGTCTGATTTGAAATGTCAGAACATGTCAAATTGTCTATTATTTTTGGCACATAAATAGACCGAGAGCCCGCGACGACCAAACCCTCCTTACTTTAAAAATGCAGAATGTTTCTCTGCGTGGTATATACGGGTAAAAATATTAGCGACTAGGTATGAAGTTTGGATCTTAGTTGTTTATGCAGATAATAAGGCTAGCAAGGATGATGTTTATAGGTAAAAAAACACCCTTGGGGCCGGCCAAAGTAACATTAAATTCAGATTTTGTAATAAAACAAATATAACTATAATTTAGTAAAGTAACAATGTCTGGCAGGGGTTTATATCTGCACCAATTGCCTGGTAATGGATGGCGTGATTTCTAATATTATTCGGAATAAAATCTTTAAAAAACTTTACTTTGAGGAAATTGAGCTACCACTTTATATGCTATTCCTACAAATTATCTGCCTAAGTAATCATGATCCAACTTTTATAGTCGCTAATCGCTATTCCTATGTTGGGGACATACACAGAAAATCTTGAGTTTTAATAAAATAAGGAGGGGCATGCTGTCGCGGGCAAATTTACTCTATAATGCAATGTTGATATTTTTATTATTTGTTAGGTATCTTTAAAATTACCGAACAGATTCGGACGTGGTTAAAATGGGACCAACTTGGGAATAAACCCTTTCGAATAAAAAAACAATTTTGGAAAACAGTCCACAATTGGCGGAGAAATCGGCGAACATACATAAAAAAAAAAACATACATACATCGAAACATATAACCTCCTCCTTTTTTGGGAAGTCGGTTGAAAAGAACATCTTGCCCCGTCTTTTATTTATTAAAATTATTTTTGTTGATTTTTTGAAGTTTCGAAAATTGGAAAAATATAAAGAAAAGCACTGTACCGTACCGTAATTAACACGAAAAATGAATGTCTATACTAACAGAAATCACTGATTTTATATGTCTTTGATAGTATAATTAAGGACAGTTTAAAATGATATATGCATCTTGATTCATGAATACCATTTTTTTTTCATAACTAAACTCGGGCAAATATACCTACATACATCACATTTACTTATTTTTATTGTAACAATTCTGTTCTCAACAGTACTCATTTAATTTAGCTGCAAAAGAATATTAAATCGTGAGCGTCGCGGCCGAGAGCATCGACGAATTTTAAAATTTTTAAAATTCGTGAGCGTCGCGGCCGAGTGCGTGGCGGAATGAGGGCCTAACGGGCGGACCCAAGCTACCTTACTTGATATATTGGGCCATTAGCACCACTCCAAACAATGCGATGCGAAAGAACCCATTCAAAAGGGATGTTGGGCGATTCGTACCGCGGTTCGATACGAACGAACGAGCGGTTCGAACGGTGTGGTGTGAAACGACCAAAGACGGCATTTTTCTTGAGTGTGTTGTACAATGTACATGTGTTGTACATGTACATGTACAGTTACAAAATATGAACCGTGTCGTCGCGCATCGTGCAACGCTATGTTTCATTTATGTCAGTTGCTCAGTAATTAGATTTGGTTCGACGTTGGACTTTCTGTACCGATTACTAATATTCTGTGTCATGCTCTGAGGGATGGATCTGCAGATTGCGACGCGGCGGAATTCAGAGAATGAGCACAACTCGCAACGATTCGAACACAGTGCAGTTTTCATATCCGAGCGGAAATCGCTTTTAGAAATACCCCAAGAATTGTATGTTTTGCTTATACCACAGAATACATAATAGTGCTTATACCTTGATTGAATTGACTACCTTATACTTAGACACTTGTTCCTTTTCAATCAATTTACGTATAGGTATACACATATAAACATTACGACGCCGTCGTGCCACGATACGACGCTCAGATGATCTGCTGGCGCGTTGGGCGTCCCGTAACGGTAAAACAAAACTGACCTTTTAAGAAACTGTTAGCCATGGCAACCAGGCCTTTGTTACCATGCCCAATCAAAGTCCAAAACAAGAGGTTGCGCAAGAGGGGCTTCGGAAATCCATACCAAAGGAAACTGTTTGATCCTGTTGCTTTAATTCTTCTACTTTTTCAAGTGTTACGAAAGATAAAATTTTTATTTTCTATTTAATGTTATTCAATCTTATGCGCCATTTCTATATATGTAATAGTGTAGCTGGTCTCTTGGAGTTTTTGATCAGATTATCCTGATCTTCGATTTTTATACATCAACAGAAAATGCTCGTCAGATTGATAAACTTTTGCAAAGGTACCGTTTTCATATTTCTTATAGTTTAGCTGTTCTGTTATGGTTCTTCTTCAGGTGTTCCAGTTTTCAAAATCAATTATAGCCTATATGTTGCCCAGGCTTAATAGCTATTCAACAAAAAAAGTTTCGTTCAAATCCGTCCAGTAGTTTTTGCGTGAAACGCTACATACATACAGACAGACAGACAAGAAATTCCAAAAAAATATTTTTGCTTTCTATTATTCTTTTTAGGTCTCCCTCTATCCATTTCAATCAAAAATACTAAATGTACAGACAAAATATTTTTACTGTTTTATTACCTATATGTATGTATAGATTACAACTATATATATATATATATATATATATCTCGGAAGAAGGATATCATTTGATGAAGACTCTTGCCTACGAGAAGTAGATAGAAGGATCGCCATATCTTGGAGCAAATTCTGGGCCTTGAAAGAAATAACAAAAAGTAATCTTCCCATCTTTATAAAGAGAAAAATTATGAATACAAATATTTTACCATGTCTTACTTATGATATACTAAAGTTATAGACGCTTTAGAATACGCAATGAAAGCAAAATGGAAGTGGGCTGGTCATATAGCACGTTTAAAAGACAAAAGGTGGACACAGTTAGCAACTAGATGGAAAGGACCACAAGGGAAACGAAAACAAGGGCATCCAATACTTCGATGGGAAGACGACATAGTAAAAGTGGCTGGAAAGAATTGGATGCAAGTTGCTCAGGACAGAGACAAATGGCACTCGATGGAGGAGGCCTTTACCCACAGAGGGGTTCTAAGTTAATTTTTTATTTTATTTAACGCTTTTTCTTTTAATTTTGTTATTTTAAATTCTATTATTTTTATTTTTTATAATATTAGATAGTACTAGTCTTTCTTTTAACTTAGAAATAAAAAGGCTATTTATTTTTATTTTATTATTTATTATAGATTACAACTACGATCATGTTTGTAAACTTAGCACATCGCCGTAGAACAAAGCCTAAACTTCTGTACGCAATTTTACAAACATGATTTATGTGTTTCTTAAACGCAAGATCTGAATTATTTACACAAAACTGGAGACCAGCTAACTGGTGAATAATTTTGCTCTACCCATAAACTTACACGCAATTCATCATTGCAAATAGACCTTTACTACTTCGTAAAAAATATTACCTAAAATTATAAAAAAATCCGATAGCTCTTCCTTCTGCGACTGTTGAAAAACATTACTGTGTCCGTCCAATTATTTTCCGAGAATACGGATTTTTTTGTTACAGAACGGCACGGAACACAGAACATAAAATAGGACAAACAAAAATGTCATAAATGATAGTAGCGCAGTAAATAGAGCGAACCTTCCCTAGGGGTTAATTACGTGCGGTCCAGTAACTCAATTTTTTTTATATTATTGTTTAGGATGGTTGTAAGTATTTAAAATAAATATGGCACAATTGAATAGCTTTTGCACTCGCCGCCAAATTAAAAAAAAAAAAAATCAACACTTTGTTCGGTTTTTCGCTTATATTTTCTTTTAAGTGCATTTTTGCTAGAAAAGTGTTCTACACAATGTTGTAGTAAATGTTGTAGTCAATGTTGTAGTAAATCAAATTTGCCGTTATTTACATTTTATATTTTGTTTCTAAGACTGACAGTTTCCGAGAAAAAAAAATCCTTTGCTTTAAAAAAATCTAATTTTTCAAACATTCGTCAATCTTTTTTAATTTAGAACGATGTAATCCAGTCATGACCTATTCTAGGAGAAAAAGTAGCAGAACAAACATCGTAGGGAATTTAATTACCTGCAAAACGCAATTGCATATTTCTTAACCAACCCTGCAAGGAGGAGAGTAAAACTAAATGATAAAACAACGGAAATTGTTTTTTGCTATAATATTTTACTTTTTACTAACTGAACCTCGCTCCCATGGAAATTTCGGGATATAAAGTACCTTATGTGCTAGTCCTGATATTTTTCTACTAGTATACCAATTTTAATCGAAATCCGTCTAGTAGATTTTGTGTGATTAAGCAACAAATATCACATCCAAACTTTCCCATTTATAGTGTGATTCATTGCAGGTGAGTAACCGGTACCTGATTGGGACACTGTAAAAGTGTCTGTGGACATTATCAAGTATAGATATTAGATAATATTTGCTTCATCAGCAATAAAGACTGGAAAGATTGGGAAAGAAACCCGATTTTAAAATGGAAAAGTTTGGATGTGATATTTCTTGCTCAATCTTAAATAATCTACTGGACGGATTTCGATAAAATTTGGTATGCTAGTAGAAAAATATCAGGGCTAGCACATAAGGTACTTTTTATCCCAATATTCCTATGGGAGTAAAGCCCCCGGGTGCAGCTAGTAGACAATAAAATATGATAGCAAAAACGTAATATTTTAACTTTTACTTTAAATCCCTACTCCGTAGGGTTGGTTAAAAAAAATTACATGTGTTTTGTAGGTAATTAAATTTCCTTCAAATTTTATTCCAATATATACTTTCCTAGAGTAGGCCATAAATGAATTAAAGCGCTCTGAAGTAAAAAGTTTGAAAAAATTTCCAAATGCGATCAAAAATGCGATTTTTTTAAAGTGCACATCTCCATAACTATTAGTCCTAGAAACAAAATATAAAATGTACATTATAGGAAATTTATTTTTACAACATTGTGTAGAACTCTAATGTAGCTAAAATGCATCTAAACGAAGGTGAGAGCGCAAATCTGACTAAAGTGGCAATTATTTTTTGTTTTTTCAACATATGGCGGGCCTGGAAGGGGGGAGAAATTTTGCCTCTTGCATTTTAAACACTTACTAACCATCCTAAATAACATATCAAAAATTTAAAACTATTGAACCATTTGTAAGTAAACCCTACCCTTAGCTCTATTTTGGTCTTTATTCAATGAACTATGGACGGATTTGTATTAATTTGGTATACTAGTAGAAAAATACCAGAAATAGTACATAGGTTACTTTATATCCTGAAATTCCCACGGGAGCGAAGACCCGAGGCGCAGTTAGCAGAAAATAAAATATTATAACAAAAAAAGCAATATTCCGTAGTTTTAATATTGAGTTTTACTCCCCATTCAGCAGGGTTGGTTAAGAAAAATGCAAATGCGTTTTGTAGGTAATTAAATTCCCTACAAATTTTGTTCCAATACTTATTCTCCTAAAATATGCCATAACTAGATTACAGCGTTCTGAAGTGTAAAGTTTGACAAATTTCAGAAAAAGAAGATTTTTTTAATTTTTTTTATGAGCACACATCTCGGTAACTATCAGTCCTAGATACAAAATGTAAAATGTAAATAATAGGAAATTTAATTATCTACAAGATTTTGTAGAACACTTTCCTAGCAAAAATGCATCTAAACGAAAATATGAGCCTAAATCTGAAGAAAGTTTTTTTTTTTTTAGTTTTTTTAAGCTTACTACGGACGCGGAAACTTGGCAATTGTGCCCTTTTTATTTTAAATACTCACAATAATCCTACACAACATTTCACAAAATTCACAATTACTGGACCGTTTGTAATTTGATTCTCGTCTATTTACTGCGCTATAGTAGCTTTAAATGATACTAAACTCTGATTCATTAAAACAAATTCGAACGGAAATTGTCGATTGAGCGATTTGTACGTGAACTCTGAAAGCTGTAGAGGCTTTCATTTGTTTTATTACAAATTCTGTTGATTTCTTTCTGTGGCTCAATGAGATGTTCTGGCGTATCACTACAGTTTAAAAGCATGTTTGATTCTATTAAGTCACTTAATAGAGACAAGCACCATCAACGATCCGTTGATCACCCCACCGGATCGTAGATAAACTGAGGCTTTACTCTGAAGTTGCACTGCACAGGAATATGCGTACGTGCATTGCATACGTGCCACCCCAAGGAATCAAGGCAAACTAAGTTTTCCGGTTTACGATACAGTGCTCAATATAGCTTGACGACTTAATCGACACATCTGCGAACAGTAATGGTTGCAATTGCAACAAGAATTCTTGTGATTACTGTCTTCAATCGCTGTAATAAAGCTATATTGAATCTTTCTATTAGTTCCGAAGATTACCCCCTACAATACAATCAAACACTTCCTTTTACTTTTTCCTTCCCACTTTTTCTAATATTAGTGTGATCACAACACTTTCTAGTTGACCTAAGTTTGTTTAAGTTAATTTATTTACAATTTGCTAAAAGCACAGTCCAACTTGAACAGAGAATTGCATTTATTAATGTTCCTTATAAAATTAACGCAATCAAAATTCTAATTACTATAAACATATATATCAATTGCAGGCCCAGAGATATGAACTAGTCTTCCGTATGGGCTGCGGCCCAGAGGCGAGTTACCTACCACCTAACCAAGAAGCGCAGGACATGTGTGTGGGCAAAGTGCACTCGGCTGCAGCGCCGGCAAGCGAGAAGCTCACGAATGAGGGCGGGGCGCCGAAACGATGGGAGTTATCGATAAATGACTTATTATTAATCGCATATCGACTCAATCAATATACATTTTTATATACTTTTTAAATTTTTATATACTTTTTAAAATACACCAATGGCAATTAAACAAGCAGATAAAAATAAATAAATAAAAATATCACACATGAGGCTATGTTAATTTGAACTTATCGATTAATGACGTTTTTCGATATGTAATAAAGCTGATGTATTTATTTAAACGTGCATTGTCTCTAAAACTTCATAACTGTGATTTGACAGACTCGCCTAACAGATTTTTAAAAAAATCCTCATTTTTTATTTAAAGTTATTTTCCAACGAACAAATTTTTCAGTTAAATAAAACAATTGTAAACACAGTTTTAAAGAAAACATAACAGTGAAAATACATCAGTAATGAAATAATGACTCATTTCATTTGAGACTCATTAGTAATAGATCTTTAGATGAAATAATCTAAGGATGATGTAGTCTATCGTACAAAGCGTAGGCGTACGACACAGCCGTAACACGTAACAAGCAGCTGATACATTTTTGGTTAGGTTAGGGTTAGTATCCCCCCCCCCCCCAGTAGGGTTCACATCTTGTAGCGATGGGGGGGCTCAGTACCAGCGGTTTGCTTCGGCCGCAGCGAAGCTAAGAGGAACCCATGGCCCGGGAGTAATGACCTCGGGCCGGGAGGAGGCCGTTTTCAGTGGCCTGGCTGTGAGAGTAGGGGGCACACACGCCCTACTCTCACAGCCGTGGTAAGAGGAGTGCCGGTATTGTGGTGCGCCGCTCTCCCTGTCCTCTGCGGCCGACGCGTGGTGGGCCTGTCTCGGTCGCAGTGTATAGGGACAACCTATCCTCTGCGGCTGAGATGTGGTAGTGCCTGACTTAGTCAGGTCCCAAAAAGTTGAGGGCTGGTTGGGTGGCGGAAACGGGATTCCGTCGCTCGGCTTAACGGCCCTCGGATGGAAAGGCGCAGCCGTGTCAAGTGCGCCTTTACCCTAGTGGAAAATTTTGGAGCTTATCCGACCCTCTCGCTGGAGAGGTGCTTCGAGAGCGAGGTGTGCTGGGGCCGACGTGGTAGCGGCCGCCGCGCCAGGGCTGTGGAGCGAGAGACGCACACGGTCCTGGCTGGCATATATGCGGTAGGGGTTGACACCGTGTGGTTTTAGTGGGTTCAAGTCCCACATACCCGGCTTCCCGTGGCTGGATGGACGAGACGAAGGTCTGTCCACACGTTAAAAAAAAAGGTTAGGGTTAGTATAGGTCCCCCCCCCCCCCCGAACGGTTTCCAATCTTGTTGGGGGACTTCAGTACCAGCGGGAAGCGGGACCGCTGGGAAGCCAATTGGAACCCATGGCCCGGGAGTGACGACCCCGGGCCGGGACGAGGCCGCTTTCAGAGAGAGTAGGGAGCACACACCCTCTACTATTTTTTAAAATGTTTCTATCAAATTTCATCAGTCCAGTACATTTCACGTGTCGAGTAACTAACATACTCAGAAACTGACATCCAAACTTTTACATATTAGTGTGATGTATGATAGTATTCATACACAGTATTCAGGCACATAGCTCGTAGAACAGATAGCCGTTGGGGCAGAAAAGTTCTCGAGTGGCGACCACGAACTGGAAAACGTAGTGTTGGCAGGCCTCCCACTCGGTGGACCGACGACCTGGTGAAGGTCGCGGGATGCGCATAGATGCGGGCAGCGCATGACCGGTCGTTGTGGAAATCCTTGGGGGAGGCCTTTGTCCAGCAGTGGACGTCTTTCAGCTGAGAGAGAGAGAGATGATAGTATTCATAGACAGCAAAAACATTTTGGCTAAATATCTATCAATAAGGTAATTAATTAAGTATTTTTAACTATTAAGTAGCATTCGTTAAATAATAGGTGATATTTCTAAAATGTAATTAAGGAACTAAATGTATTCATAGAATTGATGTTGATACATAATTAATATTAAAAAGTAAAGCTCAGCCCTGTAATAGTCATTTGATTTTGTTTGCCAATGGACCAGGCCATTTAAATTATCCGATTGTAAAGTCAAGTTCACATTTTAAACATTCAAATTAACTTAGGAATGCGTTAGACAGCCCAAGAGAGTTAGCGTAATAATTATAATGATCAAAATATTCACTAACAATTATCGCGGCGCGTGCTAACGTAATCAAATCATCGATATCGATAATTGGGGCGTCAATAAATTGGCAGCACTAGGATGGGTCTTGCCGAGAGGCAGCAGTGGCCGGCGAGAGGAGAGCGTGGCAGTCAGCCAGCCAGCCATTCAGTCTGAACACGGCGGTGAGCGCGCGCGGTCGCCTCTCGACGCGCCGGCGCAATGTTGCGCCCAATATTCTTTACTTTGTTCGCGGTCGTAACTCATACTCTCGCGCAAATTCTTCCACAAGGCTTGTGTTTATCCACTTTCTGTGCCTGCGTTCCGGCGCAGCACCCCAATTGGATAAACATGAACTGCACCCTGCCCGCCGACCAGGTACGTTCCTCATACATTTATTACAAACAAAAGTGAATGTATGTACTGTACCAAGCCAGATGTGTTACGATTACGCACCGGACACTGGTTACCTGAGGCAGCCTGTCTGGACCAGAATTGTTAACTTGTTTAAAATGAGTCACACTGTTAAAAAGGTAGGATTAAGAATATACGTAGGTAACGAGAAAAGTTTGACGATATCGATCTTTCAAAACTTTTGAAAATAAATAATCATGTTGTTGCGTTGCGATACATAGAATCACTTCACAACAAGAAATAATGAGTTTGTATTTGAATGAACATTTTTAACTTAAAAAAGTAAAGTAGCTACTTTTGCACGTCGCATATGAGGCAGACTCACGCATACAGTAATCGAAAATATTTCAACTCGAGACAACCTAGACTCTACACTAAAATAGTGCAAATCCAAATTTAAATCAGGCGAAACACGTCCCGGCAAGTTGATGCAAACAAATATTTAATGCTAAAACTAAAAGTCATGTGAATAATAATTAATCATAGATGACTACTACCAACGTAAGATTTTTTTTTCTAACATTACGTTTTGAAATTAATAAAATGGTGCATTTTCTTATGATTATTATTATTTTCATTTAAAAAAAACAGGAAATATGTATCTATCTAACCAGACCATACTAGTCGCAATCGCAGGTGTAATATGTCAAAAATGAACTTTATTGTTTACAAACCTCAGAATACAGATGTCGTATTCTGAGTTACAAATACAAACCCTACCACCAGTCGGATTTAAACAATATTTTTGTATAAAACAGGTATAGTCAGATTCAAGTGGAATATACTTAATCTTCTTAAAAAGTTCAAATAGTCTTAGTTCTTAGTCTTCATAATTAAAGTGTCACTATGTATGTCCCACCGACATAGTTAGTGTATTTTTCTTTGCCCGGGACGCAAAAAGTTAATATGCAGAGGACCGAAATATAAACTTTTATTTAATTGAAAGGTTGTGTTTATTTTTAATGTATTTTAAAGATCCTAGAAAGTATATACCTAGTGAAGATTTTTTTTATATTGTATTATATAAAAAAATATAATACAATATAAAAAAAAAAATTACTAGGTATATTACTTTCTAGGATCTTTAAAATACATTCAAACCTAAGGGAAAAAAATAATAATATTCGAATTTCCAAGTTATATAAAGGTTTGAAAACATTTTTGAGGCACAAACTAAACATTTTGAGTCAGAAAAATAAAATAAACCACGCGCTCGGAAAAAACCTTGTCCACAAAAAAATGAAAGTTTTGCTTATCATTAAAAAACTTCTACCTGGTCCAGTTTTTGTTTAGCAAGAAAAGAAAATGAAATAAAAATTAGAGCGAGCTACATAAAAATTAGATGGGTTCCTCATAATAACACGTGTTAAATTAAATGACGTAGAGACAAAGCGCCTGGACTGCGGATATTTGTATTGTGTGTCATCCATCACACAGGTATCATCACATAATGATCTCGTTAACGACTCTGTCTTGCCAACAACATGATTTGCGTGGTCTGGAGAAAATGACTATTTAAATCAGGAAATAGCATAGAGTTAAAGACCTTGGCGCTAAAGATCTTTAATGACCATTTTTTTATTTACAGTAATTTCACGACATGCTTCTTTACTGTCAATGTTAAATGATTATTATGTTATTAATACGCATCCCTTAAAATCATGATTTATTTTGGCCAATAAACAGCTGAAAATGGCATTATTTTTAGAATAACTACCTTATACAATTGGATCTTCAATTCTAAGACAAATTGGGTAAACAAGTTCGGGTGTCTCACGGTATCATATTTTATCAAGATGGTCTCAATAATTAATAAGTATCAAGTTTTTGTTTTGACGCTAACTCGCGACAAGCTGTGACGCGGCGACGTCGGCGCCCGAGCTATTTGCGGCACCACGGCGTTGCTTGCAAAAGTCACTGGTCATAAACCAAGCGTAAAGCTAATCGCATTCCCGAATGCTTTATTGTACTAAACGAATATTGCACAATAGGTACTTAATCAATAAATTAATCAGGATTTTTGGGTCAGGATGTAAGTTAGAGAAATAAATAATATTGGACGCCTTGGGCTCCACAACCCGTCTCCAAGTCCATTCCATGCAGCCCTCAGACCGACCCTCCGATTACTGCCGATCAATTGATCGTGATTGCTCCGAACTAACCTAAATAACGCACTAACAATAAGAACTACGTGTGCTCACTTCCTTATTTGACATAGACTCAAATATGGCTGGATAACCTTCAGCTGTGAATTGGTTATGAACAAAAATGTACAGCATTCGGCCTATGATTCTGTATGGAATATTTAGTATTAAACTATAGGGAGTTGGAAATTTATCAGATGAGCTCATTAAATATGAAAGATAGATTTATAATGAGCTTAGCTGCCGTTAGAGAAGCTTATACCGGCTTAGTTGTATAAAATGTTTTTACCGAAATTATATGGTCTGAAGTCATACAAACTTTAATAAAGAGCTGAGGGTTAGCATCATTGGCCCGTGATCATGGCAAAGTTCATCAACATTGGACACAGTTCAACATTTGGAGAAAATAGCAATATGTGTCAATGACCGACCGGTTTCGGTGGGCGCACTAACCTATAATCATGGTGGCACACTTGTCGCCAGTCAGACCATTGACAATGGGCGCCGATCACAGGGGACAGTACGGAACGGAAACATAAACAATGACATTTTTCCCGATCGAATGAAAGTAAGTGAATATTATGTATAAGCATTCATCTAAATTATAGTTGGAAGATTGAATTGTACAGTTAAAGAAACACGAACGAGAGCATCATCGATCGCCGCGAGTCCTCGCTGGCGCAGGAAGCGATCTCTCACTACTTTTTTTATGGCTTGTCCGTTGCTCCCGGCTCGCTCCATGTTGTGGCGATGCGCAGCCAACGTGTGATTATAGTTCTTTTTTGGAACTTCAAAAGTTTTCTTTATACCGTTAACTATTGATGCACATCACGCATGTTTATTCCGAATTCCTCTTTTCTTCCCAATCTGATTAAGACATACATATAAAGATTTCATTGCGAGTCGTTTGGGTAAACATAAACAAGGTTTTTATTGTGCGAGATAAAGCAACCCCCGCGGCTCAACAGGTGCGGTAGGGACGTCTCGATCCCTCACGTTTTGTCGACTAGTTTTTTTTTTTGGCCGATAACGAACGCATGTGATGTTTGACTGTTTGCTTCGAGCCAAGATACTTGTTAATATTCAGTCTGCCTGCGGCCATGCATCTTGTTATTTTCAATAAGTCTTTACCTTCAAGTGTTCTCGTCCGATAGTGCTTGTTCTCGCTTCGTTTGACTTGCACTTTATAAGGTTTTTCTATTAATTTCCATTCTGATCATCAGAAATCTTTTTAACATATTATAGCTAAATAAAATATTTAATGAGTTTATGGATTTATTTAAAAGCTTCGTATTTAATTATGTATCTCAATAATGTGATCCTATCCTAACAAATAAATTACCGGCTCATTGCAGTTGACGTTGTTCCCTGCACAATGCAAGCAGATGGCGAGCCGTAAACAATTGTTTGTGCAGAGCCCTGTGTGCATTTGTGTACAGTAATTAACTTCCGGGGACCTTCGCTACCGGTCAGTTTCTGACACTAAATAATCCTTTATTTAGTGTCAGAATAGCAATCTGGATGATATTACAGACAGTCGTCGATGCGATGTCAGAGTACACAATAAGTGTATAGAATAAGCGGATATAGCGGAATAATTAATTTTCGTATATTCTACACAAAAATTTAATACAAAAATTTAAGAAATAGTGGTCCCACTTTCATTTCTTCTTATTTTTAGGATTCCGAACAGATATCTTAAGTCAAAAAAACAAAATTTCCTTTGCAACAAGAGATGCAAAACACGAGAGATAGTATAGTACATACAGTAATTTACATTCCATCCAGATATTATGTACTAACAAACTAGTTGTATTTCGATATTACATTTTCATTTCATGGTACTACTACTACAATATAATGCAAAAAGTATTACCCGTATAGCCATATTTTTATGTGGAATTTACGAAGACATACCTATGCAATATAAAATATGTATCAAATTAATTGCAAATTCGCCATTATCCCCATAGCAAAAAGGTCCATGATCGGATACGAGACATGTAGCTGACGGCACTTTTAATTTTTTTTTCTCAAACTAAAGCCAATAAGTCGGAGTAATAAAATGCTAACTCATGTAACAAAAGAAGCTTCGGATGACGGTTATTCGAATTCGGATGACTATGCTCATCATCAACAGATGATGAGCATCTTATGATTTCGTAAGTTACATTCAATCAGTGCAAGTGAAAGATCGCATAATGTTACGTCAGCGTTGAACTTTCGCCAGGTTTTCTCAATTTGTTCATATGCAATCAATCAAGAGGAGCTGGCGAGATGACTTCAACTAAATTAATAAAAGAATTGCCAACTTTGTCCAGAAGGCGTCCAGGATAGAGATGGGTGGGAAAGTAAGTGCTTCAAAGCTGAAGTCCTGTGTATATTTTTTTCTATATATTTTGTGTACTTTTTTGCCCCACTGCTACATAGCAGTGCGTCAAAAAAAAGTACATGTTATCACTTGATTATCACTTGGTTTTTTAATTCATAAACATGTTTTTGTAGTCTAGTATCACCTGTGGACTCATCTTTGTCTAAAAATACTTTCATATTAAAATCTATAATAAGCAGAATTGTTATTGAGTTCGTTAGTAATCTTCAAGAAGTTGATTAATTTTAGGTATCTATTCCTCTCAGAGAAGAATACAGAGTATAATATGGAGAATGGTATAGAGCCGAGATAAAACAATCTGCGAAGACTACAATTGATTTTCAAACCTTTTTACTTTATTACATTGGCTTTATTGAAGTTATAATACCTCGGATAACAGAAAGACTTGACAATGGCTGCTCCAATGGCCGACAATGACTAGTTTCAGAGCGCGATAAGATAAGAAATAATGACGAATTTTATCAATCGGGTGCGTCCGTAGGTTAGTAATAAACAATGTTAGCACAGAAATAGGAATAAGACAATAGAATCAGAGTTATATTGACGCCGCCTGACATAAGACGCATTGGGCTCTGAATGAGATCACACACTCAATCTGATTTGAATTTGCAATTACATATTGCTGAATATTTACACTTGTGAGCGTGAGAGCGACAGATAGTTTTAGTTATAAGACAGCAGATGGCACTTCTATTTGCTTTATCAATCTCAATTCTATGAATGCGAGAAAATAAGCGTAAACAAGTATACATACCTATATATATAAAGCTAAAATTTTCGTCATTAGTGAATCATCTGGCGACTGCGCCGGATTATGTTTTGGATGGTGACGTAAGGCAGAAAGAACATTTGGATACAATTCTATTCTTTGTGATTATTTGATTGCTTTGGCGTTCGAAAGTATTCGTTAGAGTATTAGCAGAGTATATATTAGTTATGTACTTGTTAGCAATCTTATATAATTGGTAGAAAAGAAATTGTGCCGACGCCAGATGATGGAATATGATGATGATAATGAATATGATGAGTGTAATTTATGATTAAGAAAAATGATTACGTTAGTCACAGGAAAAGAGATATTATTTTCAAAGCACCAATTTCAATAGCAACTAGGTATTCCACTTAGACCACTGTGGACGCCTGTGCTAGCAGACACTCTTCAGAAGCGCTCGTGAAGGTATGGAGACTGGATCTTGCAATTCAATTAAAACGATTTGTTTCTTGATGATATAAAGGGCAATGCCGATTTAGTATGGGCGAGTGGCGTCATTGTGTTTTTGAGCGTCCACTTACCAAACCTTGTTTTTATGGAAGATATTGATGTGCTGAACAAAAGAAAGTATGACAACTATACCTCTACACGCAGTACAAACAGAGATATAAGGGTCTGAAGTATCAGAATTCTAGTACTGTGAACTGTGACTGAGCATGAGGGGAGCTTTGCTTCCGTCTTTTCTTTTTTGTTATTTTCCGTTACCAAAATCTTAGCGGACCTAATAATCGACCCTCAGATATCGAACTCATAAATAACAATGATGGGACATTGGACCTACATGCCCTTGCGAGCACCCTGCCTGCCCCGCACACGTCTTGCAAGGACTCGAGAGAGGAATAGAGAGCTATCTCTGCCTCATGAGGGGCGGCGGGGGTTCGTTGCAAATTGTTCGTGAATCTAAGCTAGCGTTGCAGGACTATCGATAGTTGACCTTAAAAAATAGTCATACTATCAATAAGCCTATCGATAGTATCGATAGCCAATAGTTTGCAATACTATTGATAATAACCAAAACTATCGATACTATAGATAGTATTGCTTTTGGATACTATTGATGTTTTCTAATCAATACTATCGATAGAATTGAATTACAATCTCTCTTTCAGCCGGATTTCATTATTAATTTCAAAGGCCTCCCCCAAGGATTTCCACTACGACCGGTCCTGCGCTGCCCGCAACCATGCGCATCCCGTGACTTTCATTCGGTCCACCGAGTGGGAGGCCTGCCAACACTACGTTTTCCGGTTCGTGGTCGCCACTCGAGAACTTTTCTGCCCCGACGGCTATCTGTTCTACGAGCTATGTGCCCCGCCCACTGCCACTTAAGTTTCGCGATTCTGCGGGCTATGTCGGTTACTATAGTTCTCCTACGGATCTCCTGATTTCTGATTCGATCACGCAGGGAAACTCCGAGCATAGCGCGCTCCATCGTCCTTTGCGTGACCTTGAGCCTTCTTATAAGGCCCATAGTAAGCGACCACGTCTCTGTTCCGTATGTCATTACTGGCAACACACACTGTCAAAGACCTTAGTCTTGAGACACTGCGGTATTTTGGACGAGAAGATATCGCGAAGCTTCCCGAACGCTGCCCAGCCGAGTAGGATTTGACGGTTGACCTCTTTCTCAAAGTTGGACTTACCTAACTGAACTGTTGTGTCTCCAACCTTCAGAGTGGGTGCGACACGGATATTAAAAATAATTTTCGTATTGTCCATGTTCATTTTTAGACCCACTAGTTGAGAGGCTCTACAGAGGCCATCGAGCATTGTGCCCAGGTCTTCCAAGGTCTCAGTCATGACTACGATATCGTCAGCGAATCGAAGGTGAGTGATGTACTCGCCGTTGATATTGATACCGAGTCCGCTCCAGTTCAGAAGCTTGAAAACATCTTCCAGGGCGGCGGTGAACAGTTTCGGAGATATCACGTCTCCCTGTCTCACCCCTCGCTGCAACTGGATAGGTTTCGAGCCTTGATCCTGGAGACGGACCGACATGGTGGCGTATTCGTACAAACACTTCAGCGCTTCGATATATCGATAGTCAATTTGGCACCATTGGAGAGACTGTATCACAGCCCAGGTCTCCATCGAATCGAACGCTTTGTCGTAGTCCACAAACGCCAAGCATAATGGCTGATTATATTCCTCAGTCTTCTGTATAATCTGCCACAGCGTATGTAAGTGGTCTACGGTACTAAAGCCTTTTCGGAAACCGGCTTGTTCGGGGGCTGGAAGTCGTCAAACCTGCGAGCGAGGCGATTCGTAATGACTCTCGAAAACAGTTTATAGACATGGTTCAGAAGTGAGATAGGCCTATAATTCTTCAATAAGGTTTTGTCGCCTTTTTTGAAGAAAAGTACCACCACACTTCTGTGCTATGCCGTAGGCGTTTGTCCCTCGAGTATGACGGAATCTAATAGCTTCTGAAGAGCTTTTAAAACCGGCGTTCCACCTGCTTTCAGAAGCTCAGCCGTGATTCCATAATCACCCGGTGCCTTATTGTTTTTTAACTGTTTGAGAACCATTCTAATCTCGTATAGGCTGACGTCCGGGATATCTTCGGTGTAGTGTCGGGTCAATCTGGCTCTTGGATCTTTGGCCAGATTACTGACAGGTGCGCGTACACTGGTGTATAATTGTCCGTAGAACTTCTCAACCTCTTCCAACAGCTCCGGCTTCGACGAAATAATTCTGCCATCCTCAGTCTTCAGCTTGGTCAGTTGACTTTGACCAACAGACAGACCCCTTGCAAACACTTTTGAGCCCTTATTGCGATTAATCGCCTCTTCAATACGGTCAGTATTGAATTGGCGTAAATCGCGAGTTAGGGACTTGGAGATCTGTCTGTTTAGTAGTAGTAGAATTTCAATACTATTGAATTTTTGCAAGCTATCGATAGTGCTATAGTATCGATTTTTTATTGAAATATAAGTATCAATAGTATCGATATTATCGATTAGAAAACATCAATAGTATCGAAAACAGAACAATCGATAAGCCTATCGATAGTGTGACTATTTTTCAAGGTCACAATACTATCGATAGTCAACACTATTGCTGCAACAGTAGCTTAGATTCTAAATTACTGCTCACTCACTGCTCATCCTGTGTATTGTGTACTTGCTTTACTGCGTTCGGATTGCTACTAGTATTTTAAACTACAACTTGGCTCACGAAAGAAAAAAAAAGGAAAAGAAAGAAAGGGAAAAAAAATAAAGAATATTTATAAAAAAAATATAAAGGTTTTTTTTAGCGCGAAACAAGATTTTGATAGGCATTATTTATGAAATAAACGGAATTCATGTTTGCATTTATAGCTTACAAAACTGGCCTTAAGCTCGTCTCACATCACATTTTTCTCATACCTCAAGCAAAGCTCGCAATAGTTAAACAATCATCCCTAGTTCTTCCGATTCCCCTTTGATCTTACCAACTCCCAGTTGGAATTCCTATTCCTAGGGTCCCTAATCAAAAGGTCCTGAAAATTCAAGTCCTCCGGGGTCCCTTGGGTCCTCTGAGATTTCCTTGGGCCTCCAGGTCCCTTTGGTAACGGAAAATAATAAGAAAGAAAAGACGGAAACAAAGCCCCCTCATGCTCAGTCACAGTTCACAGTACTAGAATTCTGATACTTCAGACCCTTATATCTCAGTTTGTACTGCGTGTAGAGGTATAGTTGTCATACTTTCTTTTGTTCAGCACATCAATATCTTCCATAAAAACAAGGTTTGGTAAGTGGACGCTCATTTTTAAAATGACGCCAATTTCCGGCATTGCCCTTTATTTTGTGATGTAAACAAATACAAACCTGCCAGGAACTTGGTTAGCTTAACTTTAAGAAATAATTAAACAATGGAAAGTAAGATATAAAAGGACTTTGTTCAAAGTGTATGGGGGCTTGGCTTACTGTGGACAGTTCGTTCAATAAATAATAGTATTATCATTCATCATAATTAATGTCAAATAGATTTTCTAAATATATATTGGAGTATGAATATCTATAATTAAAATATACCATTTAGCAAGTATTTTTTGCGTTTCCGATACTCAAATCAAAGATGTCGGCCTTCACGTGCGTTCTGGGATGCCATTATCTAAAATAATATTCCATTTAAGTAGTATATTTTTATTGTTTGATGAAAGATTGGATTAATTAGGTAATTTTTTAGCATAATATATTAGTTTTATTTATTAAGTACACTCATTTCCCAAAAAAGGAGGAGGTTATATGTTTCGACGTATGTGTGTTGTTTTTTTTTTATGTATGTTCGCCGATTTTCCTAATACACATAAACATGGGTCGAGGTTACCTATGGGTGATCCAAATATGAAAATGTAGAGTTGTTATCGAATTTCGTCGAGTAAATAGCCCCCCTAATTTTAGCCAGATTATTAGATTTTCCTGGGTGTTCATCGATCAATATACTGTGACTTTACTTTTTTTAAAGGATCATAGAAGGAAAATAAATCAAAGAACTATGCCAAAGAGCCAAGATCGACAAATGCGTAACTATTTTGAACCACATCCCGATTCCGACTCATTCATGTGGCTTCTATCTATCGCACTCATATTCCGGGAATAAAGTCTAATATTAAAATTGAACGATGTGGCGATGGCGCCGCAGTGGTGACAGTACAGACGGACAGACATCGACGTTTCGGGTATTGTGTAGAACGAATGTAATGCTGTACGAGTTAAAATTACTATACTAGGTCACGCATACATTGAAAATGTACCTACCTACATGTTCGCCACTATGATTTTCTTATATTTAATAAATTATGCTTTTGCATTTGTTGAAACTATAGAGCTAGATTTTTTTTTAAATTTTACTTTGAGACAGACAGCTGACGAAGCGGGATGTCAGATATGGTTTTTGCCTATGTTGGTGAAGGACAGGTAGGTAATATCTTCTGTGAAGATCATTTTTGTCATAAACTTAGCTGGGTTACAAATACAAATATCACACACCTTCGATCCGCCTCTCAAAACCTTTTAAAGATCTCCTTTCACAACTCCACCAGATATACTACATGTTTCAAATTCTCTGCAACAAAAATATGGAATGACCTGCCACCACCACTAAGGAAAAAACTCAGTCTAGAATGTTTTAAAGTTAAGTATAAAACGGCTTTATTAAAAAGACAACTTGATGCAGAAAATTTGAAACATACATACCGGAAAGATTTAAAATTATTAAAATACTTCTGATTCCTATAAGTAAGTACCTACCTAACTAAAATAATCATATAGTAACAGACATTTCTACACACTACATACACATACACTCACTACACACAAAACACACAAACAAAAACAAAACTAATTTCCTATTCTCTGTATATAACCTAAAAATATTTCTCCTTTTTGTTGTAATTTAATTTAGGTACAAAATTACCGATAATTTTTTTTATTTTTTAAATGTTTTAGCCCTCTTCTTACCAACTCCCGCATTAGATCTCAGGGAGGGGGGTGCCTGAAAATCAGCGTTGTCTCCAACTCATAGTTGGGGACAACACAAGCTGAGGCACTCCTTTGTCTACTTCTGTACAATTAGTTATAAGACATAATATTGAGCTTGAAAATTGTAGTATGGCAATAAATGATTTTTTTTTTTTTTTTTTTATTTTAAGTTTGACCATGGAAGTAATAAGTACTTACGTACAACTTATTAAGAGTTTGTCATTTTTGGTGTGTTGTGGTTCCATAGAATTTGTTAACAATCTGTAAAAAAAGTTGAATTTGGAGCACACTATTATGAACGTTTTTGGGCTTCATTTCACAATCAAGTTTATATGTCTATTAAAGAATGAAATTTTTTTTTCTATATCTATGGTTGAAACTGAAAAGTATTTTTGAGCAAACAAGTCAAACAAATACAGACATGCATATCGATGGCTTAGAGTGAAAACCTCGGATACCTTACAGTTTTTAAAAGAGACATCCGAGGTTTTCACTCTAAGCCATCGATATGCGTACCGTCGTCATAAGCAAATATGACTCCTTTAAATTATCAGAACTTGGGTAATAACACATTTTAGCAGGTCAGGAAAATATTAAAACAAATCACAAAAAGTAAATATGTAACGACCCTGCAAGACAAAGCTAAGTACGCTATCTGTTCACTTGTAGAGTCATCGTTATATTCAGGTAAATATTTGCGAGCACATTAAGTCGATGTTTGTCCAGAATTCGGTGCTTATCTGTCTGTACCGATTATCTATACATATAATAAAACAGTAAAAATATTTTATCTGTACATTTAGTATTTTTGACTAAAATGGATTGAGGGACACTTAAAAAGAAACAATAGAAAGCAAAAAAAAATTTTTTTTAATTTCTTGTCTGTCTGTCTGTATGTCTGTCTGACTGTCTGTCTGTCTGTATGTATTCACGCAAAAACTACTGGACGGATTTGAATGAAACTTTTTTTGTTGTATAGCTATTGAACCTGGGCAACATATAGGTATAGTTGATTTTGAAAACTGGAACACCTGATGAAGAACCATAACAGAACAGCTAAACTATAAGAAATATGGAAATGGTGCCTTAACAAAAGTCGTTCAACCTGATGAGCATTTTCTGCTGACGTATAAAAATTGAAGATCTGGAACATCTGATGAAAAGCTCCAAGAGACCAGCTACATTATAACATAATATATGGAAATGGCGCCTTAGCAAAAATCATTCAACATGATAAGCATTTTCGGCTGACGTATAAAAATTGAAGATCTGGAACATCTGATGAAAAGCTTCAAGAGACCAGCTACACTATAACATATATGGAAATGGCGCCTTAGCAAAAATCTTTCAACCTGATGAGCATTTTCTGCTGACGTATAAAAATTGAAGATCTGGAACATCTGATGAAAAGCTCTAAGAGACCAGCTACACTATAACATATACGGAAATGGCGCCTTAGCAAAACTTGATAAATCTGACGAGCATTTTCTGTAGACGTATAAAAATCGAAGATCTGAAACATCTGAAACAGTTTGGAACACAAAAAGACATCATCTAAGCGAAAGTTACGCGGGTGAAGCCGCGGGCAGCAGCTAGTTGTAAATTAGGCATCTGGTAAACTTCTTTAAATCTGCTAAAAGGCAGATAAATATGTGGTTACCTACAACGTTATATAGATTTAATTCATCATTTCTATAAATACGTACTGCACGAAATTCTCATGAAAAAACGCAGTCTGTAAAAGTTTTCAGCTGGCTAAGTATTTGTAAACATTGTTAAGCTAATTTTTTTCTTAAAATATATTCAAAGTTCTGGTAGGTACTTGAAAAGAGAAACTACTAATATCACCGACGACGCGACGGTTACTGCATTTGTAATGTAACACAAAGTTTAAGTCTGGGATGAAAAGCCGGTCTTTATTTTCACGCAAGTAATCTAGTTAGAAGAAATAGTTCGTCACGACTCTGACAACGCGGTAAGTGCCATAGCAGACCTCGACTGATATGTTAAACGACATATTTATAGTGCAGATAACAACAGACCATTCCTTGTGACTTATGATTACTGCCGTCAGACCTACCTACTATCACAAGAGAACAATTCAGCATAAACTCTCCTTCTATCTTGTTCATAGAGGACAAATGATGATTTGTCTTGGTTATTTTTTTGTCAATCGTAAACGGGAGCAGGGCGTAAGATCCGTAAGCGAAACAATCTGTTTAATTAATGCATGACAAAATGAAACTGAAGGAGACAAATTTGATGATATAATAGTACGTATCGTGTAAATAGCGACCTCAATAACAAATTACGCTCGTTGTTTTAGAATTTTCTGAGCGATCCTGTTGCTGGTGAGCAACAATAGGACGGTATATGGGCACGCGCCATTGTTTAGAGCAAGGTCGCAAATTTTAACAAAACAATCGGTAATAATAATGAAGCAGATGTTTAACAAATTAATTATAACAATGTATTTTATGAAAAACTGTATATTTATTTAACGAAACTTGTTAATGTTTGTGGAAAGCATATTGAGAAAACAACAGTTAAAGTAGCTACTTAAATCGGTGAAGCAATACTTTTATAGTCTAGTTTTAACATACCTACTGACGTTTCAGACATAAACGTTATTGATGGAACGTCTGTGCAGTGTAACAAAATAGGTTAACACTTCGCAGAATAAATCTGACTAATTGATACTCAATGCGAACTCAATAAAGGAGGTAGTAGCCAGCAAGAGTACAATGACATATGTGTCACCAACATTTGAAGCAAATAAAGATATGAGTGAAAGAGAGTTGTTAGTGGTTGTTAGATTAAAACGAAAGATATTTCAGAAGATGAGAAAAGTATTCACATTCCGCCAGCATATAAAACGAGTTCAAGGTATTTTGATTCATAATAATATATGTAAAAAATTTGATGTTTAAATAAACATTTGCAGCGTGCTTCAACTACTATGCCAGCCAGTGATATAAATAGAATAACGTTCATCCCGCCGCTTATCGATACGAATGCTTTAAGAATGGGATTATTCAATATTTTATAGTTTTATACGTCTACTAGCTTTTGCCCTCGCCTTCGCCCGAGTAAGTTTAGTTGTTCACCCATTTCACCCGCTTATAAAGGCTTATTACTTTCTTAGTGCTCATATGCGCTTTTTAAAGAACCTCCGTGCAAAATTTCAAACTACGTTCATCGGTTTCGTCTCTGCGTTGATATACCGATAAGTCAGTCAGCAAGCTTCCAATTAATACAGATTTTATAACGTACCCATAGAGGCAGACTGAAACATCTTTTTTTTCCTACTTCTTATATTTCCTATTTTATATAAACAACTAGATTTACTTAAATAGGATTATAATACCTACCTTGTTTTAGACAAGTTAGAATGGATTCGCAAATGTGAACAAACGTAGTCTAACGGGATAGATCACGATCACGCCCACCCATTGTTCTAATTGACGTATGCCGAACGAATTCTACGGTCTTGTGAACTTCTAATATGTGGATAGAATACCGGATGATACTTGACCTTAAGCAAAATCTAGAAATAGTTTTTAAACTAGTTTTCCGTTTAATAATCGTGATATCTAAGTGATTCAATCTATATAGGTAATCTGCAGATGCTCTGATACGGTTCGTTAAAGTGTAAAATTTGAATTAAAAAAGCTCTTATTTGCACTAGTTAGTCTGCACAGTAACGAATGGTACATCGCTAAATTGCGGAAGACAGTGAACGCAATATTTCTGTTTCGGTCGCCCGCTCCTCCCGCACGGTTTAGGCTCGATTGGTCCAATTCACGATTGGTACAAAGTTCCAAAAAATATTTAGATCATAATATGTAGTAGTAGTTTGGTTTAGGTAATTTTTTTATGACCGCATAGAAAGACTTTGAGTGCGGAAAAGAAGTTAAGTTTAGGTTTTTTTTTAATGTCCGCCCGAAAGAATTTTGAGGACAGAAAAGAAGTTAGGTTCAGGTTACTTTTTTTAAAACCACCCGGAAAGACTTGAGGGCAGCCTGTTTTATGGAATTTACCGTATGCATAGTCGTTATCGTTAGTCTGAAGATTACCTAGGAACTCTGCAGATTATTTAGTTTTTGTAGGAACTCAATTATTTTTGTCCACCCTTACTGACTCAGCCAGATAATCTGCAGAGTACGTCGTTAATCTGCACTCTAACTGTTTTTCGCAAATTAACGGTAACATATTATATATAAGTAAATTATGAGTACCTATCGTACAAACAAAGACATTAGGGATTTGAGTCAGTTAAATGCTGGCAAGACTTCTAATATTCCGAATGCAGAAACAGCAAGCGCTGTATTGTAAACCGTATTCGATTAAAACATGGCTACACCATATGATCGAGTGAACACAAGCCTGTGCCGGCTCGACTTGTTTAACAACACAAACAGGTTTGCCTTCCAACGAGAAGTTAATTCGTATGGCATAATCACCATTTCCGAGTCCAGTGGTTCGCGTGCAAATACAACTAGGTACATACTTACTAATGATTCACATCGCATTATTTAATTTAAACAAGTAAACTTATGAGATATGGCTACGTTCAATTTAAACATACTCTAGCCTCATGAACCAAAGTACTGTAGTCTTTTATGTTAATATTAATTGCAAAATAAATTACTTATTTCTTGATTTTTTAATGAATAACATAACTTGCGACTTTTTTATTACGATCTGTAAAAGGTATCGCAATGGCCCGATTAAATATTAAAAAACGGCCATTAAAATTGTGGTGAGACAAGATGGTGTTTAAATACCAAAGTTCAAGATTAAGTGAAAGTTTCCTTCTACCCTTCCCATTTCCTAATATAGTTGCCACGATACTCTCCGAAATCGAAAGGCATCAGATAAGTCGGCTTATTGTATTGTACGCATTTTCTTCTACATGTTGTATTGACATTATTATATTTCAAGTGCGATTGACGCATCAGCAGAGAATGACGCTATACCTACTTGGTAGTGAGATAAGGGAAAAGAACTCCAAATAATAAACTCCAAATCTCCTCGTTAGTAAATTTATACCACCAATCTTATGCCTATAGCAGACAAAAAAGAATAGAAAGTTTTTAAGTGCAGCTTAATGAATTACACAAGCTATTAAACGGATTTAATATACTTGACCTGGCTTTACAGCCAAGCTATATTCAGCCGAGCTGTCGAGTTTCTCGAACTGACATACCGGTGATACGGCACCGGTATATCGCGTCGCGACCGTCAGCTTACTCCGTAAATGGTAGCGCTAGTTGCAAAACAAAACACCACCGGCTGTATCTGACTCATATCGCACGCAATATCGTGAATGAAAATTAAAAAAGGCGATGTTACACATGCACGGAGTCTGTTGTTGATTGAAACATTTTCAATCAACAACAGACTCCGTGCATGTGTAACATCGCCTTTTTTAATTTATAGTAATGGTAACGTGCAAACATTTCCTAAGATTGTAAAACATACCAAAAATGCAGTTGAAATAAAGATAACGATGATTGGAATTTACACTTGTCTGTGATCTGTATAACTTATAGTGTTTATACAATCTGAAAAACGACCCCTCCAGTATCACCAGGGACTCGATGGGGATATATGCGGGTGCTAACAAAAATATGAGGGTATAGAAAGTTGAATATACGCACGAGATAGTATACGCAAAATTAGTCTACCAAGTCAGTACAAAACAAATCAAAATCGATTAATTTCGATCTCGTTCATATTGAACACGATCTCCGAAACATCCTCACTAATAACTGGTGTCCAATTGGTGTCAGTGTGTGTTTGTGTACATTTATTTTTATTTGTTCGACGTGTGTGAGAGCGGACGTGTCATCTCCAGTTCTTCCTTTTGTGAGTTCTGCAGTTCAATCTTCAGACATGAAACCTATCTTTCAAAAGTTTAATTGTATCATATATAACATATTATCATTTAAGTATTCAGTTTTTAGTAGGTACATTTTTTTAATATGATGAAGACTATTTTGACTACTCAAATCACTTGACAACAAATTTTGGAAAATCCTACTAATATTATAAATGCGAAAATTTGGATGTGAATTTGTGAGGATGTTTGATACTCAATCATGCAAAATCTACTTGACGGATTTCGATGATATTTGGTATGCGGGTAGAAAAATACCGGTACTTTTTATCCCGAAATTAGGGAGCGAAGCATAATAACATTTCTAATAAATACTAAAGTAAAAGAGTCTCTTTTAGAGACAACTCTTATAGACCGCAAGAGACATCACGAATATATATAATATTTATATAGTATTAATATATAGATAAATTATTCTTCAAAGTGATGGGCACGTTTTGGTTTTTGTTACTTAAGACCACACATACTGCTGGTTCTATTACTAAGTTGAAATTGAGTTTCCAGCTCAATAGCACGCAACTATCATAAGTGACGATGCACAAGAAGCCAATCTCATCGAGAGCAATATAACGCACTGCTAGAGAGGAAACCGTCGCTCTTGTGAGCCAATTGACACTGTTAGAACCGATTTAGCGAATAGACAATACAATGGAAAGTGACCTAAGTGACTATCGCGAAGTCTGAAAGCGGAGTTCCACTCAATTTTAGATTCGTTTGGAAAGGAGTGGTTAATTTATAAGAAAGTTACTTTTTCATCGAATACATAATTCTCAGGTTGATGCATGAGTTTATGTAAAACTGAAATTATGTAAAACTCAAAATTCCAGCAGTTGGCAAATTAAATATTGTACGTATGTAAAATTCACAGGGTTAGTGGGAGTATGTTTATTGAAAAAATGTCTGTATTCCAAATTTAATTCCGCATGGTTGCCTAAAGACTCCGGTGTTTATTTCTTAGATAAAAATTCTGAATTTCTTTGATCAATTTCGCTAATAAAGATTCCAATGGTCTCCCAAATTTTCGAGGACCATCCTAAGTTCGACATCCACTGGCGGTAATTGAATCAGAAGCCCGTATCCGCTGTGACCCCTCCGGACCACCGGCATCCAACGCGCTGTTTACTCGTAACTCATTTGAAGCTCCATTGTCCAGGACTAACGGGTTCATTTAAAACCTTAGAGACGTAGTACTACCCCTAATCTTCTCCAAGCTGATATTTAAAAGGTTGCCTGAAAGAAATTGCTAAGACCATTCTATTAACTCTCTATTAGCTATTGTCTTTTCTTTTCCCTTTTTTCTTTCGCGGGTCTACTTTCTATATAAATAAGTAGTACCTTTGTACTTAGTTTTACTATGTTTTATGTTTCCTATCTATGTATTTGCCGTGTACAAAAATTAATAAAAAAGACCAATTTCTGCGCATTTACTTTTATGTTCTTATCATGTATGCATATGTTCCGGTTTTTATGAGCAATTAAGGGTTTTGTATTGTAGTAGTTTTTTTTCTAAAACAATACAAAACCCTTTACCCTTTTCTTGTATTATAGTAAACTCTTGTCTACTAAATACATACATAGAAGTAGGAAGGGCTGCGCGCGCGCTTCCTACTTTTATGACTAAATACAATACCATGAAGGGCTAGCCTAATTATTTTTTGAATTAGGTCTTTTTAGGGTTCCGTACCTCAAAAGGTAAAAACGGAAACCTTTAAGATCACTTTGTTGTCCGTCTGTCTGTCAATATTTTTTTCTGAGGAACGCCTGAAGGTATTAAGTTGAAATTAATATCGAATACTCGGATCGACCGATGATCTCTTTCACCAAAAAAAAATTATACATGTCAACGCTATCAAGAGATATTACCGTAAATGTGGCGAATTTTCGCATATTTTGCGATTTAAGGCAGCAATCAAAACCTATGGGGTACTTCTCGTTGACCAAAAATTATGAAATTTGGCAAAAAGAAAGGTCTAACAGTACTTATACAAGAATAAAATTGTAAATATGTTATTGGAAGTCTAAAAAAAAGTGTTACAAACTTATTTTTGCGCTGGATTCAGTATAAGTCTTAGGGATCGAAATGCAAAGTTAAGTTTGTTTTTGAAACTAGTTGGACTTTTAGTTAGAGCTATAATGTGAGATGCTTTGCGTGTACGGAACCCTCGGTGCGCGAGTTTGACTCGCACTTGGCCGGTTTTTTTACTATTAACTAATTAGTAGCTGATTGTTGATAATAACAAGAACAACAGAATGCCACAGATCTGAAATCCCCTGAGATAGTATTTCTAAAATATTATCTTTAAACTTAATTTCTTTGATTGAAATCATACAAAAAGTTAATATATTAAATAATAAGCTAATTGTTTAAAAATAAAAAACACTACTGACAACTTACATAGACTATGTCACTCGGAGAAATGCAATAAATCTAATATCAATATCTGTTCAGCCGTTCAGGACTTATGGTATGGTAAAGAAACTTACATACTTACATAAATAAACCCTGAAAACATAACACTCTTTTTTGGTCAGTTGTGTAAAAAAATAGAACGTTGAGGATGGCCTTCTGATGATTCCTAGATAGTTAAACATAATATACAAGAGTTATCTGTTGATCGCTCGCCTCTTTGTATTGTTCCGCAGGTATCTATACAAGTGTACCAACTCAATTTTAATAACCGCAATGAAGGCTTAGTCACCAAGCTTTAGTCACTTACAAGAATAAATTAAACTTATCTTTAGGGTTGCCACAATGGATATTGCAAAACTAACTGTTTCTGTGAAGAGTGGTTAGTGTTGTAGAGTTTAGGAGTATTCCGAACTAAGACTATACAAGATGTTTGTCTGCTGTTGATACTCGTATATGTTTTGATTCTAGGTAAAAACGGTGCAATGCATACCTACTTCTCTGTCAGCTTGATTTAAAATTGTTTATATAGTTAACTCGTTAAGAAATATGATTGTGTTCGATGCTATTATTCAAATAATACGTGAAATATTTAGATATTTAAAAATAGGCAACCCTTTAAATCGGGTTCTCGGAAATGCAAACATTCAATTTAAACATAACTATAATGAGTAATTAGAGTCATGCCACAGGGCGGGAGCTTCATAGAAACGCGGCGTCAAATATACCTACTACTACTACAAATGAAACTGTACATCCATGAACGCGTCAATGTGTGCGTTAAACAACTAGGGTCGCCGAAGAATTCTAAAATATGTACGATTATGTAATCAGGGAGAGAGAGGCTTAAAATAAAACTTAAGTTTACATTATATAAACATTTATTGAGCTTCCTTTTAACAAATATACAATACAAGCATAGAAAACTTATAAAAATATATTGTACAAAAAGACGCCGCGACAATGTTGTATGTTGAAAGTGACAACTCCGTTCGTTCCATTATGTCAGCCATGCTGTTTGATATCAGCGTCTTACTGCATAATAACTTTACTCGACATTTATTCAGAAAGGCAGATTAGGATGATAAGCCGAGGACAAAGACATGAAAATAAAATTTAATTCTCATATGTTGCTCCCATTTACCCACAAAATGGCATATAACGAAAAAATGAATATCTAATGATGTGAAATATTTTTAATTACTTTACTTACCTGTATTCATCCTTCGGAAATTTATAAAAACATCCTTTTTGGTTTGTCTAGATAAACAAAGGTTAACTGCGCAGTACCTTACCATAATTAATTTCAATGAAACGACGTTTCTCTCTATCTATAAAAGCAAACCGTAACAGTAGCTTGAGATACGTTTCGCAGTCGCAGCTGCTAACCCCGTTTCATAGTGTCCCTCGATTCAAACGAGCGGGGTAGAAGTGCGGGGTACGCCATATTGCGGGAGAGGCAGGGAGCTTCCTTTCTGTACGTAGTACTTATATTAATTCTGTGGTCATGCTTGGGAGTTGGAAATAATAAACATAAGGTAGCAATGTGATAGTTGTTACTTGAGTACTTTCAACTAATACTACCGATTGGACATATGCCTGGTTTATAATTTAGTATAAACTAGCTGTTGCCCGCGGCTTCGCCCGCGTGTATTTGCTTAGATGAAAAGAATATTTTTAAATTTTCAAAGGAATAAAATAAATACTTTCTATTTTTACAAAAACAATGATCAATACCGGAGATCTTTGCACCTTTTTAAAATTCACAATCAAAAATCTAACTCCGGTTAATTTTAACATAAAATAATTTTGTTCGCAGATGCTTAACGTAAAGGATGGCGATATTCCAGAATCCACTACAAATTTGGTGATAACTGGAGCTCGATCCGTAGAATTCCAATCAAATTCACTCAGCGGCCTATGGGACCTGAGGAAGATTCTAGTCAAGGACTGCTCGGCCGTGGTCATCAAACGATCTGCTGCGGTGGAGCTCAACCTGCTACGAGGCCTACTGGATATCGAGAACTGCGATGTCCTTCGAATTGAGAACAATGCCTTTATCAACATTAAAGGTGAGTGTTTTATTTCAATGTTTCATATTTTAAATGACTATTGCATTGCAAGCTTAACACCTTTGGTTTTGCATCTTCAGACCACATGGAATAACTTCTATTTTATCTGTGTCTATTCATATAAAAATAGTTAGCTTTACATCGACTTTTTAGTTAATCTAGTTTAGAACCTCATCGAACTATGCAACGTGAGCGCCGGAATACATCGAGTTTGGAGCCTCATCGAACTATGCAATGTGAGCGTCAGAATACTTAGTGTAACTATTATCATAATCTGCGCCACGGAAGGTCAGGTAGTCCATATAGTTTGGTGGAAGTTATCTCAAACTTACCACGTATGTCCTAGTTTGACTCAATATTGGCGATTTATGTTTAACAAAGTAATTGCAAAGCGAGTTTCAATTTAGCAGAATTGAAAATTATCTTGCTGATGGCGAACAATGCATGGGAGGTGTGCTCTCACTTTGGCTCTCACAGATACAGCAAAGCGAATTTTAAGATGTCTTTTATGTATGATGTAATTTTAGCAATTATATTCTGAACTAGCTATTGCCCGCGGCTTCGCCCGCGTGTGTTTCGCTTAGATGAAAAATATTTTGTGTTCCGAACTGTAGTAACCTAAAATCCAGAACTCAAAATTTCAGCCATTTGGTTATCCCGTGTCCCGCGGAAATATACTCGTAGTACTCGTAGTACAGTCGCGGTGTTAAAATGAATCAAGTGATATTTCATTCAATAAACGATCTTCATCTGCTCGTTATCTACAATTTCCCGTGTACCGCCACTCCCACCCTGAATCCCTCTTTTCCTATCTCGTGTCCTGTCTATTTATTCGTCAGTAGAAAATGCTCATCAGGTTAAACGACTTTGGCTAAGGCCCCATTTCCATTTATGTTATAGAGTAGCTGGTCTCTTGGAGTTCTTCATCATATGTTCCATAATCTTCAATTTTTATACGTCAGCAGAAAATGCTCATCAGGTTGAACGACTTTTGCTAAGGCGCCATTTCCATATATGTAATAGTGTAGCTGGTCTCTTGGAATTCTTCATCAGATGATCCTGATCTTCGATTTTTATACGTCAACAGAAAATGCTCATCAGATTGATAAACTTTTGCAAAGGTACCATTCCCATATTTTTTATAGTTTAGCTGTTCTGTTAAGGTTCTTCATCAGGTGTTTCAATTTTCAAAATCAGTTATAGCCTATATGTTGCCCAGGCTTAATAGCTATACAACAAAAAAAGTTTCATTCAAATCCGCCGACAGACAGACAGACAGACAGAAAGACAGACAGACAAGAAATTCCAAAAATTTTTTTTGCTATCTATTATTCTTTTTAAGTGTCCCTCTATCCATTTCAATCAAAAATACGAAATGTACAGACAAAATATTTTTACTGTTTTATTATATGTATAGATAAGCCTATAAACTTTGATAAGTATTCGTTGAGGTTTGAAAATAGGTATACCGAAACACAGGTGGTACTGGTACTGGAAAATAAACAAAGATCGAGCTTATAAAACACGTAAATAAAAAAAAAACAGGTTTTGTTTGAAAATAATAGTAAGTTCGGCAAAACGGAAAATGTGTTTAAGAGATAAATGTAATTAAAATTATAATATGTATTTTCTTCATTTTTGCACCGAGTATAAGTAATTTGTTTACTGCTTCCATCACAATTTAATTATTGTGTAGTATTTTATTTTTGTATACTCTTTTTACTACACAACAAACGCATTACCCATCAAGGCCGTTTCACAAATTAGATTTTTAAGTTCGTCATATTGAACCGGCGGCGGTAGCCGATAAAATATTCCATGTGCGTTGCGTGATTTGGGCACTGATATTGTTATATTTGTAAGGAGTCGAAAGGCGTGTACGGTGGACTTGGACTCATCGTTGAGCATGACTTGCCTGCCTGATGACTTTCGGAGTCCATTGATACCTTCGGAGGCTTACTTCGAAATGCTTATCATAACCTGAGCTCGTCCTAAAATTAAGAAGCCATAATAGTAATGACGACTGCGGAAGTTCTCACCGACCGTCATATAAGTAGGTAGTAAAAGCTGTCATGTGAAGTTATTCTAAAAAAAATAAATGGACGTAGGTATTGGAGAGATGATTGTGGTTTTAGCAGAGAAGCAAATTTCTGGAAGCCAATGGAGAGACCATTGCATAGCAGTGGGATATTAAAGTTTAATAAGTTAAAAAGTATGAAATAAATGATACGCATATAGCAACGGAGACAGTCAATTAGACGTAAGCCACGTTCACGGCTGCCATCAAAAGACAGATTTCATAAAAAACTTTTTTCCAAAAAAAATGAACCGACTTCCACCATAAAACTTAAAATCATGAAATAACAATAAAGAAAAATGTATTAGCATGCTACCTACTGAATGAGGTGAAGTCGGTGCCAAGTGCAGGAGTAAGGGTGTTATGTAATTGTTCAACTAAGCATTTTTTATACATATATATATCCTGATTCTAATGTTAATTTAGCTTATTTAATTTTCAATTTGGCACCGACTTTACCTCATTCAGTAGGTAGCATGCTAATACATTTTTCTTTATGTTATTTCATGATTTTAAGTTTTATGGTGGAAGTCGGTTCATTTTTTTTGGAAAAAAGTTTTATTTTATCATTTTTAGTGCTTACCTACTTTCTTTATTACAAACTTAAACTTTTCGTTCACTGGCCGAAAATAAAGAATTAAGAATTTGAAACTTTTTATGTCAGTTTGATTTGAAGTATCAGAACATGTCAAACTGTGTATTATTTTTGGCACATAAATAGACCGAGAGCCCGCGATGACCAAACCTTCCTTATTTTCAAAATGCTGAATGTTTCTTTGCGTGGTATATACGGGTAAAAATATTAGCGACTAGGTATTAAGTTTGGATCTTAGTTGCTTATGTAGGTAATATTTTATAGCAAGGATGATTTTTATAGGTAAGAAAAGCACTCTTGCGGCCTCCCAAAGTAACATTAAAGCTTTCATAATAAAACAAATATTACTATATCTTAGTAAAGTTACAATGTCTAGCAGGGGTTTATATCTGCACCAATTGCCTGGTAATGGATAGCGTGATTTCTAATATTATTAGGAATAAAATATTTAAAAAACTTTACTTTGAGGAAATTGAGCTACCACTTTAAACATCTACAAATAATCTGCCTCAGTAATCATGATCCAACTGTTATAGTCGCTAATCGCTATTTCTATGCTGGGAACATACACAGAAAATCTTGAGTTTTAATAAAATAAGGAAGGGCATGCTGTCGCGGGCTTTTGCTCTATAATGCATTGTTGGTAATTTTATTTTTTGTTAGGTATCTTTAAAATTACCGAACAGATTCTGACATGGTTAAAATGGGACCAACTTGGGAATACACCATTACGAATAAAAAAACAATTTCGGAAATCAGTCCACTGTAGGCGGAGAAATCGGCGAACATACATAAAAAAAAAAACATACATACATCGAAACATATAACCTCCTCCTTTTTTGGGAAGTCGGTTGAAAAAATGGTACGCACTGACATCGGGAACCAGCTATTGATAGAAGTGTCGAGACTAGATATTACCACGTCAACCGGTTTGGTCTCGCTCGCCACCGGACAAGACCTATTATAGACTCTATATCTAATTTCTAGTACCCGTGTTGCTCAAATATATAGCTAATGTAACTGATAAAATTGCCAAGCAATTGTAAGAACAAAATACCATGTCATCCCAATACTAACTAGAACCATAAAATTCTTTCACGTTTTAACTTTTGAGATAAATGTAGTTTCAGTAAGAAAATGAAAGAGGTGGATTCAATTTAAAAACAGCAACTTTTCAGGTTATCGAATAAAAAGACAGCCTTACATTGTTTTGCAGAAGTAAGTAGGTCACCATAGACGTCACCCAGTCGTCGGTTATAGGGAATAATGCATTTAAATTTAAGTATATGACCGCTTAGCAAACGTTTGTAAATGCGATAGACGAGATCAGGGTAATCAAATTGACGTCAAAGTTCTTTTCCGGTAATATTTCTGCACTTTCACAATTTTAGATTGTCTCTGTGTCATCTTGGAACTTTTTAGATACGGTATAGCCAAATTAGGTTGACCAAATAATTAATCATAAAAATATAATGTATAAAATAAATGTATAACGTAAACTGAATGACCCTATTTCAAGAAGTCAGATTCAGGAGCTAAAACCTGATGTCATGTTGATCGTATAGCAAATGTAAAGATTGCGAATATTCAAAATTATTCAAATCTTTTGCTATCAGTGGCGCACAATATCATATTGGGTCCTCACAAATTTGAGTCGACCAACACGCTAAGAAGAAAATGTTTAAGCAGTTGGCATCCCTGACCTGATGTGATGGAATCGGCACAATGACACACCCGCATAGGGAATCAGTAACTCGATAATACGTCATAAAGGGCAATAAACACATGGTTGTTTTATCAAAAGGCGGCAATGACTGAAAGGCGGTTTTGGAAACCTTACAACATAGATTGACTAGACGAATGCGACAACAAAATTTTACATGAAAGAAGCAGACAATTAGCCTCAGGGAAAGCGGTTACCGTATACTTTTCCACAAGTAGTTCGAGGCTATGATTTCCGTACTAGTCCGTATAAGGAGTGAAAGAAAAGACGTTATTTCTGATAAAGACATGGATTAGCAAATAATGCGTGTTTGGGAGATATATCCTTTAACGTCAATCGCTTGTACAAACGGGAAGTGATCTAGAGTTTATTTACGACGCGTGTGATAAATAATAATGTAACAGTCGACATGTGCACAGAAGCTGTGCAATGTGCACGCACGCTAGTGTTTATTGAGGACTTTGTAGAGTAATCAACTAGATAATTTCTTTACAAAACAAAAGACATTGTTCATCGCCGGCTTACTGCGGACAGTTTGTGCAATAAATAAAGTATTATCATTCATCATAATTAATGTCAAATAGATTTTCTTAATATATATTGGAGTATGAATATCTTTAATTAAAATATACAATTTAGTAAGTATTTTTTGCGTTTCCGTTATTAAAATCAAAGATGTCGGCCTTTACGTCTGTGCTGGGATGCCATTATCTAAAATAATATTACATTTAAGTAGTTTATTTTTTATTCTTTGATGAAAGACTGGATTAATTAAGTAATTTTTTAGCATAATACGTTAGTTTTATGTATTAAGTACACTCATATCATTTCATATTCATATTTTTAAATGAAGAATTATGTATTTATTTTAATTTTTACTTAAGTAATTCAATATTGCATTTTCTTTACCTGGTAACACTCGATTCTTCAGCGCGGCTTTATTTTGACGTTGACATGTTGTCTTCGGTCGACATTGACACTTGGATACTTGTCAACAACTGTCAACGTCAAAATAAAGCCGCGCTCAAGAATCGAGTGTTACCAGGTAAAGAAAATGCAATATTGAATTAAGTATTTAAGTAAAAATTAAAATAAATAATTCATTCTAAAATATAAATATGAAATGATATGCATGTAATTAATATAAAACTAACATAATATGCTAAAAAAATACTTAATTAATCCAATCTTTCATCAAAGAATAAAAAATATACTACTTAAATGTGATATTATTTTAGATAATGGCATCCCAGAACAGACGTGAAGGCCGACATCTTTGATTTTAATAACGGAAACGCAAACAATACTTACTTAATGGTATATTTTAATTACAGATATTCATACTCCAAGATATATTCCGAAAATCTATTTGACATTAATTATGGTGAATGATAATACTATTATTTATTGAACGAACTGTCCGCAGTAAGCCAAGCTCCCATACATTTTGAACGAAGTCCTTTAAAAGTTTATCTACGCGAGCAAGATATGCACAATTTTATTTTTTTACTTATACATAATATTAATTTAACAAAAGTCCAATTATTTCTTTATTTCTTAGTTTCCCATGCCTTATTTTATTACCAGTAATTACTTAAATTAAAAGTTTACCACACTAAGTACTACTTACACAGATTTAAATTTCCTAGCCTGGGGGCAAACAACATTATGTAAAGTACCTATAACTGTATAACTGAAAATGGCTTTGTTTTACACGAGTTATTTCTATAACGATATTTAATTTCAATTATTCTTTTTTTGAAACTGCCGAGAATTCGATTGGCCATTCTTGAAGCTGGAGAGCTGGATTCAAGCAAATTTGCTCCGGCGATTTCTTTACTCATATAATTTTGCGATTATTTTGGTATCATTGTTAGCGACACATTCGTATGTTTTATATTTGAACAAGTGAATATTGAGCAGTTTACCAATTATATGTAATTTTGCGTGTAGTAATGAGATAGACCGCGTCAGTAGCATTGTCATCAGAATAATATTAATTTAAATAGACAAGAGCCGCTTCACCTTCGGCTCTTGAGTTGAGAATATTCTAAGACCACAATTACAACAAATTGTTGTGTGTTATGTTACCTACTAGAACAAGGACAAGGCATAACAACTAACTATTTCTAACTACATAGTACTAGGTACATCTCTCCATTATGTACTGTCTACTAACTTCGAAGAAATAGTTAAATCATATTTATCCTTTTCTAATCTAATTCTTTGGCCGTAATTATTATCACTTTCAAACAAATACATTTTAAAATTGTTGTCATATTTTTGTTTTACTCTAGCATATCGATGCTAGAGTAAAATCAAGCCTTGCTTTTAGTGTGCGTATACCATTAATATTTATATCAGACTAGCTTTCGCCCGCGGCTTCGCCCGCGTGAATTTCCTACGGGAACAGTGCTTTTTCCCGAGATGAAAGGTACCCTATGTCCTTCTCCGTACTTCCAGCTATGTGTATGCGAAACTTCAGGAAGATTGGTTCAGTAGATAAAGCGTGAAGAGGTAATAAACAAACAAACAAATTCACTTTCGTATTTATAATATTAGTAAGGATTTAGTTTTAATGATAATACCCTACCTACCTTAATGATAATATATTACCATTATACCCATAATTTAGGACATATGTATATACTCCATTATTATCTACAAACGGTTACATTAAATATTATGTATAACAAGACATTATATTTCCAAACAAATCTGACTAATTGTATTCACAACTAGTAAAATTGCTCCCGTTATAGATAAAACATGCAATCAATTACGAGCTTTATCGCTTATAATTTAAATGTTATTGTCCCTTGCAAGTGCACTGGTGTTAATGTGGTTAGCATTTGATGACTAATTCTAGACTATTTGTGTCCCCGCGTTCGCAACTTTATACTCGCAGTCACCGAATATAGGACTAATTATATTGCTGTGCCAATACAATGCTACATATATCAAAGAGTCGTTTTATCAATTTCCAAAATTCATTTCACTTCACGATTACTAACTTATAAATGAAACTCTTACATAATTTCAAATTTCTGCGTTGATATTTGATCAGCTAGCAGCGTCCTACTTTATATATAGGGATTAGTACCTTATTTTAGTTTTAAACGCACAAAACTCAGGCGGGATTGAAAAAATACAATAATACAAGTTATTATTGACGATGTTTAAATGCTAGTTAGTAGTTTCTAGAAGGAATTCCTACAAATGCAGAAATTTCAAATCATGGTGCTATAAATGTCACAAAAGAGGACAGCGACACAACAAGCATTGTAGTGTAGGAGACTGCAAAAGTGTCGCCCATTTTTTTCATAAAGCTGAAGTTTTTTTGTTTGTAAACAAATTGTGTTGTTGTTTTTAAACTTCATAGCGCAAACCATTAAGTTAGAAAAAAAAAATTACAGTTTTTTTTCTTCTTCTGTTAAAGACGACAGATTACATCCTAACTTATATTATAAATGCGAAAGTGAGTTTGTTGTTTGTTTTTTTTATTTATTTGTTTGTTTGTTATCTCTTAACGCTTTATCTTCTGAACCAATAGTTCGAAGTACTGAGAAGGTTACGCTTAAAGGCATCAAGTTGAAATTAATATTGAATACCCGAATCCATGGTCTCTTTCAACAAAAAAATTATCAAAATTATTCGTCAACGCGATCAGAAGATATTACCGTAAATGTTGCGAATTTTTGCACATTTTGCGATGTCAAACAGCAATCAAAACCTATGGGGTACTTCCCGTTGACCTAAAATTATAAAATTTGGCAAAAAGCAAGTTCTAACAATACTTATACCGGAATAAATCGGAAAGTTGTAAATATGTTGGAAGTCTAAAAAAAAGTGTTACAAACTTATTTTTGCGCTACATGCAGTAGGTATGAATCCTAGGAAAGTGATCGAACTGCAAAGTTAAGTTTGTTTTTGAAACTAGTTGGTCTTTTAGTTAGTGCTATAATGTAAGATGCTTTGCGTGTTCGGAACCCTCGGTGCACGAGCTTGACTCGCAATTGGCCAGTTTTTATTTTGTATCGATTAACTCTTTGTGATTATGCGACTTTAGAGGTAATTTGTTGTTTTGCGTTTCGCTCTTTTAGCATTTTACGACCAGTTATCATTCTGCGCTTTTAATATTATGCGCCTAAACAGTTTTTTTGTTAGAACTATGTCAAGATAATTAAATAAAACTAGCTTTTACCCGCGGCTTCGCCTGCGTGAATTTCCCCACGGGAACATTGCTTTTTCCCGGGATTTTTATTTATTTGTTTATTTATTCAAAAATTATAATAATTATACGTATAAGTACTGAGAAGGAAATAGGGATACCTTTCATTCTGTAATAGTAATGTAGTTGTAAGCAACTACACTACCATTACAGAATGAAAGGAATGTATGTAAGGAATGAATGTAGTTGTAAGCAACTACACTACCATTACAGAATGAAAGGTATCCCTATGTCCTTCTCAGTACTTATACCTATGTGTATGCAAAATTTCAGAAAGCTTGGTTCAGTAGAGAAATCGTGAATAGGTAACAAACAAACAAATAAATAAACAAACTCACTTTCGCTTTTATAATATTAGTTAGGATTATAAGTATGAAAAAAGTAATCACAAGAAATAAAGAATAACTATACCCTGTGAATCAACATGTGAAGATCAGCAATCACTGGAACCAGTTCCATTGACCAGCGAATTAGGGTCCGTCACATTGATCGAGGCGAACCAATGTCCTTTCATTGGAAGAACTCTGCGAGGCCAAGAAGATTGGCGGCCTCATGAGTGCCCGCTCAACCGATCTTATGCACCGTTATTGTACTTTTCTCTGTATTTATAGGTATCATTATTAACCTTATTACAACACATGTAAATGACAGACTACATATTTTGCTGTGAAGAGACAAAAGAGTTACGTATACAAATAAATATATATATATAATACACTAATAAAACAGCTGTAGATTTTTTGTTTATTTGAACGCGCTAATCTCACAACTTTCAAATGGATTTCAAGAATTATGGTTGTGTATGATGGCAATTATAAAGTTATCCCGAAATTAATAAGGGAATCCGGCACAATTAGTGTTGATATAAACTAATTTAGGGATCCTTTCATTTGTCATAAGGTTAATAATCATAATATGGTTTGTCATAAAGCCTTTCTCATATTTTTTATATCATAATATTTTATTTAAATAATATTTATTGTAATAATATTTGATTAGTCATAATCATAGATTGTCATACAGATTTTTTTTATAAAATGGTTTATCATAATGGATTTGTCATAATTGTTATTTTATTTTTTTATACATTCGGAAGACCAACAGCTAGATTAATATAATAGTAACAATATACAAATTTCAAAGCCAATTATAGGTCTTCACATATAATAACACACTAGAAATTTTGAATTTTCGGGAACGCCAACAACATATTCAGATAATCACAGAACATCATCAGGAATGCCTAAGTATCTACAGGCTACAAGTAACATATATGTAACATGTAACATGTAAATATTATAATAAATTATTTGTAATGAACATTATAAACAAAGGTGCTGGATTTTAGTGCATAATACTATACAAACTTAATAAAACCTCAAGAAAAATAAATTAAACAAAAATAAGAAACAAAGAATTTGCCATACAATAAACGTTTAGCCCTGGCTGGAGTTGTATTAAAAATATCAAGATCTAAGGTTTTGGAAACAGTGTTGAACAGTCTACCTGCTCGCCATAGGAATGAGTTTTGTCTATAATTGGTCGATACCACCGAAAGACTGATAGGAGAATAATGCCGAAGAGATTTGGCGGGAACTGAGAAATTAAGCTTAGACAATAGCTCTGGGGAATCTACCAATCCAGTCGTCAACTTTAACAGATAGGTGATATCCGCAACTTCACGGCGTAAATTAAGGGGAACGACATTATGACGTTATGGTCATAAACATAGTTTATTTTGTTCATCTTTTATTTTGTTGATGACATTTGAAGACATTATGTAAAATTTGATATTTGATTATACTTCAAACACTAGTATAGGTTAGGGTGCGGCGCGAACATAAACAAAAAAAAAACAAAAGCTTAACAAATCTTACCTTTTCTCTGAGTGCAGCCGTACATTATGAGTTCTCTTTTCTCTGTACATTATGAGTATTACTATTATGATTAAATTATATTATGATTAAATTATATTATGATTATTTATGTTTACGGCAATTTGTATTTATTACAAAACAATTACATACATATGTTAAAAAAATATTTTTTTTTAATTATTTTAATTTTAATTTATATTAATTATGATTATGTGAAAAAACGAAAGAGAACTTTTCTTCAGAAGCTATTCGATTCCGTCATACTCGAGGGACAAACGCCTACGGCATGGCACAGAAGTGTGGTGGTACTTTTCTTCAAAAAGGGCGACAAAACCTTATTGAAGAATTATAGGCCTATCTCACTTCTGAGCCATGTCTACAAACTGTTTTCGAGAGTCATTACGAATCACGGAAATATGAATAAGAGTGGAAGTGTTACTTGATAAAATTAGTAAGTGAACCGTGGTCGCCAAACTCACACATTTAAGTTATAAATCATACACTACACTACAGATGAACAATGAGCTTTATTGGTCATTTTTATTTTATCAAAGTGTATTAAGTCAATGCGACTATATCGGACAAACAAGTACCTTAAGCCTTCGACATATGGCTTAATTTGTACTGTACAAGAACGTACATAAGACGTTTTAAAGTCCAACGTCGACTGAAGAAAAAATTCCGCCACTCGACAATAGATGGCGTTTCAAAACTTTTGAGCAACTATGACCCATAAATCAAAGAGAATAGGGTTTAAATTAGCGTCAAATGAAAGTATTCCTAGTGCTACTCGATTAGTGCAGTAGCGGATTGATTATTGCAACACAATATCGATAGATCTTTTCATACAAACTCAGAATAATAAAATAGATTTTCTTTTCTTCTATATTGTTTCGCGGATTTATAGTGTTATTATTTTAATCAAAATTAACGTAATATTTTGTTATAAAAAAAGTGTGTCGAAATCAAGAAATTATTTTCCTCGAAATGCTCGGAACATATAGTACTAAATTAGTTGTCATCCAAACAACTCTGCCAGTTGCATCTATCCATTTTTCTTTAAAATCAGGATCTTTGGGAAACCTTAAAATTAATATTTCATACAATGTAAACAAAATATATCGATAAAATCCAAAACATTACCTTACTAGGTACATCACTAATCGAGTAGCATAGACGTTTCGGGAAGAACAGAGGAGCACGCGTTAATGACAAAATCGACCTTATATAAATGACATTAAGGTAACTTTTAACAAATAATATTTTAAAGTTTTTATTATCATTATTGAACTTTTATTTTAAAGAAAACAAACGAAATATTACTCACCTGTGGTACGAAACACCTCCATTTTTAAGATTAATTTTGCTACTGTTATTTTTGCACTCTAAAATAGAACAAAATGGCATTTTGACGAGGGAATTTCGACGAGAATTCAATGTCACGAACAAACTACTCAGCGCGAAGTCAGAACACAACTAGAATGACGAGCCGTGTTTGTTAGCAATGCATTGCTTACTTGTGGCGACCGTGCCACGCCTACTTAACACTTCCACTCTTATTCATATTTCCGTGTTACGAATTGTCTCGCTCGCAGGTTTGACGACTTCCAGCCTCCCGAACAAGCCGGTTTCCGAAAAGGCTTTAGTACCGTAGACCACTTACATACGCTGCGGCAGATTATACAGAAGACTGAGGAGTATAATCAGCCCTTATGCTTGGCGTTTGTGGACTACGAGAAAGCCTTCGATTCGATCGAGACCTGGGCTGTGCTACAGTCTCTCCAACGGTGCCAAATTGACTATCGATATATCGAAGCGCTGAAGTGTTTGTACGAAAACGCCACCATGTCGGTCCGTCTCCAGGATCAAGGCTCGAAACCTATCCAGTTGAAGCGAGGGGTGAGACAGGGAGACGTTATTTCTCCGAAACTGTTCACCGCCGCCCTGGAAGATGTCTTCAAGCTTCTGGACTGGAGCGGACTCGGTATCAATATCAACGGCGAGTACCTCACTCACCTTCGATTCGCTGACGATATCGTAGTCATGGCTGAGACCTTGGAAGACCTAGGCACAATGCTCGATGGCCTCTGTAGAGCCTCTCAACAAGTGGGTCTAAAAATGAACATGGATAAGACGAAAATCATGTCTAATATCCGTGTCGCACCCACTCCTCTAAAGGTTGGAGACTCTACACTCGAAGTTGTTGACAATTACGTATACCTGGGACAAACAGTTCAGTTAGGTAAGTCCAACTTCGAGAAAGAGGTCAACCGTCGAATCCAACTCGGCTGGGCAGCGTTCGGGAAGCTTCGCGATATCTTCTCGTCCAAAATACCGCAGTGTCTCAAGACTAAGGTCTTTGACCAGTGTGTGTTGCCAGTAATGACATACGGAACAGAGACGTGGTCGCTTACTATGGGCCTCATAAGAAGGCTCAAGGTCACCCAAAGGGCGATGGAGCGCGCTATGCTCGGAGTTTCCCTGCGTGATCGAATCAGAAATGAGGAGATCCGTAGGAGAACTAAAGTAACCGATATAGCCCGCAGAATCGCCAAACTTAAGTGGCAGTGGGCGGGGCACATAGCTCGCAGAACAGATAGCCGTTGGGGCAGAAAAGTTCTCGAGTGGCGACCACGAACCGGAAAACGTAGTGTTGGCAGGCCTCCCACTCGGTGGACCGACGACCTGGTGAAGGTCGCGGGTTGCGCATGGATGCGGGCAGCGCAGGACCGGTCGTTGTGGAAATCCTTGGGGGAGGCCTTTGTCCAGCAGTGGACGTCTTTCGGCTGAGAGAAGAGAAGAAGATGTGAAAAAACATAATTTCGAACTATATTATTTATTACAAATATTTTTATGAGAATCATTAGAGACCCACTAATTTTATGTAGGTACCTACATATTATTGTAACATACAACACGTGTCTGTTCGACTCCTGAAAACTTTTGAAATGCCGCATATTTTAGCTATTATGTTTTCCGGGATAGATGTGACCTGCTAAATCTTATACAAAGAATTAATTAAACATATATCGTTCGACAGCTAGAGCTCGTTACTTCGATCTGAAATTGAGGACATCTCCGGAGGATAGGTGGCCGTCGTCCGCGGTCTGTCTTCTAAAAATACGCGTTTCCCCGACTGTGTTCCCTGCACAGGATAATGACTCATGTCGAGAGAGCGTCGTACAAAAGCGTGAATGTATCTTAGACAATAGGCGAGTGTTCACTACACTCTTATTGACTCAACACAACTGATGTATTGTTTAATTTTCCAATTTCTAGGGCCCGCTTCGACTCTTACCACATACGATTTCGGACGAAAATTGGATCATAATTAGGCTCTAATGCGATGCGATGGATGGATAGTAGATACGAGTAGTATGAATAACTCTTCGATCTCTAAAATATTTATTAAAAATCAAATATGCCAGTACTCTTACTTTGCATTGAAGACTATGACAGATTACGAGAACGTATTTTTCTATCATTACAATTTAATGATTTTTATTTTATTTTATTTTTTGTTGTTTTACGTTTAACCCGCCATTGCTTCCAGGGCCTTTGTCGGTGAACATTACGAATTGTGACCGGGCATCTTTGGAGGGACCTGCCTTCTCCTGGCTGCTGGAGATGAACATCAGCAACGTGAGGCAGTTGGACCTGGCACCTGAAGTTTTTATGAGAGACCTTGCGGCCAAACCTGGCACCAAGCACGGACCAGACATGAAGGTTGGTTATTTATAAGTGTTTATCTGTGGTGTTTATTCAAAAGTGGAAACTGCTGATGCGAATTACAAGCTATGCAAATTTAGTAGTACTTTACGAGATCTCTCGCTCTGAACAATGTGATAAATTGAACAAGCTAGGAAAAGACATTGTCCTTCCGGGTTTGTTATTTCGGCAATTTACAAAATAATTTTCTAATTTCTATCAGCAACGCGAATGTCATTTTGCCATATGTAGTTTTATCAATCAATATTTATAAAGAAACTTTTGATTCCAGATCGAACTAAAAAACCTGACAATAAACCAAATATCAGCGCAAACCTTCGGACATTCCGCGGCGAAAATTACAATGGAGGCTGTGAATGTAGACCTGATCAGCTCAAAGGCGTTTTCAGGGAACACCATCAGCAACCTCACGGCTGCAGATAGCTCTTTTAGACGCATTGATGCTGAAGCCTTCAGTGCCAAGACGCAAATAGGTTTTCTCAACATCAAAGGCTGCAAAGTCCATGAGCTCGCTTCGAAAGCCTTATTGTCTGCTGTCACCAATCTCAACATATCACATTCTAGGTATATGTTTCTTCACGTTCTATATCTCTTATTTAAAATCCATCAGTCTGTATAAATGTTTTATGAAAATGAACATAATATTATATGTTATGTTTTATATTCGCGCCATTAGATTATCATTCACAATAATCGAACAATTTTGACAACAAGTTCTTACGCTCTCCCAACTTTTATTTTCAGATTTGACAAAATTGAAACTGGAGCTATAAACGCAACCGTAGTATCCGTTGCGATATTGGACAACGAATTTCACAAGTTCATGGAGAAAGGTTTTGAGTTATCCTCCTTAAACCGACTACAAATGCAGAACAACTCTTTGGACGAAATGCCGAGCCACGCCATCGTAGCTCCGGGCGCCTCCATACACGACCTTATCTTCATCAACAATGAAATCGAAACAGTCAACCCCGGCAGTCTAGAGTTCATTGGTCAGGCTACTTCTTATAGTAACATAATTTACAAGAGCAACTACTACGGACAAAAGTGCTACTGCAATATAACCCAAGCTCTTAACCAAGCCTTAGGAGTGGACAGTTCGGATTTTTACGAAAACGAAAGTTTTTGCACAGTTGACACATTCGTGGCCCGCTGCTTCAACGTCCTCGACCAGAACATGCTGCTCAGCAGATTCATCGACGACATGTGCAACGCGGATGCTATTCAATGCGAGGAATTCAAAAGTGAAAGCGAAATAAAGAACCCAAGATTTCCTCACAAGGACCCCGAGGAAAAAGGCATCACTCACCGAAATATAAAAGTTATAGGTATAGTCATAGTCACGGTATTTGGGTGTATACTTATAGCATTATTTATAAGTCTGATTAAATGGATGAGGCGTAGAGGATATTGCCTCACCATAAAAAATATGTTGATTTCATCGAACTCAAACTGCGGGTCGCTTTGTGATAGAATATGCACGTGCGGCTCGAACAACGGTCTGGATAACGCACGATCCATCTCCCAGCTGTCCATTCACGAGTACTCCGAGCGACGCCGACTCAACGAGCCCAGACTCGAGCAAGTGGTTCAGGAGACCACATTGCCCGACACCTACGAGGTGCCCTCCTCGACTGATGACAAGACCACCCAGACCTTACCAGAAGAGCTTACAAAAGAACTGCTAGAAAATTTAAAAAATAAATTAGAAGATCCTGAAAATTATGTTGAAGCCAGAGAAATGATAGAACATTTATACGAGCTTATTAAAGTAGAAGAAAGTTGTAACACTAATATACGTCTACCAAAGACTGAAGAAAATATATACGAATTGCCGTTCCAGAATACACAGCCCAGAATAGGAAGAAACAAGAAGAAGATGATAAGTGTGGGAACAAGAGTTCCTTCTCTAGAAAAATTACTGCCTCTCTCGCCGTACAATAGACAAACAGCTTTGGCGCATGAGTACTTCGAGCCCAAAGATTTTGCAGTCCATTTGTATGCGGAGATCGCTAATAACGAGCAGAAGCGGTCATTGTTGGGAGGCATGCCCGACGTGGTGGCCGAGCAGGTCCGGCCGCGCGGGCCCTACCTGCGCGCTGTGCGCGACAAGATGAGCTCGCCTAGTCCGGCAACTACACCCTATAGCTCGTCTAAACCCACGCCTCAGACTAGTCCTGTCGTTAGCCCGTCTCACATGTCGATAAAATCAACTAAATCAACGACTTCAAATTCTTCGGGCAAGATGTTAAATAGGCCACTCCCTGACAAGCCGATGTTGGACCCGGGTGAGGGCCCGTCCAACCAGAACCAGCATGGTTGAGACAGGTTTCCGGCGTGGGGGTTATACCCCCGCCGGATCATCGAGAGACCGCGCCCAGGCGCGCGCCGGCGCCCGCTCTGGGCGATGCCGCCCCCGCCGCCGCCGCCGCCCTCGCCAATGACATTGCCACCCTACGAGTTGCCGCAGACTCTGGAAGTGCTGCAACGCATATTCGCTGTGATACTCTTTTGGTTTATTGTGTCATTAATAGAATGGCTTCTAGAAGAATGATTGTGTTACCCAGATGCTTAGGTATGTTTTTTGTATATAATTTGTAATTAATATAATTGTGCCACTCGGGGCGTGACGCGACATAAAGACAGAGATTATGCATTTGTTGTTGAAACGCTTTGTAACTTCGCAAAATAGATATTATAGAGTACCTTCTGAAATATTACACTGCTGTCATATTAACCCTTAATTAACATGTATCAGTCAATACTTATAATACTTAGGTAGGTTTCGCTAGTATAACCAAATATTCAATGTTCACTGGAAATTCCCAACATATTTTAAATTTATGTAAAAGACTTAATAGTATTTATGTCCTAGCTGTATATCTAAATATTTAACGACCATGTGGTTCTCTAACGTGAAGCGAATCCCCGAAAATGATCTTCAGTCTATATCGTCCAAAGGTTAGTGAAAGTAGAATTTTATTTTAGACATAAATTATTTTGCAATGTTTATATTTCTAGAAAACTTTACACTCCAAATTTTACTCGTACTATATACTCGTAATATTATCCATTATCATTATTACCATGTTGGACACATTAAAATATAAGGTGAATTTGATATTGTGACATTTTAAACAAATATGTGCAAGGCATCCGTTGTCTATTGTATTATTGAATGTCAATTTTAGATAATAGGTACCATATGTGTATGAATATGCATTATATAAGACGTCGTGTCCAAAACACATAATAAAATAGAGACAATTTATGTTCCGAAACTGGCGCGATTTTGACGAGTCAAGACTTCAAGAGTAATGCACTTCCGAGCGTGACGCTCGGGTGCAAAAATAGCATTACATTCGTGCATAAATTACAGGTCACAGCGCACGCGTGGACCGTCTATATGTTTCGATAAAGTCGTTCTAGATGTTTAAAAGTAGAAATAAGAATTAGCAATACAGCCATAGACTTATACTGGCGTACAGTATAAGACGTTGTGGTTAGCCCCCAGCGGTCTCTATCGTGTGTATGAGTTTAATTTTTGAACGCGTTTCAAAATCAATAACAAACTTGCGTTCCCAGTGCGTTTCTGTCAAAGTACCAGCGAAATGTATAATATCAATTATTACCACTTTTTTAAAGCCAACTCATGTCTGTATTAAATTTAAATTTTGTGTCCCATAGATTTTCTAGCCCTGCAATAATTTGCATGCCTTGAACATGCAAATTATTGCAGGGCTCGACTTATATAGTCGTCCTAGTAAATAAAAGTAATAAAAAAATATCTAGCTCATATTTGATGTTGGTTATAATTGTAACTTTATGAATACTTGTAAATTTGAAATTGAAGTGAAGACAAAAGTGAGATTAGGTAATAAAAGATGTGGTATAATGATCTCTCATACAAACTTCAACCAAAGCCATTGATTGTTTTGTATGGGACGCTCTGCCCGTTTTACGTGTATTTCGCTGTTATAAATATTGTTTAGTGTACTTTTTAGACCTCATTATTCGGGGCTAAGATGATAGAATAAGAACTGAGGCGATGGTGCAAGCTTTAACTACAGTAGCTTATGGACTGTCATCGATCATTCATTCACTCATTACTTACTCTAGTATGCATTCGGTGTTAGAGAGTAAATAGGAATTCGTAGCACTTTATAATAATCGTTTTAAATTTTACTGTATAAATTGTGGAAATCATTATATAAAAACACAGTTTCACCATCAACGAGACTGCTTAATTGTAGCATATACATAATGTATAATGTAGATAAGATATAAAGTCAAAAATATATTTTTCACTTCTCATGCTCAGAAAGTGCTTATTTGTGCAGGATATAGGCTGCACAAAATCGAATTTTGTGCACAAGGGCATTAACGTATCTACTCATAAATGTATCTATATTAAGGCAAAGATAATGAGCCATACAGCCAAACACAATAAAAAGTTCATAGATAGAATTTGTTATTTTATAATTTTTACTTTAATTTATTTGCCTTATGTGTTTTTTAAGACATAAATAATATTAAAATTATTTAATTAATATAAGAAAATTATTATTGCAAAATTAATTTAATAGTAGGCTGTATAGGTCTGCAGCCGAAGCCTAATATCAATGTCGTAAGATGAAAAAAAATGAAGCGGCGGGAAACAGCTCTTGTTTTTTCGTGCGTTTTTCTGTTTTATTTCCTCGCAATCGAAGTTGAAAGCAGAGTTTATAACTCGTCCACAAAACGATTTTTATCCTCGACATTACTATCAGCCCTCGCCTTCGGCTCGGGCTGCTAAAAGTCTCGGATAAAAATGGTTCGTTTTGTGCACTTGTTGTAAAATCTACTAATTATCTATTTTAACATTCGAACATAGAACCTCTTACTTTTTAAAAATTGTGAAAAGTAATTTTTGTTACATTACAGGATTTTTTTTTAGCGAAAAAAATAGTTTGTTTTTACATAGTACATAAAAGACATGATGACTTATGTTTTATTATAAACTTTAGAGGTTATTCAGATCATTAATGTATTTATTCTTTAATATGATTATTTCTCTGCCTACACTGGCGTAATAATAAAAAATAAAAAAATATTGAGGTTTACACAAGGTACAAGATAATGTGTATGTATAATATATCTATATCTTACCTAGCCTACTCTAGTAATACATCATAAGACCAAGGACCAAAAGGTACCTTTAGGCTTCAAGATATGTCATTGATATTAAGAGGTATATTTCTATTACTAGTGTATCAATAAATCATCTAAAATATTCAATGTATCACATATTTTCATTCATGTTATACTAATTGGTAACAGCTTGAAGTAAATATCTTGAATATAGAATTCTGTCTATTCATAAAAATGTAATCATGTAATAAAAGTGCTTCTTAGAATTTTGTTTGTGTATTATAAAAAGGAAAAATATGTCGTGTATAATATATATTTTCAATAAAAAATAAAAAAAACATTGTTATGTAGCCTAAAAGGATAAAAAATAAACTGATATAAATTATTCAATTTAAAAATAAGCTAGTTTTATCTCGGAATGTTAGAATAGATTACATGTTAGATGTATTACGGAGATGTAACACACAAAATTAAACTCTATACACACATAGATGTACTAGTATATAAGTAACATATAGTAAGATTTTTTTAAATTTGACATTCAATAGACTTAAGACGTCTAGATGACATTCCTACCATCGCAGGGATTAGATTTGAACTCAAAATTAATATAACTACAGTAGGTTAAGTAAGTAAGCATGACAAGTAACGCAAGATAAATTAGGTAAGTCATATCACATAAACTGCTCAAGTAGTTTTGTTTTAACAATGTAGTTTTTATAGGAAAATCGTCATTACTAACATTATATGGATGAATTTGCGGACTTACTTAACCTGGACTTGAAGAATCGTCTGATTAGTACCTAATCGTTTGTACTGCTCGCTTCTTAAGGGTCAGAAAGCGTGAATAAGAAAGTTAGATTTCACCCCCGACCCCCCTGTAAACTACAAGGGCGCCCCCTCAGAGGAACTAAATAGTAAAATTTAGCTCCATCTATCTCATAATCTGCAAACCATCTAACAAACTGTTTTTTTATTTCAACCTTGTTCAACAAATTTGTTCTTGAAATACTTATTTAAAAATAAAAAACAAGAAAACTCAAATTAATGAATGCAACATTAAGGAAAAGTAAACAAAAATGTGTTTTAGTCAGTGTTTTCGTAAAGCCACGTTCGTACTTACGTAGTAAGTAATACATGTATAGTACGTTGAAATATGTAATGTAACATTTCGACAATGATGTCATATTAGCGTTTGGCCAAGCGATAAGTTTATGAAATTAAATTCGAAGAGTGCTAGGTTCGAATCCTTGCTGTTATTTGGGAATTCGGTTTTCTTTTTTTAAACATAATTTTATGGTGAAAGTGAGTTTGTGTTTTTGTTACCTCTTCACGTTTTACGTACCTACTGAACCAATCTTCCTGAAATTTCAAATACACATATACCTAGTTAGAAGGACGGAGAAGGACATACCTTTCATTCCGGGAAAAAGCACTGTTCCCGAGGAAAATTCACGCGGGCGAAGCCGCGGGCAAAAACTAGTGTTTGTATAACATGGGAATTTCACATGCATTTCGAACAAGTTAGTAGGTAGAATAATGGTTACGCACAGACAGCCCGATCAAAACGAGAAAGACTGTTCGAATCTCCTCTGTGATATACTTTTTTTATTTTTTTTAATTCTAATACATTATTTTATATTTTATTTTACCTACAACATCCATACTTCCATACTAATATTATAAATGCGAAAGTTTGGATGTGAGTTTGTGAGTTTGTGAATTTGTGAGTTTGTGAGGATGTTTGTTACTCAATCACGCAAAATCTACTGGACGGATTTCGATGAAATTTGGTACAGAGGTAGATAATGACCTGGAATAGCACATAGGCTACTTTTTATCCCGGGAAAAAGCACTGTTCCCGTGGGAAATTCACGCGGGCGAAGCCGCGGGCAAAAGCTAGTTTAAATATATACCGGCTACGTCGGCACGTGGGAGATATATAAGAAGAAAAAATATACACAGTCTGTCAAGAAATAAATTTAGTCGTGTCGTGGGTAAAAAGTGAACAAACAATCCGATAGGTACATAAACGGTACATATTAGAAAAAGAGGCGCCCTCTTGTCTGTCGGCTTTCTTATCGCAGTATAATTAGAACTTCAGAGAAAAATTCGCAAGTTCGATCCCCAGTACAATTTTTTTTACTTCGTTTTTTATTTTTTATTTGGTAATTATTTTGTATTAATAATTTTGTTGACCATTAATGAGTGTATTAAAAATGCATTTATTCAAGAATAAGCAAGTCTGTTTTTCGTGATTCACGTCGCAAAGCAGCATCGTGCTGTTTTGCGACTTTTGAGAGCGCCATCTAGTTCTTGATTTGTATAACAACCCCCATGTTAATATATTTTACGTAAGTAAATTTGCGGAGCAATTTGACATGCGTCTGCCTTGTCTAAATGCCACCGGCAGTCTGAGGACAGAGAGGTAAGACGAGTTGCCATATGAACGACAAGGAAGGTATGATGTTTCCATTAAAAATTGCGATGGACGTAGGTGAATAATGTTATAATTTAAGATTGTGTAGTAATAAATAACTTGTTTTAAGAAATTCTTTAATAAAAAATTCAGTAATCATATGAACTAAATTATAGTGAAATAAAATTTTCAAAATATCATCGTATTACAGAGTTTTTTGGTAATTTAGGTAAAATGTTTAGGATTATTTTTTATCGAGCAAACTTAGTCAAATCATGTTTTCGGTTCTTGTAGTGTGTTGCTAATTTTCTAATCTATTATTAGCAAAAATTTCAAAAACTGTACAATAAGTGCAAGCAAAGTAATTTGGTAGGCAAAACTCGATATTCTGAGTCTTAATTGACAGCCTAGGAAAATTTAAGGTCCTTATCTTCTATTATATTAGAATAGTCATAATGTCTCTGATGTTGTGACCTATGATATTATAGGTTGCAATTATAACCGCGGTCATCATGTCATCCTCTGTGGCACAGTGGTAAGGAACTTGCCTCTGACTGAATCTCGGGGTCCCAGGTTGGATCCCCGGTCAGGTCAAGACGGATTATGGTCTTTTTCAGATTGTTTTGAATCTTTGATGTTTATCTATATAGTAACTATTATAAAATATAGTACCTATCGTTCAGCTAATATTCCATAGTACACGAGTTTGGGGCTAGCTCCATCTATGTTATTTTTCCGTAAGTATATATTTATTTATCCACACCGCGGCTATTTAGAATAGTCATAATGTCTCTGATGTTGTGACCTATGATATTAGATATAGGTTGCAATTATAACCGCGGTCATCATGTCATCCTCTGTGGCACAGTGGTAAGGAACTTGCCTCTGACTGAATCTCGGGGTCCCAGGTTGGATCCCCGGTCAGGTCAAGACGGATTATGGTCTTTTTCAGATTGTTTTGAATCTTTGATGTTTATCTATATAGTAACTATTATAAAATATAGTATCGTTCAGCTAATATTCCATAGTACACGAGTTTGGGGCTAGCTCCATCTATGTTATTTTTCCGTAAGTATATATTTATTTATCCACACCGCGGTTATTGTCAGAAATAGTAGTCACAACTTTAGAGAAATAGTCTATCGTGTATTAGGTGCTCTGAGACAATGTTTAGACATCTAGTCAGGATACTGATTTGTCGTGCATGCGTTCGTTCCCGTTGTGTCAGCCCAAGATGTGTAACACTGTAACTGAAAAGGGGAAAAATCCCGATCTGTGTCAGTGATACATATTGCAACTACATTGTTACCCAATGAGTAACACTGTGACCAAATGGCTCACGGGACTCCAGAGTGCCGTTCAGTCACAATTTCCGATGTCGACTATATTACACTCTGGTTACGTAATTTACAGAAACTGAGACGTGACTTCTGGTTTTGTCGGCTATATTCCCTTTTGGTCGTATCATAATAAAAAATTCAATATTACGAGTATGTGTATACCATATATAAATAAATGTTATAATAAATAAATGTTGAATGAGTCTAACGTATTTTATTTTAAATGCCCTTGGTTGATAATGCTTAATCCCTTGATATCATACACTTAGTTCTGCGTCCACTAATTTCTGATTCTATTAACGCCATAATCGTTTCTCAATAAATTTCAATAGTGCTAAAGCAGAAGCAAAGAGCGCTACTATTGAAAAACAATTGAGACGCGATTACGAGTTAACATTAGTAGAATGGACACCCACCCATTTTAGTAAAACCACAGAAATCTTAATAATCAAGTAGAAGCATGCAGACTTCACGAGATGTAATCTTTGTGTTAAGTTCGTTACCGTCCAAAAAATGGACTTTCCTTATATTTAAAGTGAAAGTACCTACCTAGTAGAGTATTCACCACGGGTGAAAATTAATTCATACTCTAATTAAAGCCTAACTGCATAGTATTGTAAGATTTCCCACAATCTACTATGAACTTGACATGTAGAGTCGATAGGGGCAGTAAAATAAAATAATAAGAATAGCCTACTCAATGCATATGCAAATCCGCCAATGTTTGTACATAGGGATCGAAAAGTTATACCGGAGAGTACTATGATTACGGTGGCTTAGGTAAATTTTCCCATTTTTCCCATGGATATGTGCCCCCATGCCCCCTAAATACGCTACTGGATCTAGCTTATAATACTCAGATTTCTATAACGTAGCTTCTTATATCATTCAGATTTCTGCGAAGAGACTTTAACATCCACTCAAATTGTATTACGAGCAACCGACAAAGGGCGATGTTTTGAAGTCCAAGAGAGCGGCGCTACGGGCAGCAGCTAGTGGTTTATAAATAAGATAACATAAACAGTTAAAAATGTTTCCAGTTCCATTTGTTAACGTTGTGTAAACTGTTATTTCAGGAAGCTAACATAATAGGATGCGATGTAATTAATCGGATGAAACATCAGATATAAAACTTCTAGGATAGGCCTGACGATCTCTGTCTATGACCAGAACCTGTAAGTAGTATATTTATAATGGCGCTAGAAACCAAAATCCTCGGGGATTTATTTTTCGTTAAATCAACCCGGGACTATAATATATGGAAAAAAGACAAAAACAATCAAGAAACTATTCTCTTGTTGGTGTCATCTGACATTACACAACGACCACCATCTAACAACGAGACAAGACGAGAGAGAATACATGCATGTATCCGGAATTGTAAAATTCTAAAGTAATAAACAAGAGAAAATAGGGTCAAGGTGACTCCGATTGTGGCGTCACAATCTTATCACATCACCTACACTATAGTGACGACGAAATAGGGTGACCTCCCGTTGGAACATACTGATAATCTGAGGATGTAAGGTTATCTACAGATTGTAAATTAGGTGATAGCGCCTAACAGAATATGTTGCCCGGCATAGAATCTGCTGGTTAAATGGAATACATAAAATATGGTTCAGGCTAAAGATCCAAATTTTCTCCTTAAATTTATTTCATTTTAAGTAGAGTACGAAGTTCTTAAATTTATTGATTGATTGATTGATTGAAGTCCTTGTTGTTCGAAGAGAGTCGGCACAGTCCCTCCAATTCGTATTATCGCTGGCCATTTTATTCAATAAGTACAAGGAGTACTTATTGAATAAAATCCTACTGGGTCTTAATTTCGATAGGAAACCTATTTTATCAATCTACATGTCGTCTAACTTTAATATGTTTCTTAAACCTGCTGTCATGCTTTATATCTAACAGAAAAAACAAAAGGTCTTGCGTAACAGATATTCCGAACTGAGAATCCTGTTCCAAAGTCGGTTAACAATGTATATCTGCAGATTCAGCGACTGCGTTACGTGTATCCAGCTCCATTTATGTTGACCTGTATTCTGAGAAATTTGAGGTTCGCGTTGCATTGCTGACTGCCACAGATTCAACAAGGAATTGTTCTTGCATTGCTGACTGCCTCACTTATTCGCAGAATAATATGTGTGAGAACACCTGCTTTGTTTATACTAACATGTTCTTATAATCTGAATTTGTCAGGAATAATCCAGGTTTATAGTGAAACTGCAGTAATGTAACTGTAAAAAACTTCTCAATCAATTCAATTCACTTCTTTTTTGGATAATATGAAAACAAACATAATCAGCAAGTACTGAACCTTTGATGTTAATCAATTTAGCTTGACCCAGGACATTCTTGCTAACAGTAATCAAAAGATCCATGAAATTGGACACCATTGCTTGCTAGCCAGTGACGTCTGGCGCGCCCCGACACAATATAAATAATCATATTTTACCTCAACCGGCCTATTATGTCGCAGGTTTGCATGGCGACCGCCGCCGCCGCATAATGGCACGGGTTCAGAAGCAGAGGTGGGCTTTTTCAAAGCGCCTAGTAACAGCCCCATAAATCTAAACAGGGCAGAAACTAGACTAGTTGCTCAAAATTTAGTTGTCTAGAGCACGGAAAACCAGAAAGTCACGAGATTTTCGCAATATTTTCAACGGGTCGTTAGACGAATAAAAATGACATCAAAGTTAAAATGCAAAAAAAAATCTGATTTCAGTTTGTAACTCAAATACGCGTATAGATAAAAAGAAGTATCCGGCAAGGAGGGAGGTAATTACGATTTCAAACATGTATAATTGAAACAGTCATGCAAAATTACTCTTTTAGCTGTTCAATAAATGAGTCACAATAGCGGAAGCCAGCATTTCGTTACTTTATAGTCTTGCAATCATTGACTGCACAGAGAGAACTCCGTGGTTGATGTGACTCTGTGATGTGTGTGAATAAGATTATAGCTAAACACGTAAGGAAGCTTAACATGCCTTCAAACAATGAAGTTATTATCGTAAATTTCTTAAGGAATAACTTGGTTAGTTTCGGCCGTTTTGTTTCTCAACCGCTCATCTCCGTTTATGTGATGACCCACAGACCTGTGTGCAGTTAACACGTCAAGTTACCCTGCATAGACCTCTACGACACGAGTCGTAAGAATTATATCAAATCTGTCCAAATATGAGTTGCCATGACAATTGAGTAGGTAATATGATCAGCTTAACTTATATAATAAATGCTTAACAACTAATAAACATATTTCTTGTGACGTGTTTATTCATAATCAAGCATTACTTAAAGTTAGAACGGCAGTAAACATTAATATAATAAATTTAACGCATTCGCAGGATTTATGCATGAGATAATGTCATTTGTTATAGTTGTTTATTTTTCACATCAAAAGTTTAAGAGGCTAGTTAGAGGCCAGAGGGAGAGGCCACATTTTTTTTTTCTAAAGCTATCAATACATATAATAAAACTGTAACTGGTCTGTGTCTGTACATAGAAGATATTTAAGAAAAAAACTAGGAGGGGTCTTTATATGGCCAATCGAAGCCAAAACGATTGTTTTAGAATTTCTGTATGTATGTTCGCTTTTCACGCAAAAACTACTGGACGGATTTGAATGAAACTGAAAATGAAAATTTTTGACTGAAATGGATAGAGGGACACTTAAAAAGAATAATAGAAAGCAAAAAAATTTTTTTTAATTTTTTGTCTGTCATCTGTATGATCCCGCTAATCTCCTAAAGTAATGAACCGATTTGAATAAACTTTTTTTGTTGTTTAGCTATGAAGCCTGGGCAACATAAAGGCTATAATTAATTTTGAAAACTGGAACACCTGATGAAGAATCATAACAGAACAGCTAAACGATAAGAAATATGGAAATATATCTTTGCAAAAGTTTATCAATCTGAAAAGCATTTTCTGTTGATGTATAAAAATCGAAGATCAGGATCATCTAATGAAGAACTCCAAGGGACCAGCTTCACTATTACATATATGGAAATGGCACCTTAGCAAAAGTCGTCCAACCTGATGAGCATTTTCTACTGAGACGTATAAATATTAAAGATCTGGCTCGGGACATCTGTTCCCATTCATCAACATAATATTCCCGCGGGACACGGGTTAACCAAATGGCTGAAATTTTGAATACTGGAGTTTAGGTTACTTCTAGTAAGAAAGAAAATTCTTTATTCGGCACAAAGAAAAAAAAAACACATACAATTATTCTTATACTAATCTTAGTATCTATAAAATTAAGGTTACGATTAGAACACTGCCGAAAAGGTTACAGCTCAGCTTTATGTTGCAGCATAAGCCACAACGCTGGTTTTCAGCTTACTACAGTTTGGAACACAAAAATATTTTTCATCTAAGCGAAACTCACGCGGGCGAAGCTGCGGGCAACAGCTAGTAACGAATAAAAGTTAAACAAGTTTATAAATTTTACTGAAACACATATCTGAAAATAGGTTTTATTGCGTTCATAACTCTACTCGCCGAAATAATTAAACAAAAAAATTACGTATAAAACTATAACTATACTAACAAACTATCTCGTCTTCGCACGTGGATGTATTATAATTTCTATAAAGAACTATCTCCCTCTATTAAAAAAAATAATTATAATCAAAATCTATAGCGTGATTGAGATAGAGGTAGCATACATTACAGACTTTGTTTTAGAGATCTGGATAGCAGAGCAGGTAGCTTAATTTATCCCTTTCCAAAAATTTGGAGCGTGTCTGGGTGTGTTTGTTTGTTTTGCTTAGTGTTTGCCGGTGCACTGCGGGCCTAGCGGGTTGGTTAGACGTGTCGGTGAACGAAGGTTGCAGGCTCCGGTATAGGGCTACCGAGCCCTGTCCTTGGCGTGAGCGAACATTCTCTATTATTACGAGAATGTAAATTATTACTATAAGACAGATTAGTTTAAACATAATAATAAGACATAAAAAATATCATCTAATGTAAAAAAAAGTAAGCAGGTCTCATTCAATACCCACAAAAGTTCGACGGCGCGTCAAAAGTCACAGAAAGGAAGAGTAGAGACTAGAGAGATAGGTACATTGGTATAGAGGGAAGGTCGGCAACAAGTGTGTTTCTAGTCTAGCATTGAACATTAATTTTAATCACTAAAGATGGTCATAATTTTCATGACGGCTGAAAACACACAGTAGCAACCCTAGAACAGCGCACATATAGCTGAGCAGAGAGCTCGCATCGCGGCTCCACAGTCCACAGACTACAAAACATCAGTCGCACGCGCACGCTCCGTCGCGACGCATGTACGACGAGCCCGTACTCACAACGAACCCGATACCGCACGTAGTTATCAGTGATTGCAGTGGACAGCAATTCGTGACTTTACTCAGAAGACAGACTGTCATAATTGTGGGAAAACGACATCGCAGTAAGGTTGGTTTTATATTTTTATGAGTTGCATTAGATTGTTGCTTTGGCACAGTTTCAAAGCTGTTAGGATAACACGTGCTTGAAAACATTACTGTTTGTGAATCAGAAACGTGTATAATAAGCGAATTAATGGCAATGGTGAATACCTATCGATTGTAAATATAGCTGTTGTTACAGCCAAGTGTTTTCTTCTCGCTGAATACCTAATTAGTTTAGACAAATAGATGGAAGTGTATATGAGGCTTGTTGTTTGCCAACAAACTGTAGCTTAGTAGAAAAGCTTAAAGGTATCAGGTTGAAATTAATATCGATAACTCAGATCCACGGTCTCTTTCGGCAATAAAAATATCAAAATTATACGTCAACGCAATCGGGAGATATTACTGTAAATGTTGCGAATTTCCGCATATTTTGCGATTTCGGACGGGATCAAAAGTACAAACCTACGGGTACTTCCCGTTGACCTAAAATTATGAAATTTGGCAAAAAGAAAGGCCCAACAGTACTAGTACAGGAATAAATCTGAAAACCGTAAATATGTTGTTGAAACTTTTTAATGCGCTACATGCAGTATGAATCCTAGGGATTAACCTGCAAAGTTAAGTTTGTTTTTGAAACTTGTTGGTCTTTTAGTTATAAGAGCTATAATATGAGATGCTTTGCGTGTACGGAACCCTCGGTGCGCTAGTTTAACTCGCACTTTGCTGGTTTTTTATACTAGTAAGTATATAATAAAAAGGAATAGGAAAATTGATTGCGTGCTAATCAATCGTCAATTTCCAATTATTCCCATTTATTCTGTGAACGGAAAATTGCGTTTCACAAGGACGAGTGATTTCTGTAACGACCTACCTACAATAGCAGCCACTAATGTATTTTATTTAGCTGTCGCTACATTGGGGCAAGGTACCGTCATAAGTGGCAGAAAATGCGAAATGTGGAACGCGTTTTTCTACCTACCCATAATAGTCTTTTAATAAACCAGGGACCAATGCATCATTTGACACTATCATCTAGACTGATAACTTGCACAGATTCCTGAAATTTCTTTCTTTTGTCTGTAGTTATGACAGTGCGTCTGATTGAAAACTTAATTGCATGTGTTTTGAATGTAATTTCTTAGGGGATTTTTTAGAAAATTATTGTCATATAGCTATAGAACCTTCAAGCTCAGGTATATGACAATATTTTAGCAACATTTAATTTAGTTTTAGGGTCCAGTAAATTTATCAAACAAATTATTATATTTGTTGTACTATAATTTTCGTGAAATTCTAAAATAGCTAAGGTTTTAGTTATGTTATCCAATAAATTCCGATTCAATTCATTTCCCATGCAATATCATCATCCTAAAATAAAAAAAAGTACTCTTTTTTGCTCCTTTTTGATTTATTGCGATTTTTGTATCATTACTATTTTAATACCATTACAAAATAACTTATTTTGTTTTAGGAACCGAGTTCAAATACATTATTTATTTCAAGAAATGAACTCGTTACTATAGTGCCATTCTTGGAAGAAAAAAAAAATTGAAAAAGTTTGATTTTTTGGTTGTTAAGCTGTAAAAACGTAAAAATTGTAACAAAAAACATATTAAATTTGAATCAAAAGTTTGCTATCAACTTCGAATATAGATCAACATGGTTGATAGCATGTTACCGGTTGGTACCGGTACAAAATTCTCCTATAAAGGGAGTCTTTCTGGGAGTTTATACATGGAGAATTTGGTACATGTAACAAGCTCTGTTTGAAAATGTCAAAAATAGATGATAAATAAAAAAAAGTAACTAGGAGTCGCTTGACGCATCTATTTCGTTTCCTATATCTAAGTTCCCGTTCCCGTGGTACAACATGCCACCAACATTACTCAAATACTTGATTCATGGACCAGAATTATATCCTCAGCACTTTTTAGGCAAAGCCTATAGGAAAATTAATGGAAGAGTCTCAAGAGGCTAGGAACATATACTTCAAGACATGTAGGGAACATAATTCAAGTAAATGTAGCCGAGACAAGATAAGCTGCCTTATTTGCAGCAAATAAATGAATTTAATGAAATTGAGAGAAATCCAACAGACATTTTTAATTTTTTTTATTTGTTCTTCAGACCCCTTTATTTCAAACTAGCTGTTGCCCGCGGCTTCGCCCGCGTGATTTCGCTTAGATGAAAAATCATTTTGTGTTCCAAACCGTTTCAGATCTTCGATCTTCTTTTTATACGTCTACAGAAAATGCTCATCAGATTATTTATAAGTTTTGCTAAGGCGCCATTTCCATATATGATATAATGTAGCTGGTCTCTTGGAGTTATTCATCAGATGTTCCAGATCTTCAATTTTTATACATCAGCAGAAAATGCTCATCAGGTTGAACGATTGTTGCTAAGACGCTATTTGCATATTATGTTATAGTGTAGCTGGTCTCTTGGAGCTTTTCATCAGATGTTCCAGATCTTCAAGTTTTATACGTCAGTGAACGACTTTTGTTAAGGCAATATTTCTTATAGTTTAACTGTTCTGTTTTGCTTCTTCATCAGGTGTTCCATTTTTCAAAATCAATCCTAAACGTTGCCCAGGCTTAATAGCTATACAACAAAAAAAGTTTCATTCAAATCGGTTCAGTACTTTCGGAGATTAGCGTGATCATACATACAGACAGACAGACAAAAAATACAAAACAATTTTTTTTGCTTTCTATTATTCTTTTTAAATGTCCCTCTATCCATTTCAGTCAAAAATACAAAATGTACAGACAAAATATTTTTACTCTCTTATTATATGTATAGATAAACGAAAATTTTGGAAACAAATCCCTAGAATCTTCCAAAAGAAATTAAAATCATTAAAAGATCCATCTCGTAAAAATTGTAACATAAGAAAGAAACACAAATTGCTGATGAGGATAACAATGATAAAGATAATGATGATGATGATGAGTAGTCATATGTTTCAAATGAGTTCCTATATTATTTCAATAAATTGTGATTGATTATTTACGTTATTTTTTTTACCATATATTTATTTAATATAAAAATCTATATACAAACATGTACGTATATCTATAAAAGGATCTTATTTGTATTTAGTAACCACAGAAGCAATTTAGCTAGAAAAAATATTTAATGCCAACTTTAGGAATACCTTGCCCCAGTGTGATGTCGGTTCGCCTAACAACGGGATTAGCTGCAAGGATAAAGTACTTTACTTACCTATATGCCCGAATAGGGATAATATGCTACCTAAATATATGAGTGATTAGCACAGGGTATGATCGAGTTCATTTTTTTATATTTGCGGTTTACCGCACACACATCACAACCTTTAGGTTGTGATGTTTCTAATTGGTTAAGCCAGTAGATGTTTTGCAGGACACTATTTCGAATGATCTTGCGAATGCCGCTCTTGATTCCAAATAATTTGTCCGACCGAGGGCGTTGAGCGTTGTTATAGTAACACTAGCTGTTGCCCGCGGCCTCGCCCGCGTGAGTTTCGCTTAGATGAAAAGTCTTTTTGTGTTCCAAACTGTTTCAGATGTTTCGGATCTTCAATTTTTATACGTCTACAGAAAATGCTCATCAGGTTGAACGATTTTTGCTATTTTTGCTATTATAGTGTAGCTGGTCTCTTGGAGCTTTTCATCAGATGTTCCAGATCTTCAATTTTTATACGTCAGCAGAAAATACTCATCAGGTTGAACGACTTTTGTTAAGGCACCATTTCCATATTTCTTATAGTTTAGCTGTTCTGTTATGGTTCTTCAACAGGTGTTCCAGTTTTCAAAATCAATTATAGCCTATATGTTGCTCAGGCTTAATAGCTATACAACAAAAAAGTTTCATTCAAATCCGTCCAGTAGTTTTTGCGTAAAACGCGTACATACAGACCGACAGACAGACAGACAAGAAATTCCAAAAAAATCATTTTTGCTTTCTATTATTCTTTTTAAGTGTCCCTCTATCCATTTTAGTGAAAAATACTAAATGTACAGACAAAATATTTTTACTATTTTATTATATGTATAGATTATTATTATTGTACTGTAGTAGGTATTTTGTAAATCAGAGGATGATGCAATTATGACATAGATCTCATGTCAATACGCGGTGTCGGAAGGTGGCCTTATTCTTGATTCGTCTTGAAAAGAACTGTTGTACTAGAGTTAATTTTTTTTTTTAAACACTAATATTTCTTCGCGTGAAACTTTGTATATAAGAATGCGTCCGAATTTGGGGTCATATAAATATTGATCTTGACCTACTTAAGACCTACTTCCCTTTAACAGAACTGGTTGCAAAAATGTTATTTTTGTACTGTACTACAAGATCTCTGCCTCTTTGAATTAGGACTCATATAAAATAAAAATAAAACTCTAGATCGTAGTTCTTTAAATATACCAAAAATTTGGAAAACTATCGCTTCACAAGAACATAAAATTTATTTTTTTGTAAACACAAGTTTAGTATTTCCTTCATAAAGGTATATTGTTGATGTAAACACATCACCGGCTCGCGTGCATCTGGGCCATAGATCTGGGCAGTGCAGCCCGATTATTGAATTAAATCCAACCGGCCGCTTCCTCCACTCCGCTTCTCTGTCTTCCTGCGTCCATTATCTCCTAACTAAACGGATAATGACTTCTATCGCTGCAACACCCACAGATCGCAACTTATATTGCACCCGACCATTATTTTTCTCGCGAGAGCCTTATTTAATTTGATTGAAGCTTGAAATCAGATTTATTCTTTGTTTGGCCCACTGAGTTTTGTGCCATATAAAAAAAATCAGTGGACCAAACGAAGGATAAATCCGAAATCGAGATATACCGAAAAATGGAAAAGTAAGACGAAGACTAATAGATTCAGTGATCTACATCAACGACAAAACTTGATGTAAGCTAGTGTAGTCTGGTATAGTTACAAGAACCGTAACGTCCACAGGCTTTATTAAAAAATTCTAAGAACGGAAGTCATCTTGATGACGATGATTGGCCGACGCGAGTGTATACAGCCTCTCAACGCTAACGCAAACAAAACTCGACACTTTTTTTGTTCACAATCAGAGAAACTGTCATGTGGTAACTATAGAGCGCGCATTGTGGTCGCAGCCAGGTGGAGAATCTATATACAACTAGCTGTTGCCCGCGGCTTCGCCTGCGTGAGTTTCGCTTAGATGAAAAATCTTTGTGGTCAAAAATTGTGGAACGTGTACTGAAAAAAAAATGTTTTTTTTATGATTTTTGCTAATGCTAATAATTCACAACCGAGATAATGATTTTTTAATATATAGGTTTGAATATACCTCGTGTGGTCATAAGTTTTGAGACGAAATAAAACTTCAATTTTTTAGGTTCATTATAAAATATTCTTTTGTTGTTTATATTTATATCAGACGTAGTAATATCTATGACCAAAAATAAAAACCGTTCTCCCGAAATGACCCCCCTTGTTTTTTATACAGGCCTTTAAATGCGTGGGCCATTCGTCTATGGCGGCACGAATCTTTTCAATAGGAATCCGTATGGATTCCTTGACAAGGGTTCGCTTGAGAGATTCCAGGTTTGGATAAGGCTTTCTGCATGTCCTTAGTTCTAATTCTGTCCACAAAGAATAATCCAAGGGATTCAAGTCTGGGCTCGATGACGGCCAATCTTCCCTGCGAAGAAAGCCTAGTAAATTGGTGTCCAACCAACGCTGAGTAGACTATCCCTTGTGGCTTGGAACAGAATCCTGTTGTAAAACCCAGTATTTCCCAGCGAATAGCATATCACTTAACGGTTTTACCACCGCTTTCAAAATGTCGTTCTGACAATTTTGTGTTTTGACTTTAACACCTTGTTGGCAAAAATGAAGCAAAGTGGCCCCATCGTAAGAAACACCCCACCCAACCATCACACTTGCCGGACGATGAGTGCGTTGAATACTGCCTGCATAAGGCTGGACCTCCTTCGAACTTCTGGCGTAAATTTTATTGTTCTACCGGTTAAACATTTCTTCCACCGTGAAGGTCTTCTCATCAGTGAACAGGATATTTTTTGGATCGTGTCTCTTAAAAAGGTTGCTACATCGAACCAGCCGCAATTAACGAAGTCGCTTGTTTAAATAGTGCACTTTTCTTCGAGTGTAGGCCAATACTTTAAGATCATATTAAAGTATCCTGTTCACAGACATTCGCGAAATGTTGGTATAAAGAGTCAATTTCTTTTAAGTCCGACAAGGGTTTCGACGAATGCGCTCTCTAATAATTTTACTATTGGCGGGCGTCCTTACAGACCGCGGTCGCCCACATCTAGCACGGTCTTTAAAAGAACTGATCTCCTTATACATCTGTTTGGTGTAATAAACAAAGTTTCGGCTACATCCCACACTTTGGGTTTCATCAATGATTTCCATTGGGTTTTTTTCCAGCTTTAAACAGGGAAATTAGGGTCGCACGCAAATTTTAAGTAGGCGCTATTTTCAAAAAGAATGAAAATATAATTCAAAACTGCAATTTATGCATTCGTAATATTCTAAATTTTATATCAAAAAAGATAAAAGTAGGCTGCCAGTTTTATTTTATTTTTAAATTGTGGTTAGAATTTCGTCTCAAAACTTATGAACACACGAGGTATTTATGAAATGAGAAAAATAAAAAAAATAAAAATAGTTCCAGACTACAGACAGACTTCATAGATGGCGCTTAAGTAAAAGGCGAGAGAAAACGTTCCATACAGAAACCAAAAATTCACGGGATATGCATTTAAAAAAAAAAAAACTAAGGAAAAAAAAACATCTAAAAAGTATCAATATTGTGATTTGTGCAACTGTCAAACTGTTAGGTGATTTTTTTTCTGCTTTTGGTTGACAAGAAAAAGCGCACCAAATAGGTTCAGCCAATATTACGACTCGGCTTTCATAAAACGCTATCTGTTGAGACTTTTTTGTACTGATTATTGTACTTTTTTCTGTCAAAAAATTGCTCATTGTGCGTAAATTTTTGAGTATCAGCCAAAATCAAGGAAATAGATATTATTAAATCTAACGAGCATAAGATTAATTTTGCCATTAGTAGCCATAGTAAACGCGAGATCTACTACAGATAAAAAACAAAAGCCACTCTACGTGTAGAATTCAATGCCCGGTCATTTGTTTACTCAATCTCAATGCTTGCACTGTATTTCCTCTCACGGTTGTTGGCACGCTTACTACTGCATTAGCTTCATCTAATCAAAGGTTCCTTTATTTTAAACTAGCTGCTGCTCGCGGCTTTGCCCGCAGCATGAAGTCTCTAACATATTCGAACAAACTTTCATGGCAAGCGAGAGGATCCAACTCAAACCTAAAAAAAATCCAACTCCATTATAAAACGTGGAAAAACGAAGAAGACTTGAAGCAACACCTAATACTGTTACCATGTTCTTCTTTCTAAACTCTAATTCTAAACGGCACGCTCTAGACTTTGTGTCGCTACGTGGTCAGCTTCACACATTATATTGTTAATCAGAAACGTGCGCGCGCGCCGGTGATGTCCCAACATAGGTTGCATAACGGCATCTTCTTCAAAATAGGAATTATTTCTTAATTTGGACGAAATGAATTGTTACGGCAAATATATGCAAGTCGTTTAACTTGATTAAATATGTATTATTGCCTAGTTTGCATTCTTGTCCAACGTGACGGAGAATCATCATACATTGCTTAGTTTTGTCTAGTGTCAAAACGTAGCTCGTAATAAATCTAAGCAAGGCAGTAGTTCTACATTGCCTGGGACAAAAAATAAAGGCTACCACTACCAGTAGTGGTAACTTTCATAAGCTCATTTTCTTAACTGAATCTCTAAATATATTTGCATCCAAAAGGATGTACATAAGGTATTCATCCCGAAATTCGGTGCCCCGATGCAGCTAGCTATTAAAATTAAAACATAAGCCCAAAATTATTAAAAATATTAACTAGAACCTTGAAGACCATTACACTTGTATTTTTTAGGCAGTCAGGTAAACGCATTATATCACGAGATCTTTATAGCCATTGTGGAATCATGTGTTGGTTTTATTGCGCATATAAATATTTTGTTAACTGTACTCCGCCGTCACGGAGGTAACATCGTACAGTCAACCGCATGTCAAGTAACAGTGGTTTAGTTGGTGCTGATCGTCCGGGAATGGGAGTGGCTCCTTTGATACAATAGTTACTAAAAAAATACGGTATAAGGTATGATAACAAAGTCCAATAATCATGATACCGTTTCTCCTCAAGAGTGGCCCTTCGGAAATGCTAGTAATTGGTGGCTTAAAAATATGTGAAAGTGTTGTACTGAATAAACGCTAGAATCCGCGCATTACCTAAAATACGTCCGATGTAATCAAGCTCAAGTTCGAAGCCCCAGGGCCGGACTGGCCGGAGTCAGGTGATCACCGCGTGTGGTCCCAATTGCTTGCACTGAATACCGGAGGAGGATCGATTTCTGCAATCCTAATTACGTATACATACAGCTACAATGTTTTAAGGGTTCCGAAGTAAACAAGGAACCCTTACAGTTAAGTCATATCTGTTTGCCTGCTCGCGGCTTACCTCAGACTATTATCACCAGAATAATGTTATTTAGTATGGATATAATTAATTTAATCACATGTATATAAATATAAAGTGCTAATTCAACTGTTGTGAGGGTCTACCAAAAAGGTTCCGTTTATATTATACAAAAAATGGTGCATGTGTGCATGCTAGAAATACAACCAGTTACGCGTACGAGTAGTATGAGGGGTGTGCGGTTTTTCTAGCCTACAAAACAAGGCCAGGATCAGGAAACAATGTCAAAATGGAGTCCCCCACATTCACCATGCCATATATAAAGAAATAATAAGATCGTGACTATGCATCCCGCCACCTCTATGAACCAGTTGGATCTATAATAAAACTTTTTTTCAAAAAAGTGAACCGACTTCCATCATAAAACATCATAAATCATAAAATAACAATAAAGAAAAATGTATTAGCATGCTACCTACTGAATGAGGTGAAGTCGGTGCCAAGTGCAGGATTATGTAATTGTTTACATACATACATATTATCACGCCTTGTAATTGTTTAGCTAGGCATTTTGTATATATACATGATTCTAATGTTAATTTAGATTATTTAATATTCAATTTGGCACCAACTTCACCTCATTCAGTAGGTAGCATGCTAATACATTTTTCTTTATTGTTATTTTATGATTTTAAGTTTTATGATGGAAGTCGGTTCACTTTTTGAAAAAAAGTTTTATTTTATAATTTTTAGTGCTTCTACACCTTTTCATTTTCTTTAATAAAAACTTAGACTTTTCTTTTACTGGTGGCCGAAAATAAAGAATTAAGAATTCAAAACTTTTTATGTCAGTTTGATTTGAAATGTCAGAACATGTCAAATTGTCTATTATTTTTGGCACATAAATAGACCGTGAGCACGCGATGACCAAACCTTTCCTTATTTTAAAAATGCTGAATGTTTGCGTGGTATATACGGATAAAAAATATTAGCGACTAGGTATGAAGTTTGGATCTTAGTTGCTTATGCAGGTAATATGGATAGCAAGGATGATTTTTATAGGTATAAAAAGCACCCTTGGGGCCTTCCAAAGTAATATTAAATTCATCTTTTATAATAAAACAAATATAACTATAATTTAATAAAGTTACAATGTCTAACAGGGGTTTATATCTGCACCAATTGCCTGGCAATGGATGGCTTGATTTCTTATATTATTAGGAATAAAATCTTTAAAAACTTTACTAAGGAAATTGAGTTACCACTTTAAATGTTATTGCTACAAATAATCTGCCTAAGTAATCATGATCCAACTTTTATAGTCGCTAATCGCTATTTCTATGTTGGGAACATACACAAAAAATCTTTAGTTTTAATAAAATAAGGAAGGGCATGCTATCGCGGGCTTTTGCTCTATAATGCAATGTTGGTATTTTTATATTTTGTTAGGTATCTTTAAAATTACCGAACAGTTTTAGACGTGTTTAAAATGGGACCAACTTGGGTATATATCATTACGAATAAAAAAACAATTTCGGAAATCAGTCCACTGTAGGCGGAGAAATCGGCGAACATACATAAAAAAAACATACATACATCGAAACATATAACCTCCTCCTTTTTTGGGAAGTCGGTTGAAAAGAGATATTGTTTAAAACAGAAGAAAGAACCACTCAGTAAAGTTTACACCTACCGCCTTATCAGTCCTTATCAATGAGGTGACCCGACATATGTACGTATGAACGCGATTGTTCTCATAGATTGATACAAAGGACAAATAAACATTACATTGCATTATGCATTGTTAAAAGATTTATACTTTTCAAAATAAAGTTCCAAATTACGCAACATGGTCGTGATGCGGTTTTCAATATAATTCAAATAATTGATATTCCGGATGGTTTATAGAAACAGGGGCGAGATACTACTTATGAGAAAACAATATGGCGCGCCGCCTCTTCTCCACTTGCGCTTTGGAGGCGGTGGTAACCTTGTCTTTTAGTGGTTTTATGACGTCAACTAACTAAAAAGCAGGAATTTGACGATTTAAAAGTGCTATTTTTAAGTCTATTTAAAAAAAAATAATTGAATTTGACTTTGATCCATACTTTCACGTCATTCAGTGAAGTTCTAATATTATGTGTTCTATGATTTATATTTAAAAGTATTTACGTGTGACGCGTATCGAGAGACGCTCAGAAGGAGGTCTTGATATTTATTTGCGCCGTACTTATAATAAAATTATTTAATCAATCAAAAATCAATAAAAAAATACTAATAATTGTTTCACTTTTGCAATAAGTAATTTATTTCGAAACTGAAATAAACAATTCTTTTGCTAAAAGGCCTATAAGGCTTTTAAAGCTTTCAACTTGTTTATGAAAAATAACAATGAATAAACTGAAAAATAAAAAATACTTTCATTCCATCTTTCCATTGAATTGTAAAAAGAGATTATTTACGAAAACAAATAACAAGAAGCTTTACAAGTTTCGCATGAAAAAAAAAAAGGTTCCAAGGAGACGAGGACATTGGTATGAACAACAACATTTGGGAGAGCCTTGACAATTTCTTTTGATTCCAAATTTACAACATTTTGAGTCCATCAGTTTCATTTATTTCATTTACACATTATCACATGCGTTATTATGGAAGAAGATAAAAATTTTTAACACAACTTCAATAAGTAGGCTGACGAGGATTGTATGCGGAAGATCATGTAATCAGTTGCAAATTTTATAAAGCTTAAAGTTTAAATTATTTAACCAAAAGTAGACGCCATTACCGTTTCTTAAAATATACTATACATAGACAAGATTCGATCTATCTAAAGGATTATCTAAATTTTATCGATAGCATATATATCAAAGTTATATTAGTTTTAAATCAAAATCATATCAATACTATACAGTTTGTAAAATGTATGTCAAGTTACCCTGCATTGCATACATCTTATTACACTGTAACTGTAACAGCTACGAATGCGCAAAAATAATTTACAGCCGATGATTTGAGTAGGTTCATGTCGTCTACCACTTTTTAACAGTATTTCACATCTCACCAATGAGCGGCGAACATAATGTAACGCGGCCTTTCTCTCAAAACTCGCAAAGCATGTTCGATACTGGTTTGCGAATTACTGTAATCGATCATCGATTTGCAAAAACCGCGACATGCATATTTGCACCTATACCTACTTATATACACAGTAGGTATTGAAAAGAAATGGTGATTATGTCACTTTATAAGAAGGCCAGTCCTAAGCCTTAGGTTACAGGCTTACAGCTCCTGCCTGACAAAGTGGAGACATAAATAAATTAAAGTTTCAATGTACCGACGACGAAGGAAAATTTCATCTTTGGGCGTTAACTTGGGCAGACATAAAAATTAATTGATAATAATAATATCGTATAGCGAGGACACCAAGTGTATGGCTTTTAATATGAAGATATATAAAACATGCAAAAAAATACTTCTAACTAAACTGACAAAAGTTGGAATAAGAATAATCAGGTCAGGCCGTAGTCACAGCTCGTATTTGACCTTTCAAGTGGAGGGTCACATTTGTGTCAATTAGGTACCTGGCCTCGTTTTCTTAAGGGCCCGCTCTAGGCTAGCGAAAACTAAATTTTCCCCCGCTACCCGCTACCTAGCTCGCCCGCACGCATCCAATCCGCGTTCTAGACAAATGCTCGCGAGGTTGGATGGTTGGTTAAAGCATGCGGACAATTATACGTATTATTTTTTTAAAAGCTTTTTAAAAAGATATTTAAAAAAGTAAGTAACATAAGCCCTGCCTTATCTATAGAGTAATTTATACAAAAATTTTCAATCTTAATTTTAATGTATTACTTGAATAATAGCAGTTTAAAGTGTTAATTATTGGTGATTTGGAGGCAACTTCGTAATTTTTTTCTATCGAGAAAATTTTATGCAATCGTGTTTTTGAGTAACATAATCCCTCGTGCTAGTCCTGAAGTTTGCTATATCTTAATTTTACATTATTATAGATATTACAGACGATCATGTGAAGCAATCTGGCCTAGTACGGGCTCTTAACTAATTATATGATCAGAAAAAATAATATTTTTTTACACTTTCTCATGCAATCTATTTCTGCAAAAAAAAACCGGATGTTCATAACTAATTTTTCAAAGGTAAGGATAAAACCAATTTGATAATATAAGTTTGTCACAAATTCAAAAGCAATATAATAATTGTTAAACTTCTAAAGAGCAGAAGGCAAAGCTTTGTAAGATTATAGATAATAATGGATGTCCATTATTATCCCCAAACTTAGAGCTTCATAATATAATGTTTCAATATACTTAAACATATGTTGGTTATGTTGTATGGTTGGAAAAAAATCTTCGATTCGGAAAGGATGTAAATGTGAAAGACCTATTATATGATTCACTCAGTGGCACATGGCTGTCATATTAAATACTATTTGAACGACATAATAACAAATAAACTCGTAAAGAGGTGAAATGGAACAAAATTTCCTATTACGGGGCATGATGGGATTTCTGTCGACAGGGCATCGGGGCTATTCGGTGAAATTGACTTTTCAATTTCTGTTGGGAAATGAATATGTGCCACGAATAGGGTTGTAATTTGAAATGTAAAGTGTCGGACAACTTCAATATGTCTTGCTGAAAGTATCAAAGACGACAAAATCAAACTTCGATATTTTTACATTCAACAAACCTGATATTTTGATCAATTACCCAATCAGTCTTAACTTTTTCCTTAATTTTTTTTTATTATTTTTCCGCGTACATTTCCAAAAAGATGAAATTTGCTAAGCTATCTAATGAAAATGTCCAATTTGTCTATAGCTGTCGAAACTGTTCAGACATTTATCGTAATCGACCGTCACATAAGAAAAGTGTAACATTTTACAACCCTACGACAGGGTTGATTCGAAACGCAAACTGACATTGCTGCTCTAATTTTCAACTGAAAATGATGCAGCATATGTTAGCAAATGTGTAGGTAGCAAGTGGGAAATTTTGTTTACATTTCCCCGCGGGAAAGAAGAGTCGTGAATATGTCGATGTGAACTGAGGCCGCCTGCCTGTTTGATTTTAAGTTTACTGTCACCTACTTTACGAAGCGATTTCTTACTAATAAATAAATATATACGGACAAATCCTGAGTTAGTCCCAAAGTAAGTTAAAGACTTGTGTTATGGGATACTAACTCAACGATACTATATTTTATAACAAATATATATACATAGATAATTTCCAAGACCCAGGTCAATCTGGAAAAGATCATTTTTCATCTTGACCTGACCGGGGATCGAACCCAGGACCCCCCTGGTTCAGAGGCAAGGACTTTACTACTACGCCACGGAGGTAGTCTACTACGACTAATGGTATTCGATTGCCAAGTGTTAATTAATGAAAAGAAAGGTAATTGATTTTTAAGTTTTGTAATGGTCTGTTAGTTGAGTTAGAGACAAATTAAACAGCAAAGCAGGCAGCGCATTAACCTATGCCGGTGGTTCTTAAACTATTTAAGCCAGATTGTAATACATCATAATAAGGTCCAAAAAGACTAACATTCATCAAAATTTAAGAACATTATTCTTGTCGATGATTTTTTCCCCATCTTCAGCCATCCATTATTATTGTTCGACACAACTTTTGCCTTCTTCTTAATTTGGTCTATATAAATAATACACGTAACAAAACGGCATAATATATATTAAATAGAGTTTTATTAAATAAAGTCAATTATTAAGTTGTAAGTAGAAGATATTGAACCATGTTCGAAATACGACCTAGTTAAAAAAGGTAAAATTTAAAACTTTATTTATAATAATAAATAATACTAGCTGTTGCCCGCGGCTTCGTCCGCATGAGTTTCGCTTAGATGGAAAATCTTTTTGTGTTCCAAACTGTAGTAATCTAAACTCCAGTACTCAAAATTTCAGCAATTTGGTTATCCCGTGTCCCGCGGGAATATATTAGGTACTTGTAGTACAGTCGCGGTGTTAAAATGAATCAAAAGTGATATTTCATTCAATAAACGGGGCACATATACCTAACAACTACTTTTTTAAATTATCACTACATAGTATAAAACAAAGTCGCTTTCTCTGTCCCTATGTCCCTTTGTATGTATGTAAATCTTTGAAAACGCAACGGATTTTGATGCGGTTTTTTTTAATAGATAGAGTGATTCAAGAGGAAGGTTTATATCCCGTGCGAAGCCGGGGCGGGTCGCTAGTATATTATAAAATTATAAGAAGTCATCCATAGTCCCAATCATTAGCTTTTTATTTCTACAGACGTTTCACACACACTTATCAGGGAGCCCAGTTTAGGAGTTGCTGCCGCAGAAGGTGCGTGCGCACAATCCCCCGTTCCGCGTTACCGCACTGCATTTTGTTTCTTATTCTCCGTATCCTGCTCCAGTTTCCTATTGTTAGATATTGTAATCATAGTCCTGAGAGTTGTTGCTAGAACCCAGTAGATCTTAGTAATACTAGTGCAGTACACTAAGCCTACCCTGAATCTAGGTTAAACCCCTACATGGAATTATAACGGCAGACTACTTTTTGAAAATTTTTAATCGGTAAAACATACTTTTGATTAATCAAAAACATTAGATGATATTGGGCAAAAAGGTAAACGATAAGAAGTAGAAACGAATGCAATGAAGTCTTTTAATTTTTATTTATGTAGCTATTAAAGCTAACGTTGAGAGATATCAAACAAGTAAATTTTTGTCAACGATGTATTTAAATAAATAGATGCGGTATTAAAATAAGCCTTATGTCATAAATGACGTAACGCAAACGCCTTGAACAGATCGTAATAGATAAAGTCCACCAGCCTTCACTAGCCGTGTTTAGCATGTACTGGCAAATGTCACGAAACTCACGGGTTAGGTGCACACTATATTTTGTACAGCCAACAGCAAATCAACCTACTCAAATTGTAGGTACTACTGCTTTCACTGCCGCATAAGAATGCAGAATGAGGTGACCGTACCTTCAGGAAAATTCCAAGCCACAATAAATGTATCGTGCGGTAAAGAAAGTGCTACTACCACACAACAAATGTCATAAATTATAAATAAGTATGAAGTTATTTACGTAAATAAATCAGCCATTTTTGTCTACTGACTACTGACATTTCAAAATGTGGTAAGAAGTCGATTCGACTAAACATACTATACGGTACTTTAAGATGAGTAAATAACTGTTGAAGTAGCAGAGTTTGATCACAGTTTATTACACGACTGCAGAAAAAGGAGTGTTATGTTTTCAGGTTATGTAGATACATATATGGTTTTGGAATTGTAGTGAAATATGTATGTGAGTTACTTTCTTTCACTACAATGCCTTGACAGATTTCGATCTGTGTTTGTTAGTTCCTTGCGCTATTCCAGGTAACATAGGCTGTGAGCATAGACTTATATTTTACTTGCGTAGTGAGCCATCTAAAACTGTGTAAAATTGGTTATTTTTTATAATTCTGGTACTATATAATTATGACTCGACCCAAAAACACCGCCGGGTAGGTTTAATTAAGCAAACTTTGATTTTAAAAAATAATTTGTTTTAATTATTTTATTAGAGTAAAACTTCGTCAAGAAAGAAGACGTAATGATAACCAAGAATTTATACTTTATTTTTGTTTAACATGTGCGACCTAGACCTCAAGATTACTAGATTCAATGTCAAAGGATTTACGACGAATAATAATAACTTTTTAAATACTCACTTATAAACATTTTGTTTTTGTAATAAGTATGTAGTAAACAATTTAACCTTTCTTGTTATTTTAATAAATAGTAGATTGCTTTACTAGGGTCGGATGACATCTATATCATACGGCTATAATCCGAGTATGAATTGATGTCATTCACCCGTAGTAAGCACTCTACTTTTCATTTCGAATATAAGGAAAGTACTTAAACAAAAAAACTATAAAATAGTCTATCGACAATAAAACCGAGATTTTGCATTTCGATAAGTACAGCTTATGAAATAAATATCCGCAGTTTTTTTTTTAATTTTAATCATGGTATCACCGGGCGACCTGGAACGAGTCATCGTCACCGCTTCCACGTTCTAGGATCTTTTTTTAATTCGCAATGGCTGATTAGACAATGACCTGACCATGTATTTTCTTCTTTTTAATCTTATTAGAAATTACACCTCATTCATTTATTACAATTAATAACAATAATTAAGTATATAACATATACTAATATTTATAATTTACATAATTAAGAAAAATAGGAATAAAAACGATGAAAATACAGCGGTAATAAATACAGCAGAATTTTTCTTTTCTCAATAATGTATTCAGGTTTATCTGCACTGTAAAAAGTTATAAAATATTTATTTAGGTTTTTACGAAATCACATGTTAACCCAAGTTATTAAAATTCATCATCAATGTCACAATTACTCTTTATAGGTGAAAAAAATGAAAGTTGGATTTTTTAAAGAAATCAATGTCATTATTTTATCTTTACATTAAAGTGATGCCCTTCGAATGATATCAAAACCAAAAATTAATCAAGCAGCCTTTAGTTTGAATTAAACGTAGAATTAATGAATTAAATCATCTTTTTTGCAAACCCATAAATATCGCTCATTAACAATTAACTCGTCCTCCTCCTCTTGTCATTTTCCTCATGGCTGAGGGCCATCTAATTAAATACACACAACGACTTTCTTAGCAATGTTAATAGCGTGGTTTGCCATTGCCTTCTCCATTTCTCTCACTAGCTGATAATCATCAACTAGAGTACAAGATTCCTCACAATGTTTTCCCTCACCTGAAGCAAGTGGTGGTCAATCAAGTTTACAATACATGAGTCAGATTGGTGTACAGACTCATGTGGCACGAGCGATTCGAACCTGGGACCCTTCGACCATAGGGCGGGCGACCTAACCACTCACCGTCAAAACAAAACAAATAACTACTAATCTTAGAATGTCAGTGTTGCCATTGTGTTACCGCATACCTACAGGATGGTGCTCTACCAGCGTTATTGTTGACTTGGTTTTAATCACCGCACTAGTCGTAAAGATCGAGCACGTGTGGTCCACACTAGTCAGAGGTTCCCAACCTTTGCGAACTGACTTTTTGCTAAAATACTTCTCTCATTTGGAGGACGGTAAGAAAAATCTTGCCTATCTGGAAGAGTTTGCGTTAAATCATACGTACATACGAACGTCCATCGCATCTTCTTGAAATATTAAGCTTTAATATATAACACATATGAAATTTTTCAATTAATTTGATTTGCCACGGCGGCCACCTTTAGATTACGCACCTAAGTCAAGCTCACTACATGCTCCACTTGTTGGGAACCCCTAGACAATATGGGCTAGCGGTCGACCAAAACTGGACTTTTTCAATGCGCGCACTTTCAGCCCAATGGAATTGAATAGGAGTGAAACAGGGCGTTTTGAAAGAGTCGCTTGCCCATTTCTGGACTCCGGAATCCTAATACCACGTGATCATTATCCACGGCTGAACAATAACATCAATGGAACCGCGACTGTTAGGAATAGTTCGGGTATAAACGGTAATAGAGAAAAACGTGACAACTGACATTCTAAAGTCGAAGACGACGCACCCCGCATTGCGATTTTTACACTAACTGTAATTAATTATTTTAGATATAAAAGTTTATCCTGCTTCCCCAGTAATAATGCATTATTCACTCAGTATATGATTTCAAATGAGGGAGCCACTGTTGATCTATCAAACCACTGTCACCGTCAAACCTCAATTCTTGTCGTCAAGGCACATAAATAACGCAATGCTCCGCTACATTTATAATATTCAGGCATTGCAAATAATGTATTAATTCACGCTGTTTATAATGGTTTAAAATTCAATCGCAAAGTCGCACTTAATCAAGTATCATAAGTTGGAAGACTTAAAGTTTCACAGCTCTTCCAATTAAATTACCAGTCATAGAAGTTTATAACGCATAAAAACAAAAAATAATAATAATATAGTAGTTTAGTAATGTTAAATTTCCTTTAGAAAGGGTCATAAAGTCGCAGTTTGTACATGGATGTGAGAAATCAGCACCAAGTACAAGAGATGGAACTTTCCATAAAAATTGAATTTCGTTTGTAATCGATATGCCTAGCACAATTATTTTAAAAGTTAATTAAAATGCAGGCCAATGGCGGATGCGTATTGATTAGTGTTTGCGAAATGCCATGGCGTCCTGACCTACGCAAAAACAAATGTCTGCTGCAAGTTTCAATAATGGTGGCGCTGCATTCTAACTATGCGTGTATACGAGAAAAACCATGGTAAACAACTAGTACATGCGTATTGATTGGTAATATATAACTAATATGTCTGCTAGACGTGTGTAACTCTTTACTGAGTCGACTCAGTGAGTCGTTTCTTCAAAGTGATACACTGAAGCGTATCTCGAATGTATACTAATAGTGTATCTGTATCATTCATTCGGCTCTTTCGGATATCGGTCAATTTGAGGTATATGCGAATCGCGATCACCGAATCACTGCATCCGCTGACACGAAACTTTACGAAAGAGTGCGATCGAGCTGTTCGGTTTAACTCAAACAAAATTGTACACACGTAAAGTACAAAATACAAATATATTTATTGACACAAAAGGTAACATACATTTAATGTATCCATAGACTAATAAATTTTATTTATTTAGGTAATATACTATCCAGCAGTGGACGTCATTAGGCTGAGAGAGAGAGAGAGAGAGGTAATGTACTCACTGTAAGTCCTAAGCGTGAGAAAAGTATGAAGGGGAATTGATTTTATTTAAATGCTTAATTATAAAACTAATGTGTACGTATATTTTACTATCATGTATTTTTTTATTAAAAATGTATGCATTAAACTAACAAAGGTCAATTAAAAGCTTATTAGGAAGTTATTTAATTGATACGCGCAAGCAATGTAATTTCTGCTCTAGATACTTGAGTTTCGTTCGTTCAGTGATTCAAATGATAGTGATACGTTCCACTGATACGAATCTTTGGACTGATGCAGATACAAATGATCCATTCATATAGATGATACACTTTTGCCAGGCCTAATGTCTGCTGCAGTTTCAATAAAGGTGGCGCTGCAGGTGTATAAAAGCAAAACCATGGTCAACAACTGTCTGTCTGGGCCGGATTAGCCATGTCGGGACCCTTAGGCAATGCAATTCTCGGGCGCCTTAGTTTGAAGATCATCAGCTCTTTATGTTCGCGAAACTTATAAATGGCAATTACAGCTGATTATAAAAGGTTGCAAGAGAGATCCGGCTAAAAATAAAATTTTACAAAACATCTAGTTTCAGCTCCATTAAACCCATTAGGCTGAAACTGGACCTTTTGATGAAAAGACCAGCTTGGTCGAACTGTTGCCCATCTGTAGCCGCATGACCCTCACGAAAGTGTCTCCAATAAAGGTCACGGCCAAGGGGTAACGGAGACAACAAAATAAAGGAATGTTGAAAGGGTCGCGAATATTCTATAATAATCGCGTTTCTTACACATACGAAAAAATGCATATACATATGTATATGCCTATTTAGTAGAAAGAAAGCATTTAAAAAGGTAAAATGCATACTTTCGGGATAATGCGTCTGGCCGTCTCGGCTTTTATCTCATTTGACCGCATTCTCCCACGAATTCCATATCATTGATTAATTCTACATATTGACACATTCGCGTCACAGCTTCATCAGTTACACAAACAATAAAATCATGAGCAAGGTCATCAATTTAAAATGTTAACATTGAACCAATCAATAGATCAACATGGAGGAGCAAAGAAAATTAAAACACTCGCAGATAAAAAGTTACGAAAAATCACATACCGTATTTGAAGACCCAGCCTAGCGCTGAAGCGGGCGCGGCGAATATAAGTGTTATGTAACCATTATGCAATAACTATAATTTATGAGCTGACCTATCGTAGGATGATCTGCCTTGACCTCGACCGACGGTGCAATGGACGAGGCAGACAGGGAGACAGCCAGGACTCCTGTATTGATCTTTCAACGCAGACTGCAGGATGAAATGGCAATAAAGTACGTTGCAACGCATGCCCAAATTTCCCGCTCGCACTGATGCAGTTTCCTATGTAATCAATGCGTACGTACAGTCTAGACGCGATCGTTAATTGCCAGGGACCCTGATTTGAGTCTGCGTACAGAGCTAGGGCTGACAAAGGGACGCTTCCGAGTCAAATATGTCTATTGTCGGTATATAATATCGTCATACTGGTATTGTATTATATTTATTATTCAGGAAAAATGAAGCTACTCATATTTATCATTGATAAATCGTTATCTTAATTTCACTAATATCGTAAGTGCGAATGATTGTTACTCAGTCACGTTTGAAACACTGCAGATTTTTATGAAATTTGGCTTACGACTACTGCCCAAAACACAAGTTTATCTAAATTAACGTCAAACTTCACTATTTAGTTGCAAAGTATTACTTAGTTTCCAAAAGTTGCACTTAAAAAATTCAGCTTAGGGGTACATAATACATAAGCGCTTCAAACATTAGTAAAGTATTAAAACCACAGTATTGTATCAATTCGAAAAAAATGCTTTTTTCCCTTATACAATCTGAATTAATTAGGTAAATTGTTGAGTATAAACCGCACATACCCCCAAAATAGTTGTATATGTACCTATTTTAAAACCACGTTACATTATAAAGTTACAAGAATCATAAATCTCCTTCCAGCAACATTCAACAATTACAATAGTCTCGATAACAACACTAACATGACCTAGACGGTACATCGCATAATAAGGTCAAGTTGGTTGTCCCTAAAATGCTAATCAATCAACAATCAAAGGCCTCTCTCTATAATTAATCAGCAACAGGTATCAGCATATACCGAAATCCCGAATCTATAAACCAATCTGAAACATAATATCACTTAAGTTACTTACGATTCCGGAAATATCAAATACCTATCTTTATTGTTAAACATATAGGTAAAAGGGTCTTAAATCTATGTAGTGTATCAATATGCCCTTAAAAGGACGCGCGACTACGCTACTGAAAAGGACGCATAACTCGACGCGACTAATATATTGTCATACTAAATTAAATAATTTGAAAAACTAAAGGGATGTATATGTCGCAGTCGGAATGTATAAACCGCCATATTACATTACAGCTAGCCGTTTTAAAAAAACGGCGCGGTTTTGTAATGCGGCGGTTCAACGATTAGCCGGATTGAATTCGGCTGAATGAAAATCTGCCGAAATGTATTCGGCACCATACGTTCTTCAACACGGCTAGCCGTAATGTAATAATATTACATCGTTAGCCGCCACTTGAACAGTTTTAGTTTCGATTTTTAACACTCGTGGCGCTGCCTGACAAAACAACAGCGATAGCGTATAACTATGATAATAATTCTTGGTTGCTAAAGAATATCGTAAAAAGAAAATCTGTTAGCATTTTCTTATTAAAATAGGTTTTCATTTAAACATAGTTTTATTTTGTAAGTATGGTCAGGTCACCCTACATTCTAACTAAATACTTACTAAATATTGAAGAACGTATCGCAGTGACAATCCGGCTAATCGTTGAACCGCCGAAACAGCGCTGTTTTGTAAAACAGCTAGCCGTAATATAATATGGCGGATTATACAATCCGACTGCGACATATATATAACATAGTAACGGTATATTGCGTCGGACAATAAAGATAAAGTTTTCAATAAAAAACTCAAAATCCCCGGAAAAGATTCTCAATTTTAATTTTTCCCAGGATTTTCATTTTATTACTGCTAATTAAAAACGTTAATTGGCAACATCGTTGTTACTTTATAAAGTATCTGTTTTGACGAGAGACTGAAGTCAAGCAGCTTTCAGGCTACCATCCAGACTTCCAACATATGTTATAAACATTCCGAATTGTTGATAAATAAACGAATCTAATTTTAATTCACTGGCTCTCGCTGGCTGAACAAATAAGTAGGAAGTGCATACTGTACATTCAACGACATGAATGCACGGACATTATGCAGCAACGAATTTGGCTAGCGTGATGTACTGTTAACTGTATATTCAATTACAGGTGAGGTGGATACAGTACCTAATTCGTGGTAACAATTTTTTTTAAAGCTTTCATTCTCTAGTATAAAGAGTTGTGATCGCAAAATCTACTGATAGATTTCCTAGGTACACGGATAAAATTAAATCGGGAACAGAGTGTGAGGCACAGGGCATGCAGGGCGCAACTAATTTGTATTATTTTTAATATCAACAACCAATACGATTAACAAATTGACCAAAAAATCTACAAAGAGTTCACTCAGCTCGTTATCTCAGTCTCGTTCGCTATCAATCAGATAGCCTTGCTAAAACGCACACACGCCTCGCAAGTCGACCACCGGTTATCAGATAACTGATAGCGATAACTGATAACTGCTTGACTCACACTGAATCACCGCGGCGTACTAACAGATCGTGTCATACGTGAAAATTGTATCATTGCTCATTTTTATGTGAGTTCTGTTCTAATATAGTGCTTTTTTTATAATCAAGCTAGTCATAGTAGCTTCCCATCTTAATTCTGTATAGCCATCTTCCATTTGTGCTACAAGAGAGAAAATAAGAGGTAATAATGTCTTCATTCTGCATCATGATACGTACAAAGTCCACAGTATTAATCCGCTGGTAGATGTCGAATAAAACCAGATTATTTATAAGTATAACTTTGATCTAAACTTTCGTAGCAACTCCTAGTCCAAGCTTGAAGCTCTTTTGTGGTTGTCTTCCTATCCTGTCTGCTGCTTATTGCAGCCGCCTCTGGTTGCAATCTTTTGCTGGAATCGTCGGTTTGAGCGAACTATTATGGTTCGCAATAATCTCTCTTTACATTTAAGAGCTCTTGAATATGTAGTTAACTAGAGAAGTCTCCATCCACATTTCACATCTATTGTACAAAGTTTTTTTTTCTTGTACTCCTGTTTTTCATGTTTTTCAGCCATATTTTTTTAACGGCCACCAGCACGTTTTCCTTCTATTTAGCACAAATGTTAATCTAATGGTATTAATATTACAGGGCTGAAGATCGAGTGAGATGGTGACATGAAGCATGCGTGTGCCGACTTGGTGGCAGATTGCGTTGCTGGCTGTGGCTGCGACCGCGCAGACCATCCCTACCATTTGCGAGGAGGACGTCTGCCGGTGCGACTCCTTCACCAGGGTACATTGCACTTGTACCGAGAACAATGTTAGTAGGATTTCCTATTTCAATTTAGTTAGTAGCCCGCTGATTCTCTGCTGTGGGAGTTTTGGGATGCAAGATAGCCTTCTTGATTATTCGATGTCTCCTGATTGAATACTCGACTGTTTGCGATCACAATAGTACCCACGAGTTTAAAGTAATTGTTTTATATTCTTCTACAGCCGGACGTGGTTCTAAGGCCGGATGGCGCGTACCGGGTGCCTTCGACGGCCACTGCGATCATTATCCATGGATGCCAGCGAGTGCAATTCTTGCCAGAGACTGTGAGAAATCTTATTCAACTGAGGAATATAGAGATTAGTAATTCGCAGCATGTAGTCATAGATGACCGCGCGATGGCGTGGTCGCCGTTCTCTCGCCATGATGAGATGACTCCTGGAATAAGGATCGTCATCGAGAACAGCACCATCAGCGAGATATCCGCGTATGCGATCCAGGGACGAGTCAACGACGTCATCTTCAACCGCAACCGAATCGTACACGTGGCGCCCTTTGCATTTTCTAGTCTAATAGCTGTTAAAAACATTCAATTGACTGATAATGTTTTCGAAAACGTCGATATGCAAGCATTCAAACAATTCACTACGCTCAGTTTTCAACTCCGTGGTGGTGTCATCGGAACCTTGCCAAGTAGATTCCTCTCCGATGTGGAAGTGACTGATTTATTTTGGATGGACGGAGTTAAAGTGAACAGTATAAATAGTATGACGTTTCTTGTTAATTCGCCAAAGAGAGTGATAGTTGAAAGCAACACGATAGGTACATTGCAAGGTGACGGGTTTGTCGTCACTACGAGGGGTCCGGTGACATTTAGGAACAATACTGTGACAATAGTGAGAACGGGGGCATTTCATGGGTTTTCATTACAGCGGGAGACGTTATCAGTGTTGGGCCAGCAGGAGCTTCTTTTGGACAATAACACAGTAACAGAGCTGATGCCGTCGGCCCTGACCTACAACAGCACGCTGTCCCTGAGGATAGACGGACTCAAACTAAACAGGACGTGTTCCTGCGATCTCACAGATGAGTGGAGCAGTATGCTAGTCGAACACGGCGGCACCATTTCGTGTTGGTATTCCCTGGAGGACCACTTTGTCTCTCTACCAACCTTCATCAACAGCCGATGCGGGGAGTTTAAACAGACTTTTTGGATCTATGTAGTGATAGTTTTCGTAGCTGTGATAGTCATAGCAACCGCTATAACGATATGGTGGGTGAGACGTCAGAACCAGAAAAAGAAGAATAAGGTGCAGATAGTGATGCCTGACGGCAAGACGTATCGGGAGACGGAAATTTATATAATGGAACGTGCGGAACTGCTCACTACTGATTTGTGAGTGAGCTCTTTTAAATTTGGGATCTTCGATCCGGGCCTGACTTCTGATGCATTAGCATGGTACGCGAAGTTTAAGGTCCGGGATTCGAGGTGAGAGGGATCGGGATACCTCTAGCCTCGGAACTACCTCAGCGGCTGCCCAGGACAGTGCCAAAAAAGAAGTCCATGCAGACGGGCTGTTTTGTGTTGACTTCACTTGCAATGCAAAGTCAGCCCGTTCGCTAAGACCCTATATATCAGTATTACACCGCTCGCTCATGTATGGGTGGTTGGCGTTGTTTCGTTACCTATCATGTTAAGTTATTTTTGATAAAGTACAATAAAGTCTTTAATGGAACATATCAGTTTCATTTTGCCTGAGGTACACCGTCAGTAGTTATTTATACTTATTTGTAAACACAAATACATAAACAGTTTTTTAAATACCTAATCAGTTTGTTGATAAACGTACGGCGTATTGCTCAGCGAATGATCTCATGATTAACATTTAGCTTCAAATTAGTGTAGATTTAGATTTATATAAACGCTATTGTTTTGTTTGTTTCGTTGCAAACGCAATACTTGCGCAAAACGCTATGCGAACGTGCATTTTAAGATATATGTATTTATTTTATTTCCACTTTTCATATTCGTCTGTGTGGCTAAGTTCAAAGGTATTTATATAAAGATATTCTGCGAATTTAAATAATACGTTGACAGTAGCAGATTTATATATAACATAGGGACCTTTTAAATTTGCTCTTTAAAATTTGCAAATTCAAAAAATAATTTGAAAAATAGCTTCCTAAATATTATTATTAAATTCCTTATTTATATTGCATGACAGGTAAGCAAATCTGAAGAGCTATGCCCAGCAGCGAGTTCAAATACAGGCCCCATAGCCCTTTTCATGAATGTGGCACAGAATTCTCAATCCGGTCAAAAATCTGAGAGATTAGGAGCATAGGTTGGCGTAGACAAAAGGAGACTTATGCCCAGCAGTGGGTCATGGAAGGCTGACGATGATGATGAGGAGCATAATATTACTAGCAAAACAATAAAACACAATGTCGATTACATTGTGTTTTATTGTATTGCTATTACAAATTGCAAATTGACACTCTGTCAAACAGAGATAAAACAAAACGTGTGAGTAATAAAACGAATATTTAATCTCAGTGTATATTTGCGACGAATAATTTGCGTCGTTTCCTTATTGTTTGTATGATGTCCAATTATTTCTATGTATTCATATACCCAAGTCATAAAGAAAGGCTGTATTTATAATACTCGTACCCACTTACATTTACATAATCACCTACACAAGTGCTAAATTTCTTTACTAGACAATTTAAAAACCCCGTATTCAAGCTGTGCCAATTTTCGTCACACACAGCTAAAAAGTATAAGCTATTTCAACAGATAAGAGAATAAAAGCGCGCTAGATATAGTACAACACCCCTCATTTTAGCGTCGAGAGTGAAAAATATGAGCCAATCAAATCTGCTGTAACAATTCCTTTGCTCCATTTTGCTCGTTGAAAAATCAATCGGCGGCTGTCCCTCTTTTCCAAGCTATTCAAAATATGAAATGAAATTCAAAGTATAGAAATATATGTATAAGCTAATATATAAGCGATTTAAAGTATGAAATCTAAAGAAAGTGCGAAGGAAGTTTACAAGTAACTAGCTTTGCCACTTGGCTTAGTTCCGGTGGGAATTTCGGGATTCCGGATAGCCTATAGCCTTCCTCTTTATCTACTTTATGTTAGTCCATTTATATATTTATTTTAAGAATGAATGACAGTTGTTCTGTTATTAGGGAATTAAAGTAGAAAATTGTTTTAGTTGTCGTGTCGCATGTCGTTACGAATCGATGTAACTTTGGCTAAACTTTCAGATCCTCATAAATTTTGACTTTTGACAACACGTTCTGCTAGAATTTGTTTTACCATCAAAATGGTACTTACCCGAGATGCCGCTGGCCACGTGTCGCCATCCTGTTGACGCTGATGGGTGAAGTCATGACAGACACTGCTGCAGAGATGATCATTTGGCTCCTACTATACTCCTAGCTTTTACTCACCAGCTTGACTTCATAATTGTTTTACTTAGTTTCGGTGAATGTTTTGAAATTACTCTTGGGTAATTTAGTATGTTTAGTAGTACCTTAGCTTTAAGTAATTTTCTAACGTTAACTTATTTAGTTTATTAGCATAAGCATTTTTCAAAAAAAAAAATACTATTTCAAAGTACTATTTTAAAGCCAATTTAAATAAAAAAAATTGACTTTGACTTTAGGGTTCCGTAACTCAAAAGACTAAAACGAAACCCCTATAAGATCACTTTGTTTTCCGTCTGTCCGTCTGTCTATCAAACAACAACAATCGATATTAATTTCAATACTCGGATCTACGGTTGGATCTTTCAGCAGAAAAATAATCAAAATTATACGTCAACGCGATCAGGAGATATTACCGTAAATGTTGCGGTTTAGCATATTTTGCGATTTCAAAAGGGAATCAAAACCTATAGGGTACTTCGTCAGGCGTTAACCTAAACTTATGAAATTTAGTAAAAAGCAAAGTCTTAACAGTGCTAGGAATCTGAAAATTGTAAATATGTTGTTGGAAGTTTAAAAATAAGTGTTACAAACTATTTTTTTCGCTCGATGCAGTATGAATCCTAGGGATAGAATTGCAAAGTTAAGTTTGTTTTTTAAACCAGTTAATCTTTTAATTAGACCTTTAATGTGAGATGCTTTAAGTGTACGGAACCCGCGGTGCGCGAGTTTGACTCGCACTTGGCCGGTTTTTTTATTGCCCACTGCTAGGTAGATATATAAAATTAATAGTTGATATACTATCGAGGCATGCTGAAGCCGATGAGGAGCTTTATACACCATCATCAAAGTACCTAAGAACAAGTACAAGAACTAAGTACCTAGTCATAAAAAAATTCCAATCATACATACTCGGAGTACTCAAAGAAAGAACAGAAGAAAAACGACTTACCGCAACAGCGGTTGGCCGTCTAAAACTTGGTGAATGGTTGGTGGTGACGTGATCTCCAGTCCCCGGGACAGCATCAGGGCTTCGCTGCCGTCTTGCTGGTGCTCCGCCTCCCCGCCGACGGGGCTCGACCCCATCATAGCGAGGATCTGGACCTCCAATAATGTGGCTGTACAATAAAGTTTATGTCAAAAATCTGCATTTCATAACTTATTTTAAAAATTGAAATCCATGTAATGTGCTTGTGAAGTTTTCGTATGTATATCATATAGTACCGTAGTTTTTCAAGCTACAAACTACTAGCATATACGGAACCATTATCAAAATAATTCCTGTGAAAATCTTGTACCTATACAGGGTGTTTGGGTAAACAACACCTGCAACCTCCTGCACCTTTTTTTTGAGATTTCAAGAGTCGGTCCCATACAAAAAGTTTCTTATATTCATAAGTACTTTCACCCCCCGAGAGGTTGCAGGTGTTTACCCAAACACCCTGTATGTATAATGATTGTAAAAAACAAGTGAAAATGTCTCTGCCTACCGGGAAGCAGGCCAATTGATATTTTATTGGGTACTTAGTTACGTACCAAACTTTTAAATAGGTACTTCTAGAAAATATTTTTTTCCTAATAAAGGAGCCTAGATCATACAATCTATAGACTCACTAGATATCCAGTGCCTGAAAATCCATTTGATATTGGCTAGTATTTAAGACATATCTTTATTTAATTAACTTATAACTGTCAGGCGTGATCAAATCTTTCGATTTTCTTAAGTTTCTGTTTATTTATCCCACATAAACTATACATTTCTAGAAACACGTTCTCCCGAAGTATGGCAGTAAATTAATATAATGTATTTCCTAGTTAAGTTTGGTAAAGCTTAAGTTCAGCACCAGTGGATTCAACTCATCAGAAATTTACCGTATTTCGACAGAAACTACCTATTGAAATGACATGATGAAAGGTATCTTAGGACATTAAAAGTAATAGCTATTACTGTTTAAGTACTCATTAAGTATTTGTTGTCCAATCAATGCACATGTCAAGTATACAATACAGTAAGGATATTCTATTCTTAACTGTACTACAGAAAATACCGTCTGATAAAACAGCATTCTATCGAGATTCGAAGATATATATATATTTACTGTAAGTATTTCGTTTTACACTAGGGAATTCTCGGCTCGAGAATTCCCGGGAAATCGTTGGGCTTTGTTCCCGGGAAATCAAGCTCGAGAAAAGTCGAGAACTCGAGAAATCATGTACCTATATAAAAATTAATTTTTAGAGTTCCGTACCTCAAAAGGCAAAAACGGAACCTTTATAAGATCACTTTGTTGTCCGTCTAACTTTTTTTCTCAGGAATGCTTAAAGGTACCTAGTTGAAATTAATATCGAATAATCGGATCAACGGTCTCTTTCAGCAAAAAAATAATCAAAATTATACGTCAACGCGGTCAGGACTTATTACCGTAATTTTTTGCATTGTTTGCAATTTCAGGCAGCAATCAAAACCTATGGAGTACTTCCCATTGACCTAAAATTATGAAATTTGGCAAAAAGCAAAGTCTAACAGTACTTGTACAGGAATAAATCTGAAAGTTGTAAATATAAATAAATAAATAAATTAAATAAATAAATATAAATATGTTGTTGGAAGTTTAAAAAAAGTGTTACAAATCCTAGGGATCAAACAGCAAAGTAAAGTTTGTTTTTAAAATTAGTTGGTCTTTTAGTTAGTGCTATAATGTGATATGCTTTGCGTGTACGGAACCCTCGGTGCGCGAGTTCGACTCGCACTTGGCCGGTTTTTTTTTTAAGATATTAACGTTTTCTTTCATGTTATATTTTTTTTGTTTTATAGTATAAGCTATTTTTGTTTACTTACAAGTTTTAATTTGTTTTTTTTTCTAATAACCAGCTAAAAATGGTGCTGTGATTGTAATTAAATTATAAGTTAAGATATTAACGTTTTCTTTCATGTTGATTTTTGTTTAGTTTAATAGAAACTATAATTATGAGTCTGAATAATATTATTTTGATGTTATTGGAACCAATTTATATGCGAAAACGTACGTAAATGTAAATTTCTCGACAACCCGAGAAGCCCCGAGAAATTAGCCTCGAGAATTCTGGAGACCCGAGAAATTGAATAGCTCGAGAAATCATGAACCCTATTTTACACTGACGCAGAGTGGAGCGGAGAACAGCTTAGCTGTGCATGTATTTACCAATGAATTTGATTTGATGACATAAAATAGCAGACCTGCTTTCTATAACGTTTCATCATAAACGAACATGAGGAAATTGAAACGTGCGGAGCTAATTGCCTTGTCGACGGGTCGCGGGACGTATATTAACCCTAAAAACTTTATACTCGCTTTAGGCAATCGTGCTAAGCTAGGGTTCTAAGGATGTTCCCGCACCGCACCCTACATGTTATTAAAGTTATTGTTTATTCTACGAGTGATACGGGCACAGGTGTCCGCATTCGATTCCAGTCACGGCCCCAATTACCGCAGGATGCGATTGCACACAATGATTCATCAAGACAAACCAAGGTTTTGTTTCTATACCTAACTATTCCTTAATGAACGAACGCTTTATTGTAAAACCAATTCACTCACTATAATGTAACAGCTTTAATAGATACTTAACACACAAAAGCTACTCAACAGATTTAGAATGTCTTCCAGGTCTACGAATATATAATAATTATTAAAGCCGAGCGAAGCCGAGGGCAAAAGCCTAGAGAGATATAATTCTACTTTTTTTATTTGGTAAATAATGGAGGTCCAAATTGGAGAAGATGTGAATGACGGGAGAGATAAATAACTTGTGCCAGACGTTTTTACGTTTTCTTCAGACGAAGATGATTTTATATGACTTCGTTCAAATCAATCATTCAATGTCAATCCTTATATGTATATTATAAAATCAAGTCCCTCTCTTCGTTTGTCTGTCTGTATGCAATACTCAGAAACTACTGAACGAATTTTCATGCGGTTATCGCCAATACACTGGGTAGTTCATGAGGAAGATTTGGTTATACTTTATGCGGGTGAGCCGCGGGCAAAAGTTAGTAAAAATTAAATATACCTACGAGTCTAGCCAGTCTATTTTTGTCTGACCAAGCTTTTTGAGAAACATTTTTAATACTACATGATTTTATAGACAAGGGTACGATTTTTTTGTGTTATCCTTACTTATTATGAAATGAAATGAAGTCCCCCCACCGCGTCTGTCTGTCTGTCCGTTTCCAATAAATTCTAAAAACTAGTGAACGTATTTTCGTGCGGTTTTCACCAATGGACGGGGTGGGGTAGGTCATGAGAAAGGTTTTGGTGTATAATTTACGCGGGCAAAGCCGCGGACAACAGCTAGTATTGAAAAATAAATAATCAAAATATTTTTCACGCGAGGATTCTCACGCCAGGTCGCAACGGCTGCCGTTATGACGGCTGCCGTTTTTAAAATCCTCATACGCAACGCCGCCTCAACTCGTCGTGTGCGGTCTTGTCGTTCGACGCGCGTGCAACTTAACGCCAACTCAACGGCTACGTGTGCGAAGTGCCTAACTCTTACCGAAGCTGAGCGGAGGCATGTCCAGGTCAGGCGAGAGGAGCCGCGCGGCGCAGCCAGCACCGGCGTACACCAGCTCCATCTCCAGGGTGCCCAGGCCCTGTCGCTGGACCGTGAAGGGCGCGTCCTCGTACCCCACGCACAAGCAGCGGAAACCGAAGTGGTTGTCTTCGCTGTGACATGCAACACACAAACACAATCAAGAATAAGCCCACCACAATCACAAAATGGAAATTATTATTTCAATACCCTATCGTTGTCCCAGTATTGGGCAACGGTCTCCTTCTCTTTCTTTCAGGACGTTCGTTGCAACTTCGCAACCCTTTGTCAAACATACATATATGTATGATCTTTGAAAATTTTACTTATTTTTTTTAATCAGGTATAAAAATGTAAATACCCCTGAACTGTAGTATCTATGTGTAGAGAAAAATATACGTTCCTTCTAATATTAGACAATGGATTTTCATTACATGACTATTTCACGCAAGAGTTACTGGACGGTTTTCTTAAACTTTGGTACACGAGTAACATAAAACCTAAATTGACAAATAGGGCACTTTTAATCCCGAAATTCCCACTTAAGCGGAGCCCCGGGCGCAGCTTGTGAGTTGCACGTACTTGTCAGATTTGTTGTATTCGTTCAAGTAGTCGGAAGCCGTTTCCAAGGAAAAGATGACTTCGTTGCCGGGGACGACGAGCGCTTTCTGCGGCCAGTCGGTCGGACTGCAACAGAACACTCTTTTTAATATCATGAGTAAAAAGCACCAGAAATATTATAATTGCAAAAGTTCGGATGTGTGATGTATGTTACTCCATCACGCAAATCTACTGGAAGTGGACATGTTTCGATAAAATTTGTGATATACGGGAAAAAAAAACCTGAATTAGAACATAAGGTAGGTACTGTATATCCCAAATATCCCGGGAGCGAAGATAAATTTATTATCTGAGAAATTAACTCAATTTATTGATAATGGTTAAAAAATTATAGAATATAGTGTCACTAACATGTTGGCGAGTTTTGGCGTAACGCTGTAGTAAGCACAGTTGTAGTGCATACAAGGTATTTCTGACTCTCCTTCGTCCACCACTTCTTCCAGTTCGCCGCTATCTGACGACGCTTGGACCAGGCGCTGTGAACAAAAGGCTACAATCAGTCGTAGCGCCATCTGTTTTGAGCATTATAGACTATCTATCTTGACATTAGATGGCGTTGTTGTTATGCCGCCACAAAGTAAATTATTAACTTTTATTACAGACAGAAACCAAAACAAGATTTAAATTATTGTAAATGAATATAACATTATGCTACAGATGCACTCTCCCATATAATGGAAATGAGCCTATTTTGTATCGCTGCTAGAGGGCATTACTGAGCTGAAATAAAATACATACCAGGCACACTTCACTGACCGTGCTTTCTCCTTACTAAAAGTTGTAAAGTACGTAATTTCTCAACAGATGTCGTAAAATATAAAGTATTAATTCATTCCGATGTCGGCATCTATCGTCATATAATGATTACTAATTGTCAGATGTTCTAATTGGGACCCCATGGTCGTACCTTCCTGAAGGGCGGCTCCAGGATCCGCAGCTCGTGGTGCACGCAGCGGGTGCGCGGCGCGCCGCCGCACGCGAACACGGTCAGCGAGTCCTCGGGCTGCGCCGTGATGGAGCGCGAGTCCATCTCCAGCACCACCCACGACACGCTCGTCGGGAACAGCACTCTGTCCGGAATTGTACATTAACATCCTAAACATGACCGCTGGCAGATTAAACTGTCAGTATATAAGACGTTCTTGTGCCATTTCGGGATGGTGCAGGAATGGCCACTTTAAATTATACATAAGTATATAAGTTGAAGCGGTGGTGGCCGAGTGGTAGGGCGCCCGCCTGTGGATACAAAATCCCAGGTTCGAATCCTGCCCGGGCTACATGAGTTTGTATACCAATCTGACTCATGTTAGTTTTCATCGACCACCACTTGCTTCCGGTGAAGGAAAACATCGTGAGGAAACCTGCACTCTGGTTGATGATTATCAGCTAGTATGTGAAATGGAGAAGGCAATGGCAAACCACTCCATTAAAATTGCCATGAGAGTCGTTGTGTGTGTTTCATTCCATATAATGACCACGACCCTCAGTCATGAGGAAATACGACTAAAGAGAGAGAGAGATATAAGTTACTAACACATTTTACTAACAAATCTGAGTCTCTGTTACTTGTCAATAAATATTTCATTCATTCATTACTGCTGAGGCCGGGAACTTAGAGATTGCTGGACGAGTAGCTTTCAAGGCCGACTGTTAATAATTGACAATAATTAAAAATCCAGCAATCCCCATTCCCGCCGAGGTATGTATAGTGTTTTTTTCAATAAATGTGAGGAAAGAAAGAATGAAACAAATGAGTAGGTATAATAATAATATGAATGGGCGACACCCATGGTAACTCTTGGACACAGGCCGCATTGAGAGCGTTTAGGCGCGATTGGTCCAATTCGCGATTGGTCCAATTGTCCAATTCGCGATTGGTCCAATTCGCGGTTGGTCCAATTCTCGGTTGGTCCAATTCGCGGTTAGTCCAATTCGCGATTGGTCCAATCATAACAACGCCCCAGCGTCGCCCGTGAAACATCTTTCCTACGATGAAAGACTTTTTTAATATGAGAACAGTAGTTTATGAGTTTATTCATATCAAACATACATACATACATTTTTACTACTTACCCTCAATGACGATTATATTCCTATGCGTTTTGTTTTAACAATCGAGCAACCGATATAATAATTTAATAATCATTTAATTAAATATTTGAAATTATATTACATTAAAATATACATTTATTTTTATAATGTTTATGTTTTGTTCTAACGTAAATTTATTTTAATATTGTATATAAAAATATTTTTTGACGACCGCCGTGGAGCAGTGGGAAAGACCTTGCCTCTGAACCACGGGGTCCCGGGTTCGATCCCCGGTCGGGTCAAGATGGAAAATGATCTTTTCCAGATTGGCCTCGTTCTTGGATGTTTATCTATATATGTATTTGTTATAAAATATAGTATCGTTGAGTTAGTATCCTATAACACAAGTCTATAGTATACTTTGGGACTAGTTCAATCTGTGTGATTTCCCATTTATGTACTTAAAAAATAAGATTTTGGACCAATCGCGAATTGGACCTATCGCGAATTGGACCAAACGCGAATTGGACCAACCGAGAATTGGACTAACCGCGAATTGGACCAACCGCGAATTGGACATTTTTTGCATCTTTGGACCAATCGCGAATTGGACCAATCGCGCCTAAACGATTGAGAGGAGATTCCATTCGCTGGATTGCTGTTGACGATATATTTCCTTTTTTTGTCTTTTATTTTTTGTAATATTCCATTATTAAACGGGTTAAAAAAAGAGATTCCAAATAAATTACGTAGTAAAAAAAAATCATAAATAATATTTGACATATTCGGACATTTTTAAATTGAAATGAAACATGGCCATCGTCGCGACTTTGCAATGTGTGGGCGTTGCGACAATAGCCAAAAGTACAGCTTGTCTATAAAGTCCTGACATTAAAGTTCGAGGAACTAACATTGATGATGTGTCTGGCAACACCAAACGTATGTACATCAGCTGTCAATGCTGTCAACAATATTGAATTGTTTTTCGTTTGTATTTTTATTGTTTTAATTAAACTGCAATAAATTAAGACCAAACTACGCAGAAAAGTTTAAAAAATGAGTAAAGTAAATCGGAGTCACACGCAGGAATTGATTTTTAAAGTTTTCCAGCACTGTTTTGCGGAGTGCAAGGATGGACGAATTTTGTGAGATTTCGATGATATTCATGGGAGAACAACATATATTATGGGTATGTAACCGTGTTATTGTTTGTTTTATATTAACCTGAAGTCACAAATATACTGAATTTACGATTTTTAAAAGAAAAAAGGTATTGTTTACATCGTACACTTTTAGGTTAGACTAAAATTGTAAATAGGTCATATTATAGTATGATCATACATTTTTGATACATTATGATGGTACATCTCAGTCTATTCGGGTTTTCTATCAATTTTGAATTTGAATTATTTGTTTCTTGTGAATAAGTTATTGTTTCTATTCTGTTACAATTTTTATTCCTTTTTTTAGGAAAACCAAAAAGCACAGTTAGGCCCATAGTCGACGAAGCAACTTGTTGAAGAGGCCTTCTACAGCATCACATCTGAATATGGAAAAACTGCTGCCATTACGTTGAGACGCTCAAAAAAGAGTACTATGAGCGAGGACGTTACCTGTATCTAGATATAGACGAATTGATTGTTCGCTTAGGCGATGATAGCAGCAGTGGTGACAGCGCCGCTGATGAAAGCGGCAACAGAAACGTTTCTTGTTGAATATTTGGACTTCGATGATGAGTGAAAGTGATCAACCTTAGTATTTTAACTATAAAACATTCATCATCATCGTCAGCCTTCCATGACCCACTGCTGGGTATAAGCCTCCTTTTGTATACGCCAACATTTCCTATCCTGATCCATTGCAACAAACATTATTCTGGTTAAATTAAAAATGTTTAGTATAACTTTTCATAAGCAAGGTACCTACTGTAAATAAAACGGAAACAATATGACTGAATAATGTGTTTTATTTATTAGCTCGCTTTACCTGAACGAACTGCTAGTATCAAAATTATTTTGGTCACACTATATAGGGTTGCTACATGCACATCAGTGGCGCCATCATTTAATTTCAGGACTTAATAGACAGACTGTATGGCATTATAATATTGTCAAAGCTTTATGTCGCCACCTCATCGCAGCGACTTATAGTACGGCCGAAACCCAAACTCCCGTATGACGTATGTCAGTTTGACAATAATAGTAATGTACCTAAACACGAGTCGCTACGATTATTTGATTTTACGTAAAAAAACAAATCCAAATAAAATAGTTATTTTTATTAATCAGAAGTCGGAACCATTAAAGTAGCTGTCATAGTCACTAACATGGATAATAAATTCATAGTGAATAATATTATCTACTCTGATGTCACGATTCGATACGATTGCGTGAATTCTTGTCCCTGTTTCTATTTTTTTGTATTGCTTTAAAAAAAAATTATTCTAAAGTGCAATAAAGGGTGGGGGTTGTGTTATGTTACATACCGCAAATTGCTGATGGCCGCTGGCTTGTACGGATGCTCGCTTTCCACCCAGGTGTAGTAGTGGGCAGTAGTGGTTCCTAGATCCTCGGAAGACGGGAGTAGCAGGTTCATAGCCGCCACGTGAGGCAGTAGCTTGTGAACCATATCCAGGATTTTTATCACGCTCTGCAATAAATAGTAAGTTATTGGCACAAGAAAATACAAGAGTAACGATCTTTTTAAATTTACAGGCACATAGTCCAAAAACAATTTAATAACAATTAAACTTCTTGTGTCAGGTAAAATGTACCGATACATTTTTATAATTTATATTTGTCACGTAAGCAGTTGATAATGAAACAAAGACTTACTTTAGAGTCATCCAAAGCTTCTAAACTGGCTATCGTATACGGCAGCAAGGTGTTGATAGCCGGCGAATGCTGCAGTACTCCAGCGTTCCTCCTCAAGTCTTCGGCCGTAAGTTCGTTCCTCAACGAGCTGAACAGTTCGACCCCGCGCTCTATGACGATGGACGCCACGCGGAGTGTGATGGAACGCAAAGCGGAGATCAATGCGTCGGGACTTTCAAAGGAGCTCGGCGATTTGTTCGTGCTGTCACAAATGACAAATGGTAGCAAAAATTACAAATTTTTTACTGCGAAGTTATGTAACAAAGACGGAAAAAGACAGAAAAATAAATCATTTTTCGAATGACATTGACCACGTTAGGATCTTAATATTATCAATAAAACTGATGTAGTGGTAATTTAGCACAAAAACTGTATATTATTAAAATAAAACAAAAATACAATATGCACTGCAGAAATTTGGCGGGAATAATGAATTGTGAAAAAATATTTAATTGTGGAGCTAAATTTTTCATAACTTTTTAATAATATGTATTAGTGTCCAGTACATTCGAAATAAGAATCATGTTCAGGCATTTTATTTTTAATTTTTTCAATGTGTATTGTAATATGTGGCGCAACGGACTGTTATAAATAAAACTCAATACTTGTAGGAGCTGGCTTCCCAACTATAATGAACTGCAAAGAACTCTCTTTACTGTAGATTTTCCAGAGCTTATATATACTAGTTTTTCACAGCGTCATCATTCGTCACATGACATTTAACTTAGAGATAATGATTAAACAATTCTTTATTTATTGAGGTCGTGTGACGTTACATTAGTAGATGTACGTAGAGATATAAGATATAGAATATATATCGAGGTCGAATAACGTGATGTGTCGTCCCACTACGTAGATGACGTACATGTACGTACACTACAGTATGATGTAACCCCAGTCAGTTGGCTCACCCGTAGTAGATGAGGCTGGGGATCTGCCCGCGGCCCACGGTGGTGCCGTTGAAGCTGAGCGAGCAGGACGAGAACCGGAAGGTGGTGCCGTCCGGCCCCTTGACGGACGGCAGCCCGCAGTCCCCGCTGGCGGTCCGCCCGCCTTGGTTGCACAGCCGGATGGCGTAGCGGACGTCTTCCTGTTTTATATACCAAAAAGACAGCTAGACTATATTATAATAATGTGCAATTTCTTACCCAATAGAGTAACTATGTACCTACACTTTGTAAAATATAGGATGAGCCATAAAACAGCAGGATGAACTGATACATTCGAAATGAGAGCGACAAAGACAGATGTATTATTTTAATATTATTTTACATCTGTCATAGAGATCAAGCTATATTTTTAACCGACTTCCCAAAAAATGAGGAGGTTATATGTTTCGATGTATGTATGTTTTTTTTATGTATGTTCGCCGATTTCTCCGCCTATAGTGGATAGCGCAGTAAATAGAGCGAACCTTCCCTAGGGGTTAATTACGTGCGGTCCAGTAACTCAATTTTTTTAATATTATTGTTTAGGATGGTTGTAAGTATTTAAAATAAATATGGCACAATTGAATAGCTTTTGCACTCGCAGCCAAATTGGAAAAAAAAAAAAATCACCACTTTGTTCGGTTTTTCGCTTATATTTTCTTTTAAGTGCATTTTCGCTATAAAAATGTTCTACACAATGTTGTAGAAAATTAAATTTGCCGTTATTTACATTTTATATTTTGTTTCTAGGACTGACAGTTTCCGAGAAAAAAAAATCCTTTGCCTTAAAAAAATCGCATTTTTCAAACATTCGTCAATCTTTTCACTTTAGAACGATGTAATCCAGTCATGACCTATTCTAGGAGAAAAAGTAGCAGAACAAACATCGTAGGGAATTTAATTACCTGCAAAACGCAATTGCATATTTCTTAACTAACCCTGCAAGGTGGAGAGTAAAACTAAATGAAAAAACAACGGAAATTGTTTTTTGCTATAATATTTTACTTTTTACTAACTGAACCTCGCTCCCATGGAAATTTCGGGATATAAAGTATCTTATGTCTGATATTTTTCTACTAGTATACCAAATATAATCGAAATCCGTCTAGTAGATTTTGTGTGATTAAGCAACAAATATCACATCCAAACTTTCCTATTTATAGTGTGAGTCATTGCAGGTGAGTAACCGGTACCTGATTGGGACACTGTAAAAGTGTCTGTGGACATTTTCAAGTACATATATTAGATAATATTTGCTTCATCAGCAATAAAGATTGGGAAAGAAACCCGATTTTAAAATGAAAAAGTTTGGATGTGATATTTCTTACTCAATCTTAAAAATCTACTGGACGGATTTCGATAAAATTTGGTATGTTAGTAGAAAAATATCAGGGCTAGCACATAAGGTACTTTTTATCTCAATATTCCTATGGGAGTAAAGCCCCCGTGTGCAGCTAGTAGACAATAAAATATGATAGCAAAAACGTAATATTTTAACTTTTACTTTTACTCCCTACTCCGTAGGGTTGGTTAAAAAAAATTACATGTGTTTTGTAGATAATTAAATTTCCTTCAAATTTTATTCCAATATATATTTTCCTAGAGTAGGCCATAAATGAATTGCAATGCGCTCTGAAGTAAAATGTTTGACAAATTTCCAAATGCGATCAAAAATGCGATTTTTTTAAAGTACACATCTCCATAACTATTAGTCCTAGAAAAAAAAATATAAAATGTACATTATAGGAAATTTATTTTTACAACATTGTGTAGAACTCTAATGTAGCTAAAATGCATCTAAACGAAGGTGAGAGCGCAAATCTGAATAAAGTGGCAATTTTTTTTTGTTTTTCCAACATATGGCGGGCGTGGAAGGGGGGAGAAATTGTGCCTTTTGCATTTTAAATACTTACTAACCATCCTAAATAACATATCAAAAATTCAGAACTATTGAACCATTTGTAAGTAAACCCTACCCTTAGCTCTATTTTGGTCTTTATTTAATGAACTATGGACGGATTTGTATTAAATTTGGTATACTAGTAGAAAAATACCAGAAATAGTACATAGGTTACTTTATATCCTGAAATTCCCACGGGAGCGAAGACCCGAGGCGCAGTTAGCAGAAAATAAAATATTATTACAAAAAAGCAATATTCCGTAGTTTTAATATTGAGTTTTACTCCCCATTCTGCAGGGTTGGTTAAGAAAAATGTAAATGCGTTTTGTAGGTAATTAAATTCCCTACAAAGGGGTTGTTGCACAAATGTATGGGGAGCCGGCTATATCATGAGCATCTATCTGAACTTTTCATTTTTGGGTCAGTATCAATGCCTTATAAGTAAATCTGTTAAATTCGTAGCCTTTCTATGGTACATTTAGTCAACAAAATCGTAATGAAGGTTAGGCGAGTTCCGCTAAAATAGCCGACACCCATTATGATTTGACGTTGACGCGCTTAATTTGGCAGTTCCGATTTCCGGTACGTTCAAAAATGTACTTTTAATACATACGTGCCCGCGGGAAAGAATTGTTTATTTTATTTATAATTCATCTATTTATGTGAAATACACATATGTTTTTGTGATGTTGCATGTAACATGTGTTAGAAACATTTACTTTAATTAATTTTCTAATATAGGTATAATGAATATATCGAGCATTGTATCGAATTTTCTGTATCATAATTACTGAACATAAATACGGGCGCCATGTCAGTATCGCCATAAATACGATATTAAGCGATATTAAATGTATTTTTGTACCATATCAAGATAACGAAAAAACACATATATGATGGTCTTAATCGGTTTTTGATATTATTTCTGATTTTTGGGAAACTGCTCATGATATAGCCTGCTATGCAACATGCCCTTTTGTTCTAATACTTATATTCTCCTAAAATATGCCATAACTAGATTACAGCGTTCTGAAGTAAAAAGTTTGACAAATTTCCGAAAAAGAAGATTTTTTTAATTTTTTTTATGAGCATACATCTCGGTAAGTATCAGTCCTAGATACAAAATGTAAAATGTAAATAATAGGAAATTTAATTATCTACAAGATTTTGTAGAACACTTTCCTAGCAAAAATGCATCTAAACGAAAATATGAGCCTAAATCTGAAGAAAGTTTTTTTTTTTTAGTTTTTTTAAGATTACTACGGACGCAGAAACTTGGCAATTGTGCCCTTTTTATTTTGAATACTCACAATAATCCTACACAACATTTCAAAAAATTCACAATTACTGGACCGTTTGTAATTCGATTCTCGTCTATTTACTGCGCTATGGACTGATTGCCGAAATTATTGTTTTATTCGAAATAGTTTATTCCCAAGTTGGTCCCATTTTAACCACGTCAGAATCTGTTCGGTAATTTTAAAGACACCTAACAAAATATAAAAATTCAAATATTGGATTATAGAGCAAAAGCCCGCGACAGCATGCCCTTCCTTATTTTATGAAAACACAAGAATCTTTATGCATGTCCCCGACACAGAAATAGCGATTAGCGACTAAAAAAATGGGTCATGATTGCTTAGGCAGATAATTTGTAGCAATTATATTTAAAGTGGTAGCTTAAGAAAAAGTTTTTTTAAAGATTTTATTCCGAATAATATGAGAAATCATGCCATCCATTGCCAAGCCATTAGTGCAGATACAAACCCCTGCCAGACATTGTAACTTTACTAAATTACAGTCATGTTTGTTTTATTATAATAGCTGAATTTAATAATACTTTGAGAGGTCCCCAAAGGTGCTTTCGACCTATAAAATTTCACTTTTGCTATCCATATTACCTGCATAAGCAACTAAGATTCAAACTTCATGCGTAGTCACTAATCTTTTTTACACGTATATCCCACACAGGGTAATTCAGCATTTTTGAAACAAGGCAGGTTGGTCGTCGCGGGCTCTTGGTCTATTTATGTGCCAAAAATTCCGTGGAATTCTGACAAGTTCTGACATTTCAAATCAAACTGACATAAAACGTTTCGACTTTTTAAATTTTGGCCAGTAAAAAAAATAAGTTTAAGTTTTCATGACAACAAAATTGCGCCCAAATTAAAAATTAAATAATCTAAATTAACATTAGAATCATGTATACTTAATTAAAATGCCTAATATCCTTACTCCTTGCACTTGGCACCGACTTCACCTCATTCAGTAGGTAGCATGCCAATACATTTTTCTTTTTGATTAATCTGCCTATTAAGTTATTTCATGATTTTAAGTTTTACAATGGAAGTCGGTTCATTTTTTTGGGAATTTTTTTTTACAAACTATAGTACCCTTCTCTTCTACCCTTTCTTATCATTATGGAAGGCCACAGCCCCAGCAGTGACATTAACAGATGATGATTGACCTTGAGAGCGACGGGCCGCTCGAACTTGACCTGCACGATGTCGTGCTGGCCGTCTGAAGACTTGAACTGGCCTTGCACGACCTCCACGCTCACCCAGCAATGTCCAGGGTCGGACTCATCTGCTGTAGGTCGGAGCTGATGATAAAAATATTCAAATTTTAACAAGTTGATCACATTTTTCTGATACCACATATTTAGGAATGTGTTGATGTTTGTAATTTCACGCTAAACGTTTCAGACGGATTTCGATGAAACCTGGAGTAGCTTAAGAGTACTATAATTACCACTACTAGTAAGTACAAGAACTTTTCCAATATGAAGTCACATATCAGTATGCAAACGAGTACAGTAGACTCACGGTGATATCCTGCAGCAGCTCGAGCTCGTAGTCGTAGTTCCCGAGGCCGCTGTACACGCACGCGCCCACGAGCACCACGCCCGGCCGGTCCGCGGTGAAGCACACCGCGTCCGGGCTTCCGTTCCCAGGGTTCCATACTCGGGTTTGACTCACTCGCATGAACCGAGATGGCGTTACTAGGTGTTTCACTATGTGCGTGTCTTGGTCCTCCTAAAACAGTTTCAGTTTTATGCTCAGCGAATACCAGAAACCCTGATTTAAAGTCCTACTGCTGGGAAAGAGGACCGTAATTTTAAAGACTATTTGCGCAATCATTGGCAAAATTCTTCACCCAGTTAGAAGGAGCCAAATTAAAATAAAAAGGGAAGAAGTGTCATTTAAAACAAAGTTATGATTCACACACCGCTTGCCGCACTACCGCGTCATTATCTGATCTGATAATCAACACGTGTACCTTGACGTCAGTGGCTCGTACGGCCAGCTCGCCCACCACCCTGGCCACCAGCTTGCAGCAGCTGTCGGCCAGTCTCTGTTGCAGCGCCACTTCCCCGTGGTCGTGCGGTTGGCCGCACTGCCGCGTCATCATCTGGTCCTTGATCGGCATCAGCACGATGTCCAGAAGTTTGGGCACCACGTCCAGCAGATGCCAGTCGACGTGGCTGCGTCTGATTTCCTGGAGTGGTCAACAGATAAAATATTTAATGGGAAGCCAATCCATCGCCCAAAATTAAGGCAGTTCCAAAGTTTCCTTATGTTCTAACACAAAAGGTATTGTTGAGAATTATATAAAGTTCGTGGCGTGCATCACGTAGTGTGGAAGATCTCGCAAACTATGCGCACATTATTGCGCTCAGTTGGCTCACAACTGACATGGTCGTAGATGATCAGTAGAGCTAGACAATAAAGCTGTGTCACCTGTCGCGGCTGGCTCAGACAGCTCTGCGTGACGGGCACCACGTAGTGCAGCACGTCGCGCAGACTGCGCGCCGAGCACAGCGCCGCGCACACGGCGCTCAGCTCGCGCACGAACTGGCACGGAACTGCGCCGTCCTGACCACGCAAACAGAACTATTGCTATTACTTTTATTTAAGTATTTTAATTATTTTTACAATACAATGCTTTTAATGAGTATTAAAAATAAATGTTTACTTACCGAAACGTAAAATAGTAACGAGCAAAGATGCGCCCATTTCAAAGTGGGCGTCGGAAAAAACGCGTGGAAACACGACGTGATCGTATCATGGGCTTCCTTTAACACGGCCGTGGTCATTTCCAACGCGAATTGGACGTAGCACACCCTATGTTTACTCTTCCCGGGCTTCTTCGGCAACATGGCACACGTCGGCGTCAGTTCTCCCATCATTCCCTGGATGAAATTTCTCACTTCCCCTATAGCCTCAAAATACGACATGTATTCGCGAGAATTCCTCTTCTTATTCTGCTGTGGGTAAATCTCTATGATGTAAGACTTGACTAAACGCAAACTCGCGCGTATGATGTAAACCAATCGCTTCTGATGCTTCATTACTGTTAGTTTTTGGAACGTTATAGGGACTTGTCCGTTCGTTTCTAGCAGTATTTCTCTGAAAGTTTTCCAGCTCCATTGCAGTATCGTTATGAGAGATTTAAAGCACTGGACAGTAACCTTCCTGGATAGGTTTTTGGATAGAGGCATGACTGGTTCGCTTATATCGAGGCAGCGGACGGTTACTGCGTGGTCTGGTCCTAAAGATAAAAAATATATCTTTTTTACAAGTAATAAATTAACTGAAAATTTAGTTTAAATAGGTACTAAACAATTTGAAGGATGAACTAAATGTTCGTGCAAATTTGAATCCATGGCTCGTCCGTGCTCGTGCGGGGCACATTCTAGCATACCTAGAGTGTTGTACAAGAGGCAAGGTATTTGTCCGGCGTTGACGTCGGTGCCGTTGTTGGACTTCTTGGAGGTCTTGAAGTGGAAGCCGACGTCGTCGTTGATGACCATGGCCTGGCCCGACGAGCCGCAGTCCGACGACGGCCCGTTGATGCACGCCCACGCCACGTACCAGCGGGTGGCCTGACAATAGGACACAACTCTCATCTCATACTGTCTTCTAAATCTAATTTGTTTTTACTTAAATGGGCTAAAAAATAGCACTTTTAAATCGTCGTACACTTGTGTTTTAGTTAGTTGACGTCATAAAATTACTTAAAACTAAGGTTATTGCTTAAAGCTAGCAACGAGAGCAGTGAAGTCACTTTAAAGGAGTCAAAGTGTTCCTAATATACTTTAATAAGAACTTACTGAAAATTACAACTCTGTAGGACAAACGGAGTTTTAATTTAGCTTGCAAGATAAATCTTTAGCTTAATGCTTAATACAACAACTTAAATATTACAGTACTAGCTTTTTCCCGCTGCTTCGCCCGCGTGAATTTTCCACGTGAGCAGAACTTTTTCCCGGGGTGAAAAGTACCCTGTGTCCTTCCCAGTATGTCTTACTATGTGTATGCTAAATTTTAGGAAGATTGGTACAATAGATACAGCTTGAAGAGGTAACAAACAAACAAACAAACAAACAAACATACAAACAAACAAACAAAAGGATTAGGATTGGTCCCTGTCATGCTAGTGGGACTTTTTAACTTACCGCTAAAGTGACGGGTTGTGGAAAGAGCACGGGGAAGCGGTCGCGGGGCGCGCACTCGAACATGACCTCCTCGCTCTCGGCCAACAGCTCCCCGTCCCCCTCCTGGTCGCCCCCCTCCGGCCCGATGTCGAACAGCTTGATCTTGGCGGTGTAGTCGCCGCGACCGCCGAATATGCCGAAACCACCTGTATACGGTTTTTAAATATTTGAAAAAAAGGATGTATTGTGCCAGGATGAACATGGATAAGAAAAGAGTATCAAATGAAATGGCAAACGACAAGTACTGTTCCAACTTATCTGACATTTTAACAACTTACCCAGTGAAATGTCAGTGTCGCACATGAAGCGTATAGCCTCAACGGAGTGTCCCGAGTACCCCCACCCCCCGCCGTGGCTCTCGAAGCGGTTCACGGTTTGGAACTCGTCCTTCATCGGCGCTATCGGGGACGAGTTGGGTTCCCGCTTCGCTTCCGGCACATTCAACCTGTAAATGTGGACAAAAATAAATTCTTCTAAACTATTCCCTTCCTACTGATTAATATATACGTGAACGTTTGTACGAATTGCTAATCTTCATGCCAAAACTACTGGACCCATCTGGGGTTCAAGCCATGCTTATCATTGTTGCGCATTGTCATCGAACCGAACAAACATACGCGATCAATCCCTAAAGAACGTTTGGCCTGCAGGAAATAAAAGGTTGTAAGAAAGGCGCCTTACTTGGCATCATGTGCATAAGTGAGCGAGTCCAAACACCCCAGCAGATGCAGAGCGGCGTGCATCCTGGTGACCCGGTGGCCGGGCGCGGCCGGCAGCGCCAGCTCCTGCTCCAGCACCGACACGCTGGCCAGCGCGGCGCTCTCGCTCAACCTCTCCTCACTCCCCGGCTTCAAATCTATCGTATCCAGGTTCTTGAAATCCTCCAAACGCTTCATCGCTCCGTAATTCGGGTACTCGTAATCCGCATCAGCTGAGTAAGGGTCTATAGTGTTAGTGCAGCATCGCTGGTTCTTCGAAGAGTCGTAAGTGAGGATGTTGTAGCACTTCATGACTCTCATCTGCGGTTGGTAGCACCACAGGACGTCGTATAGGGGGTCGAGACAAGCCAGGGTGTTCACGAAGTCGACCTGTTCCGGTCCCGTCCACGACTGGCACGTGGCGTCGTTCCGGTTTACGGTTATGCATTTGAACGAGTGTTCGGGACGGTTTGGTAGAATCACTGCAAGGAGATATATTAACGGTGTAATTTTTTCACATTATGTAATAAATAAAAAAAAAATTAAACAATAAATGAACAAATAGTTTTGAGTATAACGACCTAGTTACAAATTATTATGGAGTAAAGTGAACTTAAAATCACTATGAAAATAACCTACAAGTTTTTTTATTCAAACACAATAATTATATCACACTAGCTTTTGCCCGCGGCTTCGCCCGCGTGAATTTCCCACGGGAACAGTGCTTTTTCCCGGGATAAAAAGTAGCCTATGTGCTATTCCAGGTCATTATCTACCTCTGTACCAAATTTCATCGAAATCCGTCCAGTAGATTTTGCGTGATTGAGTAACAAACATCCTCACAAACTCACAAACTCACAAACTCACAAATTCACAAACTCACAAATTCACAAACTCACAAACTCACATCCAAACTTTCGCATTTATAATATTAGTATGGATTGACGTAATACCATAGACCGAGATTTTAATTTTGACATAAAATGCAACAAACATTCGATTGTTCACATTTGTGAACTTAATAGTTACCGATGCTATTACTGTTAGCCATGATGGTGGAACTGAACAGGAAGTCGGGCTTGATGACCGACTGCGAGACCTGCACGAAGGTCTGGTCCCCCGAGGCCAGGATGATGACGCCCTTGGTGGTGTGGCGCGGGCCCATGCGCGGGATGCGGCCCGGGCTCGCGTACCACAGGGGCGCCCGCTCCGGGCGGGTGCTCTCTTCTGTGCGAGGCCGGCCAAGCGCCCCTTTCTGTGAACGAGATAGATCAATAGGTGTAGTTTCTACGGTCTACCACTCAATTGTGTAATGGAGAGAACATAAAAATGAAGTAGAGTTAAACTCAATAATAGGCATATTGTCTTAATTTCTTTTTACTGTCTGGGGCCTGGGAATAATTTCCTGTGTTAATTTCGGGAGCAATTATATGACTACAAGAAGACAAGGTTACAACCAAGCTTAAAGTATAATATGATAAAGAATTGAGTGCCATTTACCTGATAGTTACCGAACGTGAACACTTCCCCGTCCCGCGTGAGCGTCACCGTGTGGTTACTGCCGCTCGCGATAGACACGCAGCGCGGGATTCGAACCCGCACTATCTTGTGGTGCGCCGCGATGTCTCCCGCGCCCAGTTGGCCGTATTGGTTAGAGCCAAAGGTTAGCACTTCGCCTGAGGAACGAAAACGATTAGTGACTCAGTGAAAATTTTAATGATGACAATAGATATTTCATAGATTGGACAATAACCTACAAGTAATGAAGAACATTTATCATGATTCTGCGCTGATTGCTTGACATCAGCGCAGAATCATGATGAATGTTAGTTGATTTTTGCTGTAAAATCTTCCAGTCGCGGGTCGCGGGCGACAGCTGGTATTTGTATAAAGTATTCCTCTTTAATTTGAGGTTCTGAAGCGTGGCCAGACCGTTCTCATTACGAGCTGCCCGCCTGCTCCAGCTAGCAGACGTTCTCATTACCGTGCTCGGTGAGCAGCACGGTGTGGTGCAGGCCGGCCGCCACGGCACTGACGCGGTGCGCGCCGGGCACGGCCACGCGCGCCGGCGGCAGGCTGCTCGCGCACACGCTCCACTCGCGCTCCGCCTCCGAGCTGCCCGCCGGCTCCAGGTAGCGCACGTTCTCTTTCTCTGCAACATCAACCTCCTTCAGGTACTTGCCCTCGTACACAGAATTAATATACTACGTACAGAATGGAAGCTCCCTGCCTCTCCCGCAATATGGCGTACCCCGCACTTCTACCCCATTTGTTTGAGTCGAGGGACACTATGAAACGGGATTAGCAGCTGCGAAGCGTATCTCAAGCTACTCTTACGTTTTGATTTTGTAAATAGAGAGAAACATCGTTTCATTGAAATTAATTATGGCAAGGTACTGCGCAGTTAACCATTGTTTATCTAATACAAACCAAGAAGGACATAAATATTAATTTCCGAAGGATGAATACATGTATAACAAAGTATGTAATTATTGTCACTTTCAACATACAACATTGTCACGGCGTCTTTTTGTACAAAATATTTTTATAAGTTTTCTATGTATGTTTTGTATTGTATATTTGTTATAATCGGGCCGAAAACTAAACTCCCGTATGACAGGTGTCATCAGGGTCAAGCCCATGAAGTTCCGAATTTTTTGATTTTTAAATCTACGCGCGGAAATGTAGTACTTGAACTTCCGGCTTGCCCGTTTAGAGTTCCATTGCATCCGGCTACAATAAATCGATCGTGAAAATATAAAAAATCGCGATATATCGTTTAATTTTTAGATTTATTTAATAAGATTTTTTATTGATGTTTAAATGCTGAATATAGCAATTATTGCACTTTATAATTAAAAAAAAATAACAATAAAGTAATACAAAAAAAAAATAGAAAGAGGGACAAGAATTCGCGCAATCGTATCGAATCGTGACATCAGAGTAGATAATATTATTCACCATGAATTTATTATCCATGTTAGTGACTATGACAGCTACTTTGATGGTTCAGACTTCTGATTAATAAAAATAATTATTTTATTTGGATTTGTTTTTTTACGTAAAATCAAATAATCGTATCGACTCGTGTTTAGGTATGTCCATCACTATTATTGTCAAATTGACATACGTCATACGGGTGTTTAGGTTCCGGCCCGATTATAGTTGACTCGACTAGCAAAACCCAAAGGGGTTATGTGTTCCATGGCTATGTTTATTATGTATATATTAATGTATTTATGTTCATATATTCCCTCGTATTTTACAAGATACGTGCTTGCAAAGTTTGGCGGCATACGAATGTTTTATAAAGTGGAGGAATGACTAAAGGGCGCAATCATTTTCGTTTAGGGATCGTTCGTCGTATGATACACGTGTGCATTTGGTCATTACGCACACTCGGCTTTATTATTAGACCAAAGGGCATACTTACAGTAAGTATGCTTTTTTTAGGTATTATCCAATAAGTGTTTAAAAGGAAGCTCAATAAATGTTTTTAACCTCTCTCTCCCAGATTACATAATCGTACATATTTAAGAATTTTTCGTATCATAGTTGAATGATACAACAAAATGTATTAAAATTATTTTCGTAAAATATGCCGCCGGTCGAAGGTCACACGCGCGCTCCTGCGCGCGCACTCGCTATTGTTGATTTGTTTACTAGTGAGCTGTGATATGATGACAATAAAAAATCATTTGTTTTTGTTTGGCGCTAATATATAACCATAAACGACAGCAACGTCAGCAACGAAAAAGTTCTCCAGCGCGTTGCAATGTCTAGACTGTTGATGCAAAGTGTCAAAAAGCGCAATATCGAATATTTGGGACACGTGTTACGACACGACAGATATCAGGTGCTGCAACTTATTATGATGGGCAAAATAGAAGGCAAGAGACGTGCTGGAAGACGCAAAAAATCATGGCTGAGGAACATACGCGAGTGGACCGGAGTCACCAGGGTTGAGGAGCTGTTTCGCATAGCGGCGAACAGAGAAGAGTTTGCGAAACTGACTGCCAACCTTCAGTAATGGAGAGGCACTACAAGAAGAAGAAGATATAACCATAGTACAATAGTATATAGTATATTCAATGCGATGTGTGTGGAAACTGTAATGAAAAGAAGACCGGACATCGTAACCTAAAGAAGTATTTGTGAACTAGCTGTTGCCCGCGGCTTCGCCCGCGTTAGTTTCGCTTAGATGAAAAATATTTTTGTGTTCCAAACTGTAGTAACCTAAACTCCAGTACTCAAAATTTCCCGTGTCCCGCGGGAATATATTAGGTACTTGTAGCACAGAGGCGGTGTTAAAATGAATCAAAAGTGATTTTTAATTCAATAAACAATCATTTCCATTTTAAAGAGTAGCTGGTCTCTTGGAGTTCTTCATCAGATGTTCCATAATCTTCGATTTTTATACGTCAGCAGAAAATGCTCATCAGGTTGAACGACTTTTGCTAAGGCGCCATTTCCATATATGTAATAGTGTAGCTGGTCTCTTGGAATTCTTCATCAGATGATCTTGATCTTCGATTTTTATACGTCAATAGAAAATGCTCATCAGATTGATAAACTTTTGCGAAGGTACCATTTCCATATTTCTTATTTTTTAGCTGTTCTGTTAAGGTTCTTCATCAGGTGTTCCAGTTTTCAAAATCAATTATATATATATATATAAAGTTTCATTCAAATCCGTCCAGTAGTTTTTGCGTGAAACGCGTACATACATACAAACAGACAGACAGACAAGAAATTCCAAAAATTTTTTTTTGCTTTCTATTACATATTCTTTTTAAGTGTCCCTCTATCCATTTCAGTCAAAAATACAAAATGTACAGACAAAATATTTTTACTCTTTTATTATATGTATATAGATGATAAATGATAATATGTGGACTATAGATTAATTTTTAAGCCTCATATTGATGTGGTTGTGGCAGTTGTAGTGCCTATGTGCAGGTATATTAGGTAAGTCTCAAAATATATAAGCAGGTAACTACATAAGATAAAACAATCTCAAATCTTACAGAATTGAAAGATATAAGTATTCATAAATAAACTATTTATGGCACGAAGTAACTATTTATTAATCTTTTTCATAAGTATATAAATAATTTTGCGGTGGCGACCCTACTTGTTTAACGCACACATTGACGTGTTCACGGATGTACAGTTTCATTTGTAGTAGTAGCAGGTATATTTGACGCCCTGTTTCTATAAAGCTCCCGCCCTGGGCCTCGTATCCACTAGGCAACATATTATGCTATCTCACTCGCTTCTACTGACTAAAATGAAACACATAGTGTTTCTCGCTCATGTAAACTTTACTGAGCGCAAGAGAGCGAACATGTTGCGCGTCAATGTTGCCGAGTGGATACGAGATTTGACTTGCATGCGTTCAATACACTACACTATACATTCAAGACACCCAAATTAAAATAAAAAAAAATTGGTGATGAATTCATAGGTGGCGCTTAGTAAAAGGAGAGACCATTCAAAAAGCAAAAATGCACAGTATTGTTTTTTTAAAAATAATAAACCTAATAAAAAAACATCTAAAAAGTATCAATATTGTGATTTGTGCAACTGTCAAACTCAAACTATTATGTGATTTTTTTCTGCCTTTTTTTTTATTAAAAATCTGCGTACCTCTGGTTGACAATAAAAAGCGCACAATATAGGTACAGTCATTATTACGACTCGGCTTTCAATAAAACGCCATCTGTTGAGACTTTTTTATACTGAGTTTTTTTTTCTTAATTTAGCTGTCAGAAAAATCGCTCAATGCTCAACAGGGTGTAACGTCCCGGTTACCAGGAAACTCTTTATACTATATCGCGATAGGAATCCACGGGGCGTAATGTGAATGTTGTCTGCAAGGTTAACTATCATAAATCGCGACTAAAGAATACTCTCCTATAGAAAATCATATGATAAAGAGATGATAATGATTATATACCCCTGCCCCGGCACTTACCAATACAGGGGTCAGTGATGGGCGCGGTGTCATCGTCCAAGTCCGTCGTGGGCTCGGGCCGTGACGTGGCAGAGAACGCGTCCACACAGCGCCGGCAGACTCCGCAAGTACTACAGCCGCTGTCACCTTCGCCACATCCACATTTGCTGCGAAAAACATGAAAACTAGCTTTTCAAAAGGATCCTAAAATATAACTGATAAAATTGGACGCTGACTGATTCATGATGATCAATGCAGTGATCTGCTCTGATCGTAAAAACATGAAATTTTGCAGAGAGTTTCTTTATCACAATATGATCAACACTCACGCTCCCGGCAGCCTGTCGGGCAGCTGCGCCAGGTGGCAGCTGCTGGAGAAGCCGGTGCACTCGCGGCAGACGATGCAGATGCGGCAGTAGTCCGAAGACCAGGTGTGACGCGAGCAGAGTCGGCTGTCTTCCTTGTTCGTGCTGTGCCGCCGGCCGTATGACTCTGCAAACTTATCTCCATTAGTTTCGGTGGATATTCACAAATGTATCAACACAACAACAAACCTAGGGTAAAATAGTTTAGGCAAGTGTTTTGGCCACTAGGTAGTTTTGTGCAAACGCTAAATCGAATTCAGACATTAAGATTTTCAAAACAATAAATGTATTTTCTGTATATTTGACAAAAGAACTCACTCTCTTTGGTGTAGCCGAACTCCCTGCCGCACTGTCCACGGTTGTTGATGCCGAAAGTGTAGACCAGCCCGAAATGCGTCAGCACTACTGCGTGAGCTTTACCCAGGGCCACCTTGGAATTAAATGTGAGTTAGTACAAGCTGCTCACATATTCACATTTTACATATGTGCTGCACACCAGAGACCAAAGCTGGTGATTCACTAATCATCTACTTGAGGACATAACAAACAGTTAAAAAACACTTTTTACAGCAAATCGCTGAATCTAAGTCATCCTGATATATGTATTTATATTTATGTTTATTTATATATAAATATATATATTTAGCTACATATATATATATTTAGTTATATATATATATATATATATATACTAGCTTTTGCCCGCGGCTTCGCCCGCGTGAATTTCCCACGGGAACAGTGCTTTTTCCCGGGATAAAAAGTAGCCTATGTGCTATTCCAGGTCATTATCTACCTCTGTACCAAATTTCATCGAAATCCGTCCAGTAGATTTTGCGTGATTGAGTAACAAACATCCTCACAAACTCACAAATTCACAAACTCACAAACTCACAAACTCACATCCAAACATTCGCATTTATAATAGTAGTAGTAGTAGTTTGTAATATTATTATTAGTATGTATGTATTTATAGTCATTATAAGTAAATTATTATTACGTCTATATTTTATGAGTTAATTATATATCGCGTTGCACTTTATCGCACCACCGTTCTACTCTCTGTTTAGTGTAATGGTTGACTGGTAGAGAATTCCTTATGGAGTTAAGTCCACCATTTGCACATAATTGTTTTTTTTTTTTAAGTTTTAAATAAATAAATAATAAACAGCAGTTACCGAGGAGACCCGCTCGTGCCGCAAGCCGGTGACGACGCCAGCGGAGTCGCAGTGCTGGCTGTCCTTGCCGAACATGAGGAGCAGGCCCTGCTTCGTCACCAGAGCGGTGGAGCCGTAGTTGCAGGCTGCGAAGATTATATGGTGGCCGTCCGCCTGGTGAACATACCAAAACTTTAGGAAAATCCGCCGGCAGCGCCGCGCGTGGCCTTGCGAAGAACAAAGTCATCGCCGGGGTTCACTGCGTCAGTACGCAACATACAAAGAAGGTGAGCGATAGTTATAAGATAGGTATATAAATTGTTTGTCGGTGTCGGTGATACTTGAAACGGGTCCTGTGCCCTGGAAATGCACAGGGGTAGCAGAGCATAATTTTATACAAAACATCTAGCAGAGCGTAGTTTTATACAAAACATTTAGCAGAGCGTAGTTTTATACAAAACATGAAAGATTACATAATGTCCATGAAGGTCTATCTTTTACCCACTCGGGATTATTTTGTTGTTGCCTAACAACAGTTTCTTGTCTCTTGGCTATAACTAGTTATCCATCACTACAGTTAGTCACTGTGGAAATCTACGAAGAAACTATGAAATAACTATTTACCTTTGATATCCTCTTAGGCCGGGTAGGTTTGGGGTTGCGGCGGTGTTTGCTGACGTCACCGTCCTCCCCCCGCCGCGCCATCCCCGCGAACATTGCCACCCCATTGTCCATCACTAGGATTGCGTGGACACCCTCGTGGCCTACCGCCACCTGATTATATCATTCGTAGGTTAGAATCTTAACTAATCACTATATGATTTTACCTAGCAATTAAACTTTGAAAAAGTTCCAAATAATTTTTGATAAAAAAAAATTGCCACAAGCTTTTAAAGTCGCCAGGGAGATACTGATGCTATAAATACGTGGCAAAAATGTCATGTCCGTGCTGTTAACCATTGAGCCGTTACTCTCATAAGGAGCCGATCCTGGGTATTACCATCAAATCATGATTATCACGATATTGCGTTGTCATCGGAAGTTGTTCTTATTTAGATAGCAAAATTTAACTCGAACACACGTACAAACATTGCAATTTAAGTATAGACTCTGTAGTAGGCAGTAGACTTGTAAATATGTATCCCACGGAAATATGAATAAAGTGGAAGTGTTAAGTAGGCGTGGCGCGGTCGCCTGACAAGTAAGCAATGCATTGCTAACAAACACGGCTCGTCATTCTAGTGTTGTTCTGACTTCGCGCTGAGTAGTTTGTTCGTGACATTGAATTCTCGTCAGAATTCCCTCGTCAAAATGCCATTTTGTTCTATTTTAGAGTGCAAAAATAACAGTAGCAAAATTAATCTTAAAAATGGAGGTGTTTCGTACCACAGGTGAGTAATATTTCGTTTGTTTTCTTTAAAATAAAAGTTCAATAATGATAATAAAAACTTTAAAATATTATTTGTTAAAAGTTACCTTAATGTCATTTATATAAGGTCGATTTTGTCATTAACGCGTGCTCCTCTGTTCTTCCCGAAACGTCTATGCTACTCGATTAGTGATGTACCTAGTAAGATAATGTTTTGGATTTTATCGATATATTTTGTTTACATTGTATGAAATATTAATTTTAAGGTTTCCCAAAGATCCTGATTTTAAAGAAAAATGGATAGATGCAACTGGCAGAGTTGTTTGGATGACAACTAATTTAGTACTATATGTTCCGAGCATTTCGAGGAAAATAATTTCTTGATTTCGACACACTTTTTTTTTATAACAAAATATTACGTTAATTTTTGATTAAAATAATAACACTATAAATCCGCGAAACAATATAGAAGAAAGAAAATCTATTTTATTATTCTGAGTTTGTATGAAAATTTGATCTATCGATATCGATATTGTGTTGCAATAATCAATCCGCTACTGCACTAATCGAGTAGCACTAGGAATACTTTTCATTTGACGCTAATTTAAACCCTATTCTCTTTGATTTATGGGTCATAGTTGCTCAAAAAGTTTTGAAACGCCATCTATTGTCGAGTGGCGGAATTTTTCTTCAGTCGACGTTGGACTTTAAAACGTCTTATGTACGTTCTTGTACAGTACAAATTAAGCCATATGTCGAAGACTTAAAAGGTACTTGTTTGTCCGATATAGTCGCATTGACTTAATACACTTTGATAAAATAAAAATGACCAATAAAGCTCATTGTTCATCTGTAGTGTAGTGTATGATTTATAACTTAAATGTGTGAGTTTGGCGACCACGGTTCACTTACTAATTTTATCAAGTAACACTTCCACTCTTATTCATATTTCCGTGATGTATCCTATAACAGTAGAAACCTGTCAAGGATCTAACCTGCATGACCCTCCTTTCTTGAGGTTGGGCAAGTCGTTCTTGGTGAAGACCGTCTCCTTCATGAGCGTCCATCGGTTGGTGATCGGAGACGCCGTCTTGTAGCCCAGGCTTGCGCCCTTGCCCGTATAATAAACCTGAAAAAATAAATAAGAAATAATATAATAATTTGGTTTGAACGATTTGAAACTTTTGACTCTACAAAATGTCATTTTTGGCACAAGCTTTCGTCGCTAGGGATATCTTGGTGGAAATAATGCGTGACCAAAATTTCACATCCGTGCAGTTTACCGTTAAGGAGTTTCCCTCCTGGGTATCATCATTTCATTCTTATTAAAGCTTTGTCATTGGAACTGAAGGCATGAGTAAAATTTCATATGTAGGATAAGCGGAAGTATTTCTAATGCAGCTTGCGAGATCCAATCCTATCTTCGCATCGAATCTTAGGCAAGATAAATAAAATCTAGTAAAAATCAATTCAAAATAGGATGGCTGGCCACCTGATGTGGGAAAACTGGGAAAAAAAACTCAAAGCTCACCCTGCCGGTGATGGTGTTGAGCAAACAAAAGTCCTGCCCCGCGCAGATGCCCATCAGTGGGTCATCTTCGTCGTCCTCCATCTGGACGGCCACAGGCGCGTCTGCTTCCATGCTCCTCCGGGAGAACCCGTCTTCGAACGGCGTCCTGGATTCCAATTACATGTAAAGGTATGTACATGTATAGTATTATAACATAGCTGCGTCCCGTTGGAATTTCATGATAAAGAGTTTTCAATGTGTTATTCCAGATAAAATTCTACTTTATCGAAATCCGTCCAGTTGTATTTATATGAAAGGGTAACAAACATCCTTATAATTCACGTTGATAATATTAGCAGGATTGAGGTCGGACGAATATCAAGTGTTAGAGAGAGACGGAGTCAACCGAGCAACTGCAGAACGAACATATTATGTCTGCCGCCATTTTTTTGTAGGCTGCGAACAAGACAGAATCTGTCTGCTCGCGCCGGTGTCAGGTTACATACCTCCCGAAGATGAGCACGTGCCTCCTCAGCAAGTGCACAGATATCTCGCGGTAGTCGGTCATCGGGGTCGGCGACCCTTCCGCTCGGGGGCGCTCCACGTCGAACATGCGCACGAGCATCGTGTCCTGTCATTAAAAAAAAAAAACATTTATGCGACAAACTTTTATTAATCATCACAACCGACTTTATTGATGTATTGTCTAATAACTAGTCTAGTTATTAACAAATTTAGAAAATTCAATATCTGGCATCCGCAGCGTGACGCCGTAATACTAAGCCTGTCTTATATAGTTACACAGTTTAGAGTCATCTATTTCTGCTGAACTTACTGTGTGACTGTTTAGGCGTTAGATTTCTCAAACACAACACTCACATCACAGGAGTTCCTCCATACAAAGAAGGTACACTGATACAGCGCGCATCGATGTGTGCGAACTTTTCACCGACGGTTTACGTACGCGTCGCCAGAGAACAAACTGGTTTGTGCTGGTTAAATTAGAAGACAATCGGCAGACTTCCTGTAGAGGCGTTCAGCCTTCTTACTGACTATGGACTGATTCTATGACCCAAACTGACAAGACGATCATCGGTTGGAGACGTGAAAAATTAGAATTATAAGGACGACGACTTATTTATTGTAAAAAAGGGTTTTCCCACCACCTTCCGATGGCTTAACCAACCGTTTGGTTATATAAGCCAAATCACGGGGAGGGCGCGCCGGTCTTGCTCTTTGGCCTCTACCCGGTCGCACCTTTCTTGACTCCCTACAAATTCTCTATAGTGATTTTTTTAATTCTAAATGTAAAAAAGTGTTTATCTTGAACCTCGGCGACCGTACAAATGGTATCTACATGTATAAGTTGCTCACATAGCTGGTGTGCAGCAGCAGCCCCAGCGCCTGGCCGTCGCAGAACACGGCGCACTTGTGGTCGACGCGCACGTGCGCGCTGCCGCCGCCGTCCAGCCTCAGCAGCCCCTTGATCTCCAGCGTCTCCGCGTCTACTTCGTACACCTCGGTTTTCTTCCTGCCGATCCTGACGTACAACTTATTCTGTGGACATATTGATTCAATTAATTTTGTGCTGCAATATTTAATGACAGTGAGTATATTGATGACTGTAGTCGATGCAGAGCGAAAGATATAATAAATAAATATCCCAAGTTTATATGTGACTTGCTGATGTCCTAATGTACCAACCACAGAAATAAATCGAGATAGAACGGAAAAGTGGGCGGTACACGCGTGCCTCAATCTTGTCGTATGCCACAAGATTCGTTCATCGGTCATTCAGTCAGCGCGCAGGAGTCGGCGTCGATACATTATTATTTCAGTACCAGTTATTTTAGTGCGACTTTTTAGTTTGCTCCCGTGTGAATGTATGTAATAAAAGACTTAGTTAATTAGTCATCACGTGTTGGTAAACATGTATGAAAGATATCATCCGAAATTTCGTATACTTTGCGGGGTCACCACTAAGTGTGGTCACTTTTTGTGTGTTGGTACATATGCACCAACAAACTGAAAGTGTCCTAACATCAACTGACTGGGTAAAATACCGATTCGTGTTACTGTGCATTTCGATTTATTTCAGTGCGGGTCACATCACTAATTTATTAGTAATGGCGGAACATTTGGGGCGTGGCTTGTGCAAAAGTTGACACGACCGATTTCTTTGCAAAATGAACTCGCGTCACCGTTCTATCTCGATTTATTTCTGTGGTACCAACTTACTCAATTTTATGTTCTTTATTCAATTGTCTACCGTAATCTACGAGTATCTTATTCTACAGGTGATCATTTCATGTTACTCATACAGCAAAGTAACAATAACTTATTATTCAATAAAACTTTTTCCAAAAAGTGAACCGACTTCCATCATAAAACTTAAAATCATGAAATAACAATAAAGAAAAATGTATTAGCATGCTACCTACTGAATGAGGTGAAGTCGGTGCCAGGTGCAGGACTATGTAATTGTTTAGCTAGGCATTTCGTATATGTACATGATTCTAATGTTAATTTAGATTATTTAATATTCAATTTGGCACCGACTTCACCTCATTCAGTAGGTAGCATGCTAATACATTTTTCTTTATTGTTATTTCATGATTTTAAGTTTTATGATGGAAGTCAGTTCACTTTTTTGGAAAAAAGTTTTATTTTATCATTTTTAGTGCTTCTACACCTTTTCATTTTCTTTAATAAAAACTTAAACTTTTCTTTCACTGGTGGCCGAAAATAAAGAATTAAGAATTCGAAACTTTTTATGTCAGTTTGATTTGAAATGTCAGAACATGTCAAATTGTCTATTATTTTTGGCACATAAATAGACCGTGAGCACGCGACGACCAAACCTTCCTTATTTAAAAAAATGCTGAATATTTCTCTGCGTGTTATATACGAGTAAAAAATATTAGCGACTAGGTATGAAGTTTGGATCTTAGTTGCTTATGCAGGGTAATATGGATAGCAAGGATGATTTTTATAGGTATAAAAAGCACCCTTGGGGCCTTCCAAAGTAATATTAAATTCAGCTTTTATAATAAAACAAATAAACTATAATTTAGTAAAGTTACAATGTCAAGCAGGGGTTTATATCTGCACCAATTGCCTGGCAATGGATGGCGTGATTTCTTATATTATTAGGAATAAAATCTTAAAAAAACTTTACTTTAAGGAAATTGAGTTACCACTTTAAATGTTATTGATACAAATAATCTGCCTAAGTAATCATGATCCAACTTTTATAGTCGCTTAATCGCTATTTCTATGTTTGGAACATACACAGAAAATCTTTAGTTTTAATAAAATAAGGAAGGGCATGCTATCGCGGGCTTTTGCTCTATAATGCAATGTTGGTATTTTTATATTTTGTTAGGTATCTTTAAAATTACCGAACAGATTCTGACGTGGTTAAAATGGGACCAACTTGGGTATATATCATTACGAATAAAAAAACAATTTCGGAAATCAGTCCACTGTAGGCGGAGAAATCGGCGAACATACATAAAAAAAAAACATACATACATCGAAACATATAACCTCCTCCTTTTTTGGGAAGTCGGTTGAAAATAACTTAAATATAACATGCTTAATTTAAATAAATAAATTTTATAATCTGCATTCTATTGTCTTAACAATAAGACTTACATTTAACAATAATTTAATTAAAACTAATGTGAGAAACAGCGCCTAAAAACAGGCAAGTATCCGTATTAACAATTGTAACAATTATATTTAACAGTATGTACTCAAGTATCCACAAGACAACATTGATACGCATTATATCATCTCATTCAGTTCGATTCACTCAAGTGAAATACAACAATATACTTCACACTCTTGTAAATTCTACTGGGCGTGAATATTTTGTGGGTTAATGTGGTCTAGTGAATACGAGGCTTTATTTGATATTTGAGTTACACAAGACACATTCATTCGATAAAATTTTAGTTAACGAGTTTATCAGCTTCACTTTACCTCAACAATTACAAGACATTAAAGAAAATAAATAAGCTGAGTGTTGGGCCGCCCATCACACCGGAAAATGACACTAACTTCACTTGAAAATTACTTCCGTATGAAGTCGTACTATACATCCTCCTTATCCATCCTTAAGGTAGGCCATTTCCCCAGCAATGGGATTATCATTAAAATGGCTGATGATGATGAAGTTTACACTTGTCGGCTAGACCCATAAATAAAAAGTGAGTTTTCCCCTTTTTATAAAAAATCATCTAAAATCAAAATGAGAACCTCAAAAACTAACCTTACAATATCCTAGCCACCCGTGTCGCTCGGTAGGGAAAAAGTCAGGTTTGTATACGTAAACGTGTTGCCTGATTGAACTTCCGTATCCCGAGCCTATTTTCAGGAGGCCTTTGGAGGTGAAGATGTATAGGTAGCAGCCATCGGAGGTCAGTGACCGCACGACCAGTTCCCCGGCGCCTGCGGTGACGAGGGGGGGGAGGTCGACAGGGAAGCTGGACACCAGCGACTGGTGCGGGACGCCAAAGTTAAGCCATTGGTTGCGCGATGGCTTGCCCAGGATGACGGATTGCACGCTTCGCTGGAGTTTCGTTAGATTTGATGGGATCTGGTGGCAATCAAACCCTAAGATTAGTTACTTATTGGCTCTCTCTCTCTCTCTCTCAGCCTAAAGACGTCCACTGCTGGACAAAGGCCTCCCCCAAGGATTTTATCCGTGGGGGGTTTTGCCGTAATCGCCACGCTTGGCAGGCGGGTTGGCGATCGCAGTGTGATGGTATAGTACGCGGAAAGATGCTGCTGCCCATCCTCCGGTGTTTTTAATCCCTTAGTCGCCTCTTACGACTCCCACGGGAAGAGATGGGTTGGTGCTATTCTAGGGCCACACCACAGGCCTTACTACTTACTTATTGGCTACCACATGAATTATGTGTAGCAGCCACCAATTTATTATTGGCTATCTTAAGAATTTTCACGCATGTTGCCAACCAGCTTAAGATTTTTTGTGTCATCTTAAGGTGAAAATTAAAAAATATTACAGTATGAGTAACTTTGCTTTGCTGCTGAACTGTTGACTGATTGTTAAATGACCGCAGAGACGAAACCGCTGAATGTATAGAAGCTCGAATTGCGTGAGTATTAGGAAATAATTGGTCAAGTGCGTGTTGGGCCACGCGCAATGTGGTCTACATTGAACCCAAACAAATCTTGTAAGTTCCACTCTTAAGGGGAAAAAAATTGGGTGAAAAACTAAAGTTACGTGGAGAGTCGATGGCAAAAGCTGAGAATAAATATAAGGAGACCTGTATGTACTGGCCGGCCAGCACGGGCGCGGCCATGCTGAGCTCGGCGACGGCGCGCAGGATGAGCTCGGCCTCGCCGCGCGCCACCGCCAGCGCCAGCAGGCACGCGCAGCCCAGCGCGGGCAGCGCGGGCGGCGTCTCCGGGGGGCCGCCACACACCGAGACCAGCATCGTCACCATCGAGCTAATTATCTGAACACACCGCCACAAGCCACAGTTTAATATGACAAAAAAGAATCGCCAGCGACACGTATAGTAGCTCACGACTGTTCAGACAAATTTCAAAATGTAATTTGTATGACCAAGCCTCACACACCCTTCTTAATTACCTCATTCAATGAATGACTGTATGAACCATGTATTTGTATATAGACTGTGCTGAAGCAAAATATGATACAGTTCTATATTTAACATACGCTAGCAGCCAGCCCACCTTTTTTGCAAAATCACGACTCTAAGGAATCGCAGCATACCCTATGGTAGGAAAGGAATATAGCTATCTCACAAATCTATATCTACACATATAATAAAACAGTAAAAAATATTTTGTCTGCACATTTAGTATTTTTAACTGAAATGGATAGAGGGACACCTAAAAAGAATAATAAAAAACAAATTTTTGCTCTCTATTATTCTTTTTAGGTGTGGTTTTTTTGGAATTTTTTATCTGTCTGTATGTATGTTCGCTTTTCAGACAAAAACTACTGGACGAATTTTAATAAACTTATTTTATTGTATAGCTATTAAGCCTGGACAACATATAGGCTATAATGTAATGAAAACTGGAACACCTGATGTAGAACCATTACAGAACAGCTAAACTATAAGAAATATGGAAATCCTTTGCAAAACTTTATCAATCTGACAATCATTTTCTGTTGATGTATAAAAATCAAAGATCAGGATCATCTGATTATTATTATATGGAAATGGCGCTTTAGCAAAAGTCGTTCAACCTGATGAGCATTTTCGACTGACGTATAAATATTAAAGATCTGGAACATCTGTTCCCGTTCATCAACATATATTCCCGCGGAATACGGGGTAACCAAATGGCTGAAATTTTGAATACTGGAGTTTAGGTTACTACAGTTTGGAACACAATAAGATTTTTCATCGAAGGGAAACTCACGCGGGCGAAGCCGCGGTCAACAGCTAGTCTATCAAATAAATAAATTGAGAAATATAAAATCCCAACACAATTCTTGGGCAAAGGTGTAACATTCTACTCACGTCATTGGGCTCCTGAGCCAGCTCCTCCGGCGCGTGCCCCTGCAGCACATCCAACAGAGCCCTCAATGCCGCCTCGCAGAAGAGCGGCTCAGCCGTCCTGGCCTGGGATATGAGAGCAAAGACAGTCCTCAAACCTATGCCAGTCACCTGTAGCAATAGCACAATGTCAACGTTGAGGTTTTGTGTACCCAACCTATTGGAAATAGGCAGGGTACACAAGTTAGTGCCTATCTCTGCAAATTGCCCAGCTTTCGAAAAATTAAGTCGTGACCTGTAATGCAGTCAATACAAAAGTAAGTCAATTCTTATAATTGGCACTGAGGGAAAAATATTTATTTTATTTTAGTTTTGTATATGGATGGATGTTCAGCTCATGGATTATATTTCATAAATTTTGTTGAATAAATGTTACTAATGTAATGTTGTTGTATGTAATGTTGTTGTATACTAGTATACTCTATTAAACATTTATTCAATTTATTCAATTTACATAGTAGATATTTATCTTGTAAATCAGCTGATTTAGGTTGCTAATTTATAAAATTGCCCCCCAAAATGTTAAAAACCAAAAAATAATAATAATTTCATGGTTATGATGAATAAAGTATGTAATATTTGTTTAGAATTAAGGTTTTAAAAGTTCGATCAAAGTGACTGCTTAAGAATTTAGAATAATTTGAAAAATACGACACAATTTGATACTGACAAATTAATGAATTGAGAATTTCTGAATTCTGTTTAATAAAAACATTTGCAGAATTCTCATTTACAAAGCTGTTGACCAAGTATAATCAAAATTAATGTTAACAATTTTGTGATTACTACATTCACTTTTTATATGCCGGCAGATATGTACCCATTACTTACTAATTGCGCAATAATACCTAGTAGTAAATATAGTAGTAGTGTCTTGGTTGTTGGAACCTCCTATTAAGTAAAAATGTGCCATATGAGCTATATATGTAATATAATTTTATTGAAACATCATTACCAACTGCAGCTACTTTTATTCTGTAGTCTGTGTACCTTTGGCAGCTTGGACAAGGGTATCTGTGCTGCAGAATCCTCACTGTCACTGTCGTCAGAGAGTTCGACAGTAAAGCCCTGTAGATGGCGCCATCGTGACAGCACAGAGCGCCGTACGGTGGCAAACACGGCGAAGTGTGATGGGTTGCCAAGCAAAGCCGGGGCGTGGCACATGGGCGTCACGGCGGCCGCCTTCTGCCGACGAAGCTTCTCCTTCTTACCAAGCTTCTTTGATATTTTCTTGTCATATTTTCTGTAACCATATGTTTTTTATTACTATTAGGATAATACCAAAAAAGACTCATATAGTTTAATTGAGAAGAATTAATCCTTCAATCATGGCATTTTACAATAACAATTGTTTAACAATAGACTCAATGTCAAATAACGATTATTCACCATTGAAAGATCAACTTACAAATGGTTTAATAGGGTATTTGACAGTATTAAAAATATGAGTAATTCTATAAGTATCCTTAAAGACAATATTTTTCTTTAATTTTTGGTTAATTTTAATTGTCAAAAGAAGCAATGATTATGCTAATAAACTAATTATAAAGTAATTTATTTCAAGCCCTTGACCACGTGATATGAAACGCTCCGCCATTTTCAATGACGTAATTAGGTGGTCAAATCAGTCAAGTGTCAATTGCATGTTCCGTTTCGCACTGTAAAAGTCGCACCGTTATTTTAGAAAAATTGTGAGACTATATCTGGACCCTTTACACCATTGCCATTAGCAACTTACATTGTTAATTATCTTTGTTGCTCACATTGACATTTCAATTACATCGCATTCTGTTGAAAATCTTGTTATGAAAACAAGGAAGTGATATTAGTGTACGTAAGACAGAACGGCTTTTAGTGATGAGTGCCCACAATACGTCACGGGGTTCTCATTGTAACATATTGAGCTTATAAGCGGTAATATGATTATTTTGAACTTTTTCATTGATTTTAAATGTAAATATTGAAAAATAATCAAAAATATATATATCGTTAGTTTTCTGATAACGTAAAGAACAATTTTAGATAGGTTTTAAAAAACAGTCAAATACCCTATAGTGCAAAATTTTTGATTTGTTGTCTAGGATTTATAAATTTCGTAAGGTTTATAATTTTTTTTATACCTGGTGGTGCTCCAACACAATGCCCGGAAGAACTTGCAATAGTTCTCTGGCTCCAAGCATCGAAGCTCGGGCACCTGTGTCTTCTGTGCCATTATAAGCACTTGCTACTTCTGAAAATGTAGCATTAAAGACCAATTTCTTAATTATGAAAAACAAAACAAACACATGCAAATCAATGAAGGTAATTCGCAAATGGCGTAGGTAGCAGGTAGGAAGAAAACTTGACGCAAGTCTCACAAATTGCAAAAAAATAAATTAAAGTTACAAGAAGAAAATGGTCTGAAAAAATAATAGTATCAGTTGCATTTTACATAACTTGAGGGTCGGTTTTAGAGGTCATTTACCCCTAATCTATAATACTGTTGCCTATCCATATGGGATAACTTTTAAATGAGCGCTGAACACAATTATAAATAATATCTACATACAATCATTCGCACTTGCATTAGCGACATAATCAATAAACTTTCAAATAGTTAACAATCGCAATAACTGATCAAAAAAATATTTTATTCAAGCACCATTATCCGTTCTAAAAAAACATCGTAACAATTTAATTTACGCACAAGTATCCAAACAAACTATATTTGTACACTAATGTTATATACCTGAGTCTGTAGCCACATAATGATTGTTTTTAGTTGGTAAATTTAATTCAATTCATCGAAATAATAACACCGATAAATCTACGAGCTTTTACAAGTTTGTGCTAATGGTATATGTCAAAAATCAATAACTGTTCGAAGCAGTGTTGCCAGTACCTTGTCCTTAAAAGTTACCAAAAACGTAGTGATTATATGCTCTTTGGTTACCAAAGGAACTTTTTCCTTGAAAGAAGAACCGCTTTTTTACACGACTAACCAAAAAAGGAGTGTTATGTTTTCTGAGTTCATGTATGTTGGTTTCTTTATTCCACCATAAGTCCTGAACAGCTGAATAGATTTTGATGCGAGAGGTATTTTTAGATTCCTTGCATTCTTTCGAGTGTCATAGGCTATGTAAGTTATATTGTCAGTCGTGTTTTTTATTTTTTAATAGGTAATTGAATTTTCATATTTTTAATTCAATAAACACAATTTTTATGTTATTCCTCAACGACAAAGAGACCGCATCGGGCATTACGTCTATTGTTTAACAACTATTATCTAAAAAGCCATGGTTGAAGGATAGACTCTGTTTGTTTTTAAAGTAAATCACTTTAATATAATCAACAAAACAATGCCAGAACAGCCTGTCGGTATACTACAGGAGCCCTATTTTTGAAAGTATGACATACCGCCGAAAACGAATAGACTATTATGTCGTGCTCGTCCTATTATGTCACCAAAAACATAAAAGCCGTATTTTTTAATGTAGAATGTGTTTCCTAAAGATGAGATGCTCGGACAGAAAACATTAAACTTCAGGGGCCCTATTTTTGAAAGTGTGACAGACCAAAAAAGCGTGAGCCAATTGATTTTTCATTCGATATCAGTGAGCGATTTTCTGACAGCAAAATTTAAAAAAATCAGTATAAAAAAGGCTCAACAGATGGCGTTTTATGAAAGCCGAGTCGTAAAATAGCTGAACCTATATGGTGCTATTTTTCCTGTCAACCAGAGGCAGAAAAAAAAATCACCTAACAGTTTGACAGTTGCACAAATCATAATATTGATACTTTTTAGATGTTTTTTTTTACTAAGTTTTATTTAAAAAAAAAACCAATCCCGTGAATTTTTTGCTTTTTGTATGGAACTTTTTCTCTCGCCTTTACTTAAGCGCCATCTATGAAGTCATCTGGTACTATTTTTTTTTTTTGCGTCTTGGAAAATCCCTTATTATTCCGTAATTTTGAATTGTCTATGTCGAATAATTTGCAACGAGTGGTCTAGACCAATCATTTTCGTACGATTTGGTAGGTAGTTGAACGTTTTTTACGTCAAAATCTTGAATGACAATCAATTCACTGTGTTCGAAGAATTTTTAAACACTTTTTTTTATCATAGCGTTTGCCGTGTGGCCGTTCTAGCCTCTAGCATACTATTCCTACTTTGTTTGATGAGTTGAATAAAACTAATTTCGACATTTTATTTCAATGTCTTACACTGGCAGGCAACTAATTTAAAAACATATCTGTCATTTCTCCTGTCAAACTTTGACTTTCGATCAAGGGGGATCCAGTATTTTTATTTCTATGACGGATGTTACATGCTCAATCTGGTATCAGTCATCTGGTCCATTGGTCTGGTAAGTAAGACTGATGCCAGACTGAGCATGTAACATCCGTCATAGAAATAAAAATACTGGATTGACTGACGGATTTTTAAATATTTTAATAATTTTCATCAGTCTGGTAATACTGATGCCAGACTGATGGTGTAAACATTTCTTTAGTATGTTAAGCTTCAGTCAACGCTTTGACAGGACAGCAATGGATTCTCACGATTATGGCTTAACCATTTCCATTAGATATTCAAAACAGCCATTTTAACATTGAAAATGTTTTTTCGTTCACTCCAGTAGGCCCCCATTTTCGCTGAAAGTGCGACTCGCCCGTAATACCATGAGGTTTAGGGCCACAAACACGGGGCTGAATTTCAAAAATAGAAAATTCATCTCGGTATTGAACAAAGAAACATTTTAGGTTATTATACTTTTTTCGGATAAATTGGTTGCATATTTGTGAGAAATTGTACGGTAATGGGAAATAAAAATATATTAAAAACATGATTTTTATTTTTTAAATAATCTTTAATAGGTACATTCATTTAAAATGTCCTTTAAAGTCATGTAGAGCACGAGATCTGTGAATTTTTCATCCAGTAGTAATTTAAGTAGTCATCATCTTCCCCAGAATCCCTCTCTTTTCAGTAGCCACGATAAATCCCAAAAATTTAACCCATTGTTTCTATTTAACACGATTTTTGCAGTTAGAGCTAATATTATAGCATAACAAGCTTTTCTTCGATGTCCATTTTTTGGTTGGCGTGTTATCGGACGGCGTTTTTAGCGGAGACTGATGGATATCCAGACGGGGCGCGTAATATCGTCCGAAAGTTATCAGTTTTCCATCAGTCTATACGAAACCAGACTGACGGACCAGACTGACACCAGACTGTGCGTGTAATACCCGTCTATGGGAAGGGCACCATTTTCCGTTCTCGAGAATATTTCCGAGAAGTATAAAAGGAAGTTTTAGATTGTTCTTTGAAATTTTTGAGAACGGAACAACAAAAACGGATTATTTTTTTGGAAATAAACTTGTAAGAAACTATTACTCTAAATTCCGCTATTTTAACAACTCGAATCTTAATTTGATATGCACTGTTAGGAACCTGCCTCCACAATACATTACACAAAATAGCAGTCAGGGATGTGGGGGAAGGGGGGGGGGGAGCACGTGCCCCTTTGCTCCCAACCTATAGATCTGCTACTTCTTTAAATAATTTTGCAATTTTAAACGCATAAGTGCTGCCTCTAATTCAGGGTTTTTATTATTTCTGGTCAGGCTATACATAAGTACTTAAAGTGTTGGGTGGCAAGGCTTTGTAATTTAGTGCGTGCCCTCCACGCACAGCCGGGCGAAGAAAGATGGTGATGGCGGAAAGGTAAAATAAAATAAGAACACGTAAGTGCGTAGCGGTCGAGGCACACAAAAGCAGACATGTGTTCCGCTTCAAAGCGATATTCAGACTGGTTCACAGGACTGGTTTTGGATCCAATTGGAAGCCCCGGCAGGCGCGCAGGCGCCGCGTTTGCCATTTCGTTCGTTATTACTTCCATAGACTACATTAGATAAGTAAAATACTTAAATACGGCCCCTCAGTCAGTAAAATATTAATTTTTATTTTATTTTTTATAGGAAGACCAACAGCTACAATTTTAGTATTTAATAATCAAATTGGGCCAATGGTTAATTCTGTGCCAATGGGCCCACTGGAGCAGTGTTGCCATTGCCACTTAGATTAATTTTAAAATAAAGTAAAGCGCTAGTACTTATTACTTCCATGAGCGCTACAAAAGTAACGTTCTGGCAACGCAGATTTGAAGCTAGGGTGGCTCTTTCATCGGTAAAAACCGACAAATTATTTCATTGACTGGTTAAGGTTAGAGATGGGCATTTACCCGATAAATTTCCGAGACTCGGAAATTTATCCATTTATACCCATTCTTTCCCAGGAATTTTTAATTTATACCGGGTAAAAATTAAAATCAATTAAAATGTTTGAAATTACGATATTTTATAATATATCGATAAGATTTATTACTAGTGGTTCTGTGAGAACAGTAGACCTCGCGAGCCCTTCCACGAAATAACCGATATTTTACCGTGTCCCTGGCTTAGAAGAGTTTTGAAACCAACCTACCAATGCTGGAAAGAAAGTAAAAAGTTCTTGTGGTTGGTCAATACCACAAAAAAATTGACTGAGACCTGCCTTTTCCGCCTCGAAATAATATAAATAATATTAATAAATATATACGGACAAATCACACAGATTGAGTAAGTTCAAGACTTTACGGGATGCTAATTTAACAATACTATATTTTATAACAAATACATATATGTATAGATAAATATCCAAAACCCACGTCAATCTGAAAAAGATTATTTTCCATCTTGACCCGACCGGGGATGGAACCCGGGACCTCTGGTGTCGCCGTCTGGCGTGATGACCGTTAGCCCACGGAGGTCGTCAGTCGTCAGAAATGCATGGTTTGACCTATTGGTTATAGGTATGAATATTTATGTAATTTGCGCAACAAAATTAAAGTTCAAAAAAGAAAGTTCAATTTTGAAATCGAATCTATTATATACATATACGTATATATTACTTTTTTTTAATAGGATTCTAATCATACAATGAAGTTTTTTGATATCAGATTTATTTCAAGTGTTCAAGATAATTCCACCAAGCAAAGCAATCCACAATACAATACCATTAACCAAATAAATACTTGAGTTTTTTTTTTCAGTTTGCGTGTACCACCCTAGATCTCATCTATGCTTCTCATCAGGCAAGATAGAGGTCAAACGCACTCAGTTTAAAAAAAAAATACACGCAATTCAAACAATCTCATTTTAATCAATAAATCATTTCACTCTTAAATGAATTTGCGAGTATTAAAAGCTTTGCTGCGCCATCTATTGATTTTTTTGTGAACTATCGTATAAGAATTTAATATATGGATTTATAGCGGTTTTATTAAATTTCACTATGTTGTTCATACAAAAAAGTTGCGTCTTAATAAGGATAACAAAAATGTCTAATGACATTTTTGATTTTTTTTTAAATAGCTGAGATATAAGGTTTTTTTTATATATTATCGCCATTTTATAAAATTTCGAAAAACTGGCTCGACTAAAAAATTCTATAAAATTAACGAACCTGCTCACAAAATTTCATAAGAATCGGTTCAGAAATGCGACCTGTAGGCGATAACATCCGGACAGACAAAAGAATTTTCGGCTAGTGGAAACTGAGACGCTTCGCTCGCTGCGCTCGCTCGGTCGATGATATAAAGTGTAAAAGCACATATTCATAAGGCCCGCTGTACTAGGCCAGATTGCTTTACACGAATGTCTGTAATATCAGTAATAATAAAAAACTAAATTTGAAATTAAAATGCAGCAAACTTAATTACTAAATTTCTCAAAAACACGATTGCATAAAATTTTCTCGATAGAAAAATATTGCGAAGTTACCTCCAAATCCTAACTAATATTATAAATGCGAAAGTGAGTTTGTTTGTTACTTCTTCACGCTTTATCTACTCAACCAATCTTCCGGTTTCACATAATATATGTGCAGAATAACTACGCTCTGCTACCAGAAAATGTGCGCAGAGATTCCGGGCAGACGAAAGGGCGGGAGGGTTCGGTACCGAAAAATTTACCGGGTAAAAAAAATACCGGTAAAAAACCTCGACCCGACACTACGTCTGTCCGACTAACCTAACCTAACCTATACGCAGTCTGCTACCACTGTAGTTTACAACGGGAACTACAGAACCCTGTATATTAAACCTAATACTTAATAGCTACAACCACCCACAAACCCAAGGGTCACTTACCAAACTTAATCTTCTGCTCTTCGGATCCAATCTTGAGTGTCTTCGGAAAGGGGGAATGCGGTCCCTAAACACCAAACCTACCCCGAGATCTCAATTCCCCAGAACAAATAAATAGATTTCTTCCCGAAGTTGGCTCGGCAACAGATGTCGGCGTCCCCAGGCAGCCACGTTTCGCATCTCACAAGAAACAGTCAAAGTAAAAGGTTTCACAAACACAAACGTTCAATAGTTATTCAACAAACAGGAAATTCACAAATATAACTCAAACTAGTTAACAAGCAAAAGACGCGAGACCTCTCCGCGTATTAAAATCAAACCGATATGTCAGGACAAATGGCGGCCGTCCGCCATGCCATTCACGCGAGCAATTTCATGCGGCGCGGCCTCCCCGCGCGATGTCCAAACAATACTGAATTCAAAATGGTCGCTCGCGACTGCCGACGCCGGCCGAGCGGGCGACGACGCTACTAATATGAAACTACCGCACGCGCTAGAATATTACGGCGGCGAACGGACAAAACAACATAGATTTTATTACAAACATCCCCCCGTCCCGGTCTGAGAAGCAGACCGCTAGCTTACTCTACGGGAAGGCGGGCGAGAGAGGTCACAGCTCTCCTCAAAATCGAACCGTCGACCAACACCTCAGCCACACGCGGAGTGCCATCTCCGCCAAGAATCAAACGTAATATGCGAGCTCGTCGCCAAAGCAATGAGGGCAAATTTGCCTCTTTTAACAACACTAAATCACCCTCCCTGGGAGGCTCAGTCCTGTCTGTCCACTTCACTCTTTGCTGCAGCAAATGCAAATATTCAAGCGACCAGCGACGCCAAAAGTCCTGGCTCATTTGCTGCAACATTTGAAAACGCGACAACCGATATACGCGTTCGTCCTTCCACGGGTATTCGGGCAGGGCATTCAAAGGCCCTCCCACCAAAAAATGACCAGGGGTGAGAGCTTCCAAGTCATTTGGATCTGGAGATAGCGGACAGAGAGGACGAGAGTTGAGGACCGCCTCAACTTTACAAAACACTGTGGCCAGCTCTTCAAAAGTTAGAGCCGTTTCTCCGATAATGCGGCGGAGGTGGGTCTTTGCGGATTTCACAGCCGCTTCAAAAATCCCTCCCCAATGGGGGCAACTTGGGGACTAAACTTCCAGGTTATTCCCCTTTGGGCAGCAATTTGACTTAAACTAGTACAATTTTTATCAATAAACACAGAAACATCCTTAAGATAATTTACAGTTCCCTTATAGTTTGTGCCATTATCAGACCTAATAAGGGAAGGTAGACCTCGACGCGAAACAAAGCGATCCAACGCGGCGACGAAGGCCTCCGTAGTCAGAGCCGATACCACCTCCAAATGGACAGCCTTGGTGGCCAAACAAACAAATACACACAAATAGCCCTTCACAATACGGGCATTACGAAAGGGAGAAGCCTTGATCGAAAAGGGGCCGGCAAAATCGGTTCCAACGCCGTCAAACGGCCTCGAAGGTCGGATTCGATCAGCGGGCAAATCACCCATCTGTGGCTGCATCGTGGATGCCTTCAACCTATAACATGCAATGCATCGAAACAGGACACTACGGATTGCTCTTCGGGCAGACAAAATCCAAAATTCGCGTTGCAAAATAGCCAACAAAGCATTGCACCCAGCATGGGCGTTACGAATGTGTCGATCAGACACCAAAAGCTGCACCAAGGGTCCGCCCTTGGGCAACAACAGAGGATGGCGAGTCTCATATGGAAGATCCGCCTTCCGGAGCCTGCCTCCAACCCGAAGAAGCCCATCCGAGTCGATGTACGGGTTCAAACGAGCGACCGCGCCCTTCAACTTAGCGCGTCCGTCGCGCAAAATACGAAGCTCTGACTCAAACCGTCCGGTCTGCACGACACGGACCCAATGCAACAATGCGCTCCGGCGCTCTTCTGCACCTGCAATCGGCTCCAACCGCTTTGCCTGTGGGTTTCTACAATTATGTATGAAACGCTTAATCCAACTGGTGACACCCAGAAGCTTATCCAAGCTGCTATACCGAGCAAGTAGCCAATCCGGCTCCGACGTCGTCTCAGCGACTACAGCATGTACACGGAGCCCAGTCAAACTCAAAGAAGTAACATCTGTCTGACAGACAGGCCAAGAAGTTTCTGATCCCATCAGCCACTCTGGACCCCACCAGAGCGGGTGTGACACCAATTCTGGTGCCGTACAACCTCGGGAGGCACAGTCCGCTGGGTTAAGCTCTCCCGGCACATGTCTCCATGTTATATCAATTCCGATATTCTGGATTTGGGAAACCCGATTTCCCACAAAAACCTCCAAGGTATGTGGGGCCGCGCGCAACCATGCAAGCGCGACCTGGCTATCCGACCAGGCGAAGATGTCTCGTATCTCGACCGTGGCCGCCAGCTCACTGGCAACGTGATGCAACAATTTAGAGAGAAGGTGAGCTCCACTCAACTCAAGCTTGGGAATAGTCAGCCTAGTCCTGATGGGGGCGACCTTGCTCTTCCCTAACAAAAGCGAGACATTGACCCGGCCATCGGCGTCAACTGTCCGCATATAGACTGACGCGGCGTAGCCTCGCTCCGACGCGTCACAAAAGCCATGCAGGCTGGCTCGATATTTCCCGGGGGCAATATTCGACGAGGCAAGGCAATCCGATTGACTTCCTTAATCGATGAAAACAACTCGAGCCAATCATCCAATGGAGAGCCAAACAGCGGCTCGTCCCACGAGACGCCCAAAGTCCAAAGTCTCTGAAGAAGACACTTTGCAGAGAATATCACTGGACTGATCCAACCGCTTGGATCAAACATACGGGCTATTACGGACAACACCGTTCTCTTAGTCCAGACCTTTGGTATTTCCAAGTCCACTTGGAATGTAAAAATATCGGTTAGCGGCTGGTACTGCATGCCCAGCACCGCTATCCTGTTGGGATCATCCACATCCTCAAACAGGTGAGGGTTCTGTTGGTGATCCTCCGGGATCCCTTCTAAAACTCTAGGCTCATTGGACAACCACTTACGTAGCTCGTAGCCACCCGTTTTCAATATTTCAATCAATTCATCCCGCAGTAGGAGGGCCTCCTCAATACTTTGGGCTCCGGTGCACACGTCATCAACATATAAGTCACGTGACAGCACGGAAGCCCCACGGGGAAAGCGGATCCGTTCCCGCTCTGCCAATTCAAGCAATGATCTGATGGCGATATAGGGACTAGATTTCAAACCATACGTGTTTGTGTTGAGTTCATACACCGTCACAGGATCCTCAGCGCTCACGCCAGAGTATCAACTGGAATCGCCTGTCCTCAGGATGTATGACTGTCTGGCGGAACATCATCCGGATGTCCGCACCAAAAACCACTTGATGTCTTCTAAAGTTCAAGATGATGTCAATTATGTCCCTATGCAATTTGGGACCCGAATGCAAACACAGATTCAACGAAACCCCGTTCGAAGTGGGTGCGGACCCATCGAAGACGGTCCTCAATTTGCCTGTTGAGGCCTTCACCACCGCGTGGTGGGGCAAAAAATAATGCTTAGTTGAGCTCCAATCAACTCGAGCCGGAGACATGTGACCCAAATCCTCGTACTCGCGCATAAATTCAATATATTTATCGCGAAGTACGTGGTCACGCTGCATGCGTCGCTCCATGGACAGCAGTCGTTTCTCCGCAAGCGCCCTACTTTGCCCTAGGCTAGGACGAGAGGCAACAAAGGGTAACCTAGTTACAAACCGACCGGAGGGCAACCTCTCCGTGGTCGATCGAAAAAGGGCTTCGCACTCAGCGTGTTCCGGATCCATCCTGGAACTCATAGGTGGCTCCTCCACCTCCCAAAACCTTTGCATGGTCTTGGCCAAGGACGCAGATGCGACGACCGGTGGCTCCTCCACGGTGCTATTATCAAACACAGGGCCCATCAGGGCGAAACCAAAGATAGTAGACACTGCCATCAATGAAGACGAACCCAGAGCTTTCTGAGTACCCAACAAAATCCAACCCAATACGTCCGAGCCCAGGAGCAAGTCCACTGGGCCGGGATGAAAGACAAAGGGGTCGGCCAAATCCAGACCCGAAACCAAAGACAACACACCCGGCGGTATGTCTGTCGAGGGGTGCCAACCCGCAATGGTATCCATTACCATAGCCGAAGTCGTGATCCTCATTGTGGAGGACTTCAGCGAAGAAAAGGTGACAAGTGTCTGGCCCGTCAGACACTTCACTGGTATGCCACCAACTCCAAGAAGTGGCACAGGCGAGTCTTCCACGACTAAACCTAACTGGTGTGCCACTCGAGTGGTAATCAAACTGCTTTGAGCCCCTGAGTCCAACAGAGCTCTCAAATTAATGGCTTCTCCCCCACGACCCCATACGCGGACCACCGCGGTAGGGAGCAGAACCGTCCGCGGCTCTGTCCCAGCAAGGGAGCAAGCTAGTTACGGGCTCCCCACTCTCTCCAAACCAGGGGCGCGCCACTGACCCGGATAATATGGCGGGCGAGTGCACATCCCCATCTGAGGGGGGCATAACCCGCGGCCCGGCCATACATATGGTACGGCGGGTGGTACTCCAGCCGTGGGTACTCGTGCAGCGGCGGAGAAAACCGCTGCGGCTGCATGTGTTGGGCATTGGTAACCCGCGTGGAGGGGGTGTCCCCACTCTCACGTCCGATCTAGGGCCCCCGCCCATGGGGGCCCTATCCGGGGCCTGGCCAGTCACATACTGGCCACGACCTTGGGGCGCGTGGTCCCGGTCCGCCAAGACCCGCGCCGGTACGCGACCCCCTCCCGAGGGGGTGCGACGAGCGAAGCCGCGTCCTCCGTCCGATGGTGGAGGGCTTCGCGCAGGAGCGCCCCCGCCCATAGGGGACCCCTGCCTCAAGAACCGGGGGCCATCCCCGTTCCGGTTCATGCAGAGCATCACGTGGTGCAGCCCACGGCATGCACTGCATGGTATGGCTCTGGGACAGTCACGTGCATAGTGACTGCCCAAACAGTAAAAGCAAAGTTCATGCCGCCTTGCCATGCGGCGCCGATCTTGTACTGGCAGTCTCTGCCAGTCCCTGCATTGCAGCAGGCTGTGGCCCATCCGGCCACATTGCAGGCAGTCCGCGTCCCCCGCGACTGCTGCCGTGTGTGCAACCCGCACACCAGCTCCACGCGGTGGCGGTTGCCGTCCCTGTTGGGGCTTCCCTCGCCATGAGGGTTCCAAGGGCCTACGTTCAGGCGCTCTGGATGGCGCTGAGTCCGTCATGGTATTCTCAGCAGCCCGTGCCTCAAACTCCAAAAACTTCACCAAGTCAGTGAATGTTGGTAGGGTGGTGCTGCCCCGTTCCGCATTCTCGCGCTCAAATCGCGAGCGGATGTCATTGGGTAATTTGCCCAATACAATGTGCACCAGCAAAAAGGACCATTGGTCCACCGGCAGCCCCAGTGTGCGGAGCGCGTTACAGGCCACTGTAACGGGCGTGAGCAACTGCAGGCGCAACTGTGCCCTGTTGGCCACCTTGGGCAGGGCCATCAACTGTGCGGCGTGCGCATCCGCTAACAAACGTAAGTTTTGGTAGCGGGAGTTCAATAACTCCCAGGCCGTGTCGTACTGGTCGTCCTCCACCCGGAGGTGCTGGATGAGCGACCGCGCTTCATCCTCCAGAGTGGAGAGGAGGTAGGCCATCTTTTGGGCCTTCGACAAATCCTGTCGTGCTACGACCAGGGACTCAAACATATTTTTGTAGGCTACCCACTCCTCCATCCTACCCCCAAAGTGGGACAGCTGAAGGGTGGGGAGCCGACCAGTAACCGCTGGTCCTTCCTGTCTAACAGGTGTGCGAGGGGCTGGTCCGCCAGCCTGTCTCGCCCTTATTGCGGTCGCCGCCTCCGCGATATCATCGTGCAGACTCAGGATCTGGTCCATGTCCGCCATGTGACCTGCGTAGACCTCCGCGGCAAGTTCGGCTTCGGTAAGCACCGCCATGGCCGCTTCCGCGCTACTCAATCGTGAGTGGAGGTGATCCGCTCTTAGCAGTGTGGCGCCCTCCCTGTCCTTCCGGGACAGGAGTCCTCCGGCCGTCACAAACCATCTCAGTTCGTTGGCGAGTGTCGCCTTAGCATTGGAGACCTTCGCCATCGCGTCAAGTCACAAACAAAAAATAACAAAAGGTAAATAAAAAACAACAAAATCAAACAACTACACGAAGAACCGCGGTAGGTATGAGAATGGCACAAACCCGGAACGCACGGTACAAACCGCAAACAAATACAAAAAAGGTTACAAATATCTAAAATCAAACAATCAATCTATATAAGTTCTTATATAAACAAACTAAGTAAAATCTAATAATTTTTACAAATAATTATCTTTTACAAACGAACAAATAGAGGGTAGATAAACTACGCTCTGCTACCAGATCATGTGCAGAATAACTACGCTCTGCTACCAGAAAATGTGCGCAGAGATTCCGGGCAGACGAAAGGGCGGGAGGGTTCGGTACCGAAAAATTTACCGGGTAAAAAAAATACCGGTAAAAAACCTCGACCCGACACTACGTCTGTCCGACTAACCTAACCTAACCTATACGCAGTCTGCTACCACTGTAGTTTACAACGGGAACTACAGAACCCTGTATATTAAACCTAATACTTAATAGCTACAACCACCCACAAACCCAAGGGTCACTTACCAAACTTAATCTTCTGCTCTTCGGATCCAATCTTGAGTGTCTTCGGAAAGGGGGAATGCGGTCCCTAAACACCAAACCTACCCCGAGATCTCAATTCCCCAGAACAAATAAATAGATTTCTTCCCGAAGTTGGCTCGGCAACAGATGTCGGCGTCCCCAGGCAGCCACGTTTCGCATCTCACAAGAAACAGTCAAAGTAAAAGGTTTCACAAACACAAACGTTCAATAGTTATTCAACAAACAGGAAATTCACAAATATAACTCAAACTAGTTAACAAGCAAAAGACGCGAGACCTCTCCGCGTATTAAAATCAAACCGATATGTCAGGACAAATGGCGGCCGTCCGCCATGCCATTCACGCGAGCAATTTCATGCGGCGCGGCCTCCCCGCGCGATGTCCAAACAATACTGAATTCAAAATGGTCGCTCGCGACTGCCGACGCCGGCCGAGCGGGCGACGACGCTACTAATATGAAACTACCGCACGCGCTAGAATATTACGGCGGCGAACGGACAAAACAACATAGATTTTATTACAAACAATATACATAGTTAGAAGTACTGAGAAGGACATAGGATACTTTTCATCCCGGAAAAAAGCACTGTTTCCGTGGGAAATTCAAGCGGGCGAAGCCGCGGGCAAAAGTTCTATAATACAGTTGAAGATGTTTTATTTTTTTTGTAAATTCTACTTGAAACATCCATATACTGAATATGCATCTATATTTTCAAAATATTATTTGAATACATAGATTTCTGCTGTTTTAGTTTTTATAATAATTCCTTATAACCAAAACATACCTAATATTTATACTTAATTATTATTTTATCAGTTTAAAGTAAACAAGGACAATTTACTTTCATTATAATTTCTACCCGGTATAAATAAAAAATATCGGGTATAAATGGGTATAAATTAATTTTTACCCATTCTACCCATTCTTTCCCATTTTTACCTTCCTGAAATTTATCCACGCGCCCATCTCTAGTTAAGGTGAATGCAGACTTAGTCGCTCCGCATTCATCGTTTTTGTTGATGACCTCGCACATTTGCCCGCGCCGCAGTTCCCGCAGTCGTTCCTGTCGTCACACGCACCGCAGTGCTTTTTTTTTTCATTCAGCTTCTAATTTAATCAAGATTAGGCATAAATTACAGAATGGCTCTTGACGAACGATTTTTATTAGTTGTTTATTAATAGAGGAAGAAGAAAATCAAATGCCAACAAGAGTTATAAAAGTTTGACCGGCCTCTGGATGCGAATGACGTCACCCACGCCGCAGCGTACGCTGTTGAGGGCCGGCGTTAGTGACGTCATCAGTTGAGGCTTGGGGAATTCGGCCGTGTCAGGGACTGCGGCGACTGCGGTGCGTGTAGGTATGCGAGGTTACTACATATAAAGAAATTGAATGCGGGGACTGCGGTGCGTGCGCGTCACCGTCACAGTCTGCGTTCACCTTTAGGATATTAATTATATCATAAATATAATCGTAATTAGCGATGTAATTGCAGTTTTTCCAGTTTCCGAAAATTTCTTCCCTTGAAAATTCTCATTTCCGTTCACGAGAATATTTCTGCGAAAATTCAAATCTTTGAAAATTTCGGGAACGTCACATCATCTAGATCGCAACCAATCAATCAATATTAATCATCATCAAGTAATATATATAATAAAACTGTAACTGATATGGGTCTGTTCATAGAAGATATTTAAGAAAAAAAAACTATGAGGCGTCCTCATAGGGTTATAAGCTAAAACCATTTTTAGGGTTCCGTACCTCAAAAGGTTATTGGAACCCTTATAAGTTCACTGTGTTGTCCGTCTGTCTGCCAAACTTTTTTTTCTCAGGAACGCTTAAAGATGATGAATGTATGAATCCTAGGTATCGAACTGTAAAGTTAAGTCTGTTTTTGAAACTAATTGTTTTTTTAGTTAGAGCTATAATGTGAGATGCTTTTTGTGTAAAGTCCATTTATTCATAATTGTCCAATTGTCCTATTATGTAAACAATTTTACAATGTTTATTTTATGATTTTACAACAATATTAATTAAAATAGACTTTTTAGGAAATCAATTTCGTGGTTAATAAATGTTTTACTTTAGGATGTTCAGGATTGAACTAATTTTTGATTTATTTTCAATAAAATTCTACAAAAAGTACTGTGAAGATTGTTTATATAAAAGGAAAATTATGAATAAATGGACTTTACGAAACTCTCAGTGCGCGAGCTTGACTCGCACTTGGTCGATTTTTTTTCTCAGAAACGCTTGATACAGTATGAATTCTGGGGATCGAACTGTATAGTTAAGTTTGTTTTTGAAACTAGTTGGTCTTTTCCGGTTTTTTCGATATTACATTCAGTTTTTGAGATAAAGCCTGACCAGAAATATTTAAACCCTGAAATAGAGGCAGCACTTATACGTTTTATACGGCATCATTATTGAAAGAAGTAGCGGATTTAAAGGGTATTTAAAAGGCAAGGGGGCACGTGCCCCCCCACCATTCCTGACTGCTATTTTGTGTACATACTGTGGAGGCAGGTTCCATAACAGCACATATCAAATTTAGATTCGAATTGTTAAAATGACAGGATTTAGTAGTACTAGTTTCTTACAAGTTTATTTCCATAAAATAAATCCACCACCATTAGTGATGTGCCGTTCTCGAAATTTTCAAAGAACAAGCGGAAACTTCCTTCAAAATATTTTATTTTATTTTAATTTTATTTTATATTATCTCAAAAATATTCTCGATAACGGAAAACGGTGCCCTTCCCAGAAATAAAAATACTGGATCCGCCCTTGATTGAAAGTCAAACTTTGACAGGAGAAATGACTGATTGGTTTTTAAATTAGTTGCCAGTATAAGAAATTAGTTCTATTGCTTTTCCGCAAAATAGCGAGGATTTTTATATTCCTGGCCCCAGATTCTAAAATTATAAACGTACATATTGTGTCTCAGTTGTGTCTCAAAAGCCAAAGAAATCGTAATAAAACATAGAAGTCTTACAGAGACCTTGTCCCTTTAGTTCAATTTCTTTGGCTCTTGAGACACAATAGAGACACGATATCGACGTTTGTAATTAGTTAGTGGTATCGTCCACCTGGGGGCCGATTCCACTAATTACAAATGTAAATGTCGTGTTTCAATTGTGTCTCAAGATCCAAGGAAATTGAAATAAATTGACAATATCTCTGTAAGACTTCTATGTTTTATTACGATTTCTTTGGCACGACATCTACGTTTGTAATTTGTAGAATCAAGGGCCTGGTCAGGGTATACTGTTGATTTATGACAAAATATCCTATAAAATTGATAAAAATTTTCACATTTTTGCGATTTTCAAAAGTTTTTAACTAAATAATTAACTTTTTTTAAATAGTTATTTTAAATCTGACATCATTGTTGTCACAAGTTCTGTTTATTATGACGAAAATAATCTGGTAGTAATCGATTTAATCGAATAATATCGGTTTTTTAAATACGAATCATTGTAAGCCCTAGCGCGCCATTGTTGGTGGTTGGTTGGTGATCTTCAGTGTCATTTTTGTCCAGCTTCTGTGTTTTTCTTTAGTTTTAGTAGTGATGAATATATTTTTTACAAGTATTTTAGTGAAAGAAACAACAGTGACAATAATGCGTGCCGAACCTTTTATACCAGATTAATTGGCGTCTTTGAGTCACCACGGTTAGTTCAAATTGAAAGCTGAGGTTATTTGTTGTGACATAGGTAGTTATATCTGTGATAATTTGTCATCAACTTGTATTTTATTAATTATATGCAATGTATGTAGAGATGAGTAATTCATTTTCTCACAATCGTTTAGTTCAGCTTGCTTATGCGAAGTTATTTAATAGTGAGATTGACGGCATGTCTTCCCTAAGACCACCTTGGCGTTGGTCGTTGCTTTTCTACAAAACGATCGCGAATCTGTCAAGTAGGAATGAGAAAATGTTACTGAACAATGAGTAATGAAGAATTAACTGTTTGCGATCTTAAATTGGTAATAACTTAGCGTGGTTTTATTCTCTCTTTGTGTAGGTCTGCTGGCCTTGCAAATATTAACATTGTTTCTCTATCCACTCTGTACCAAATAATCTTGTTTTCAGTTCTTAAGTTGCTTTACTTACTGTTTTCAATTATTTGAACTCTCTTTGATATGATATTCTTTATGAAATTGATTCTGGGCAAGTTTTATGAAAATATTTTGATTAGTATTCAAGATTAAGATGTTGTTTGAATGTATCTCTTTCACATCTAAGTTGTGGACGTTATTTTTTTTACGTACCTCCATTGATTTTGGTTATCCAGCACTAGTGGTGGTCGTTATTTCAATAACAGATAATGTAATGCATTATTTGGACGCAATGAACAACACTGTTGTTGAACAATCTACTATACTGTTATCAATATAAACTGTTGTCTGTTATTTACACAACACAGCGACCACAGTCGCGTATTAAAAATAAATCCGTGGATCGTGTGTTGTGTGTGTAGCGCTAAGTTGCTGAGTGTAAATTAATGAATTCAATGTATGAGCATTATTTACATATAATTATTATTTTTTTAATTGAGTAGTGTCCAAAAAAAAATTTCGTGTACATATGTATAAGTTTTTAAGAAATATTTTTACTTACTACATACTTTTTTTACTTTTATAATTATACTTTTTTTGTTTTTACTTTTTTTATATATATTTTTTAAATTTTTTTTTTTTAATTTTGTTTTTTATTTTCTTTTTTTTTTATTTAATTTATTTTTTATTTTATTTTTTTTTTATGTTTAGTGGGATTACGTGGTGTATTAGTAGTAATGTATTTTTTTATAAACTTTTTAAGCATTAACATTTAAAATGTCGAAAATAAGATCTACAACGGCTCCTAGCTCCTCCTTTGCAAAACAGCAATATAACAGGATAGCAGACAACAGTTGTTACCAGTGCTACTTGTTATTTTAAAACAGCCGTTATTGCCACCACTATCCAGCACAACAACATTTAAAAATAAACTCTAACACATAAAAATTTTTACTTATGTTGTATATTACTAACCAAACATACCATTGCTCTCAAGTATAAATAACCATTATTATATTTCTTTATTTACTACTTATTATTTTCCCTGGCAGAGTCTTATTTACATTGAATTTATCTTTTTTATTATATATATATTTTTGTCCAATTAGGATCACCAGTCATAATCATACCCCAACTTATATTAAAAATGCGAAAGTGAGCTTGTATATTTGTTTGTTTTCTCTCCATGCTTTATCTACTGAACCAATCTTTCTGAAGTTTTGCATATACATAATTCATAATATAACTAATTATACAGGAGCAAAGCCCTAGTGTGCAGCTAGTTAATTATATTTGGGTGGCCTATTTTATTTTTGGGTAGAATCAGATGTTGAAAGATAGCATGCATTTACAGTTATACTGGAATTAGTAGCATTATATAGCAGTTATACAGAGTGATATTATAGGCCAAATCCTACAGATTCATAAGCAAGATAGAAGACAAGATAGATGTATTAGTTATTGGCACAGCCGACACTCAAATCAATAGATTCATTTAAATATGAAGTTGAAACATTTGTTACATGCAAATAGTTTAAAGTAATGTATAAAATTTATAACACAAAATAAAAATGCAAACAGGCCTCAAATATTTTATTTATCTTTTATTTTATTATAATCGAAATTAAATACGTAAAAAAACAGCATGATTAATGATTAAAAAGTTGTCTCATCACTATTGAATTTAACTGTCAAAAGATGCACCGACTGTCAATTCCATAATCTAGGATTAATTTATATTAAGTCCATTTATTCATAATTAGGTCTATTAATAATAATAATACCATGTCTTTTATGATTTTACAACAATTTTTTTTTTCTATTTTTTTGAGGCTTCATAGGGTACTTCTGAGTTGACTTATCTTTGAGCCATCACAACTCTCTAGAACGAGTATATCGATCTGGCCTCCTGTGACAATGGTTTGCTTAAAATAATGTTGATCTCACCATTATCCAAAGAGATACCATCAATATACTCATTCTTAAGTCTGTGTTTTGGTCACATTCCAGTAAGATATGTAGCAAATCCTCGGTTCTATTGCAAAATCCACACAATTCTGATTGAACTTGTTTCACAAGAAAATAAAATTTATTTACTGGAACATGACCTGATCTTATTCGAAACGCCGTAACTAGAAGCTCCCTATTAAAGCTAGCACAATCGAACCAAGGCACAGGGTTGGAAGAGTCTTGGATAGTCCGATACCAAATTCCCTTTGAATGGAAGTTCAGGAGTTGTTTCCATCTGTCTAAACATGGTCTAAACAGTATGATCTAAACATAGGCACATGCTCTGACGCATAGGGTTGACACAAGACTTCCTCCCCTCCCCCAACAGCCTCCTTAGCTGTGGAATCTGCCACTTCATTACGTGAATTCCAACATGGGATGGTATCCATTACATTTTGATTCCCTGCCTATAATTCAATACCATCCCTAGTATTTCATAGGCTATCGGTATTCCTCGGCTGTCCGAGGTACACCGAGCCAAATGTTGCAGAGCACTTCTTGAATCTGTTAAGATTACAATATTCTGTGTACATGTGAAATCTGCTGCATATTTAACACTTTACTGGACAGTAAACTGCTATAGCAGTAAAACAATTAAACTTCTATTGTGTCTCGTTTACTGTCCAGTAAAGTGATATTTAAGGGCTTCTGCAATGGCGATTAGCTCTGCTCTCATGATGCATACATCTTTGTTTACACACCACCCTTTTGAAGCGCCTGTCTGTAAATCAAAGAAAGCAGCTCCAACACCATTGCTTCCTTTTGATGCATCTGTATATTTTATAATATCCACAGTATAGCTTTTCTATGTTATGAAGTGCCAGACTCCTCAGCTCACAAGTATTGGAATTTTGCTTAGATGTATTTAAATCTTCTAAATTAACTAAGATGAAGGATGTATCTATTGATGACATCCATACATCAAGTGAAAACATCTCTAAAGTGCTACTGTTACTATACATGTGTATATATCTTTAATTTCCCAATGAACATTTGCTAAAAGCAATTTTATTTTATTGTTCCACTAGCAATTTGCTTGAGATATTTCATCAAGTGAGAATGTCATCTTTGGATGTAGAGGCTAGACCAATGTTTACACGCCAACCTAAGTCTTCGAACACTTAGTGGAGGAAGGCTTAACTTAGTCTCCATAACGTGAACTGGAGTACTTCGTATAAACCCACCACATACTCTCAATGCTCTATTCTGCAGGACTAATTCAAATCTAATTTACGAGTATGAGTCTTGGCTGCATATAAAAAACTGGCATAATCTATTTGACTTCATACAAGTGACATATACAATCTACGTAAATGTTTCGGGTGCACTCTCAATGTACTACCTGCTAATACTTAAAGAATATATAAGTTTTTATATCCTTTTTCACAAAGATCATTAATATGTGCATCCCATCTGAGCGACTTATCCAGTCAAAACCCTATATATATTTAACCTTATTGAGTGTTTCGAGACTTTTGCCATTAATGTCAATATCTACAATGATTTTTTTGTGAACTCTATCAAAAATATATAGAGATGTTTAAGTTTCTGATAAATTAAGTCCAATTAAATCTAGTGATATGATAACCAACTCCAGATCGTCCACAATATCGCTAACAGCAGAATCTAGGTCTTTGTTGTGAACAGTTTGGTACAGTTCGAAATCATAGCACACTGTGATACATTTACATTATTAATATCTTCCTAACACCCATGGTGATGATATTGAAAAGCAAAGGGGAGAGAGGGTCTCCCTGGGCTTGGCCTTTACGTGCACATCTCGTGTTATCTGTTATTGTACAAAACCTTTCAGAGAGGAAACTCCATAAATATTTACATATTTTATTTCCTACACCTATGCTTTGCAATGCCATCACCAAGGCTGTATATTTACATTATTATAAGCATTTTCAATGTCCAGAAATAAAGCTTTAGTTGGAGCATTTTTCGTGAAGCCTAATTGTATTGTTGATATAATTTTAACCAAACTATCCATGCAAGATTTCTTCCTTCTAAAATCAACAGTGAAATTACTCAGTAACCTTTTATTTTCTACAAACCATTCCAATCTTTTCATAATAATTACATGAAAAAGTTTGCACAGACAGAATAAATTAAAATAAACTTTTCAGGAAATTACTTTCGTGGTTAATTAATGTTTTACTATAGAATGTTTAGGTTTAAACTAATATTTAATTTATTTACAACAAAATTCAACCAAAAGTATTGTGAAGATTGTTTACATGATAGTACAATTAAGAAAAAAACCGGCCAAGTGCGTGTCGGATAAAGTAGGGTACCGTAGCGCTGTTTTGCTAAATATTAAGCTTCATTCAGTCCTAACACTAAAATATGTAAAAAAACTTTTAAAGTTTATACTGTTCTTTTGGAAAAAAGTATATATTTTTATTTTATTTACATACATACATACATAGAATCACGTCTTTATTCCTTACGGGGTAGACAGCCAAGAGTCGTGAGACTCGAAGGCCACGCTTAGCTGAATAGTGGGCTCTTTGATGAATTATTTTATTTATAATTTCAAAAGTATTCCATCACAGGATACCCGAAACCGTTTTAAATAAAGAGTTTCCGCGCCTGTTTCTTTACGTGAGTGATTTGAAGTTTATAGGTCCAAGACTTTAGAAATTACAGGAGTGGGGACACCGTGTAAACGACTTTGGCGGGCTTTATCTCGCAAATGGTAAAGCTGATAAAAAAGTGTTGTATGGAAACCCTACCTTATTTTCATAGTCCTTTTCAACGATACCCCACACAAGGGGTGCACTCAAAAAAATAATTCACCGCCCCCTTTACATGTATGGGGAGGTACCCTTAAAAAGGGGTAATTTTAATTTTTTGTATTTTTAAAAATGAGATCTATATGTGAAGTATATCTGCTGTGACAGACTAGGACGGACTGAACGATCTTATAAGGGTTCCTTGTCGGACTATGGAACCCTAAAAAGGCATTCTACTTGTGAAAAATTCATGTGAGCAAAGCAGCGGTAAAAGTTAGTATTTTATATTTAAAAAAGTGAAACAAAATTGATGACTGAATAACCCTGATAATCAAAACAGGCATCGAGAATTGTAAGTTTCCTATGCCTCACAACCACAGAACATATAAAAGAGGTTAGAATGGCTATAATGCACCGTTTCTATGAGAACCAGTGTCGCCTAATCCGCCCCACCTTTCACCGTTACCACACATTTGCCATAATGAGTACGAAGCTTCGCACACTCTTGCAATTTCCAATCTAGCCAATCATAGCGCCACGTCATCACGTAATTTCAAACTGAACCAATCATACGCTAGCACGCAATCGATGTACAATTAGTGTGATTGTGTTTGTAAACTACGCTAGTGCTTGACTAAACTTTAAATGACTTAATTATCGATATTGAATTTTGTTATTAAACAATAACATAATTCAAACAACAATACTGTTACATACAAAAGTGATATAGTAAAATGGAAAATAAAACAAATTACATTTCTTACAATATTATATTTATTGACCTTGGTACAAGATATATTTATTAAGAAGTTGTCGCTTGGTTTGTTTTTCTAAAGAATTTTTTAGTAAAAAGTGTAAGCGAATGTTTAAATATTTCTCAATAACGACTTTAGTTAGATCCGTTACATGGTTCGATGTTGGGAATTCACCAAATTGATGAAATGATATATCATCAAACAATGTACTGCCAACAAAATGCCGTAATATTTTCGCGACTAAAATATTTTTTTAAATCTTTCAATCTATTCGTGTACTGACGTATAACAGTTTCAAAAGATAACTGGTTTTTAAAATCCAGTTGCAAGATTCCACCCGGACAAACATACATACATACATATATTGCAAGTTAAATAAAAGCTTGTTATAATAATAATTATTCGCATTATTAACATTAATTTATAACATTTCAACTTTCCACATTAACATTAATTTATAACATTTATAAATATATATATGACTTTGAAAGACGATATCGATAAATATCGTCTCTCACTACGCCCAGCACTAGAGCTAATGCCACGTTGTTGCCGCGCACTCCACTACGCGGTACGTTTGACGTTGCAAAAATAACGAACGCATGCAGACAGCAATGTATATTTTTTGGAGAAAAAAATATATTTTAATGACCTTTGAAAGATTTTGACTAAAATATCGTATTTACTAAAGGTTTTTTTACTTACCGATGATAAGAAACGCATCCTTTGTTTATATTAAGCTCTTGGCTTCTCGCTCGACAAGTAATTATCGCACATGAAGGCATTTTCGTACAATTTTGTAGCAGCGCTTCGCAATACTTACTCCGCTAGAGTTCGCGAGCGACTAAACGGCGCGGTCACGTGTTTTTGTAAAGATACGAGCGGTCGCTCGCATGCTTGGCGCGCCGGCCCCGCCCACAACTCCTTTCTAACCTCTTTTATATGTTCTGTGCTCACAACCAACTCACAACTCACATAGACTGTCACTCGGAGGAATGCAAGGAACCAAAAATACCTCCCACATCAAAATCTTTTAAGTCGTTCAGGACTTATGGTTTAATAATGAAACTTACCAACTTACAAATATATACATGAACCCTGAAAACGACACTTTTTAGGGTTCCGTACCTCAAAAGGCAAATACGGAACCCTTATAAGATCATTTTTTTGTCCATCTGTCCTTCTGTCTGTCAAACTTTTTTTTCTCAGGAACGCTTAAAGGTTGAAATTAATTTCGAATATTTACTCAGATCCCCAGTCTCTTTCAGCAAAAAAAATATTCAACGCGATCAAGAGATATTACCGTAAATATTCCGAATTTTCGCATATTTTGCGATTTCAGGCAGTAATCGAAACCTATGGGGTACTTTCCGTTGACCTAAAAATATGAAATTTGGCAAAAAGCAAGGTATTATAACAGTACTTATACAGGAATAAATCTGAAAATTGTAAATATTAAAAAAAGTGTGACAAACTTATTTTTGCGCTGGATTCAGTATGAATCTTAGGGATCTTTGCAGCTGCAAAGTTAAGTTCGTTTTTGAAACTAGTTTGTTTTTTCGTAAGAGCTATAATGTGAGATGCTTTGCGTGTACAAAACCCTCGGTGCGCGAGTTTGACTCGCACTTGACCGGCTTTTTTTTTTGGCAATTCTGCCTTATTAATAATGTCATGACTATGTTATATTTATTTTTTTGTTCTTAACCATTTCATTGTGGTTACTCGATCACAAACATAACATGTTTAATATATTTGTTTCATATATTTTATTTTTGATTGTACACAATCTAGTGTATGTTTAAAGTTAATAAATAGCCCCTCTGGCATGTTAGGCGACCAAGACTGTTTCATGAGTTTCTTTCGGCATTTCTTCTCAGCAGTGGTCGTTCCGAAATGCTAGTAGTTTGTAGCTTTGAGACACAATATATTATGATTATAGTTTTCGACGTGAAAAAGATAGTTTTCGACGTGAAAAAGAGGCCAAGTTTCAATAAATCATTTTTGATTTTATTTCACAAGTTCCAAGATCTCCATCTATATTGCCTGCATATACCATAATAATGTTTTATTTAAAGATATAACATGTGCACTGACGTCGCCTTCTATACCCGCCAGGCTTCTCCGCGGCAGTTGAGCAGGGGCGATGGAGGTCGGAGCCCGGGCGCTGGACGTGCTGCCGCTGCTGCAGGAGCGCGTGGCGGCGCTGCCCGGCGGCCGGGACCGCCGCGGCGGGCCCATCATCTGGTTCCCGGCCAACTCGCGCCGGGACCGCGTCGCGCCAGATGACTACAGGCGGCTGCTGCATTATCTCACCAGCATACCTAGGTTTGATGACTTTTTTGCCCCAACGGCTATCTTTTCTACGAGCTATGTGCCCCGCCCACTGCCACTTAAGTTTGGCGATTCTGCGGGCTATGTCGGTTACTTTAGTTCTCCTACGGATCTCCTCATTTCTGTTTCGATCACGCAGGGAAACTCCAAGCATAGCGCGCTCAGAATATGGCTATTATTCAGAAAAATAATCTTTTAAATCCGATCAAAGCTTTTTAAGAAATAAACTTACTAGCGTTAAAAAGATAAAGGAAATAGCTTGATAATAAAAAAAATAGTTAAGTTTATTGTTTATTTTTATCTTGTAGTTCCATTCTGAAAGAGCGGCACTTCTGCTAATAATAAACATTTCCTGCAATTACTTATTGTCAACAATCATTTGTTTGACAATGCCTTGTGCTGTCTGTCTGTCCAAACAATCATCCTTCTCAGAATGGAACTTACTCCAGAGTATTATTTTAAAAACTGTATGGTTTGATTAAAATTGAAAAGTTGACTATCTCTATGATTGAGGTCAGGCTTGCTAACTGGAGGGGAACTGTCTTCAATCTGTTAGTTTTTGTTAAATGACTTTATAACAAAATATATTGGTTGTAATGACTTGGTTTCTATGGTAGTAACGAACACCCGTCACTGAAAACGTAGGTACTAATTTCTTTAGGTTATGGGCCCAGTAAAAGCAAATATTTGCACTATTTTTCACAAATTTTTCTTTTCTATTTTTATTTTATTTATTTCATAACAATTACAACATGCTTTCAGTATTGTTAATCATATTTAGCCATCGATGTCCCAGTACTGGGCAAAGGCCTCTCTCTCCTTCCAAGACTCTCGATCTAAGGCTATATCGCGCCACCCTTTATTAAATTGGTTCAATTCGTCGCACCAGCGCATCCGTGGTCGACCCGGCCGCCTCCTGCCATGAGGAGGAATCAACTCGACGCTATATCCGCTAATGTAATAATTGTTGTTGCAGCGACTCTGTGAGGTCCCCTGGCTTCACGATACTGATAGACATGCGTGGCTCCGCGTGGGCCGCCATCAAGCCGATCCTCAAGGTCTTGCAGGAGCACTTCTCCTCATCCGTCCACCAGGCGCTGGTTGTCAAGCCCGACAACTTCTGGCAGAAGCAGCGCACTACTATAGGAGCACATAAGTACAAGTTTGATGTGAGTCTTGGATTTTTATAAATTTCTACTTCTTTATAATTTCCCTGTCCACTGTCTTTTCCCTTGAGAATTCTCTATCAATCATGACTTCATTCACCTGTAAAGCATTATTATTTTGTTAATATTTTTATTTTGATGCTATGTGCCAAAAAAGTATTACATAGTAATTTTTTGGTAAAAGAAAAATATAAGTTTAAAAGTAGCCCTTGTTTGGCATCAAGTCTTCAACTATCTCCATGCCAAATTTCATTAAACTTTGACAGAGTTTCGCATTTATAATTTAGTTTAGCTTTTGACCGAGTGATATAAATGTAGTTAGATCTTCTGTTTTATCCGAGTTGGTAACATTCAGTCTTTCAATTTTATCATTTGCCACAGTATTGTTAGCGACGCGCTCACTCCTTTGTTATTAGTTTATTTAGATATTTTGAACATTATTTTTTAGAAAGTGTAACACACATTCTGTTATCAGTTTTTAAAAAGCAAAATGCTGGCTGCATTTTTACTGAAAAAAACCCGCCCCAGTGTGACACGCATTCTGTTACCAGTTTTTAAAAAGTAAAAATGCTGGCTGCATTTTTACTGAAAAAAAAAACTCACTCACCGCCAGTTTGAAAGAGTTCGAATTACGATTGTCTTTTGTCTTTTTTCTGCTCTTTGTTCGCGCAGTGAAACTAACGGACGCTAATTTTTCATTGTTATTTGTAAATACATATTTTATCTATTGCTATTATCTGTGTTTTCGTGTAAATAATCGTGGTGTATTTTATTACTTTTACCGAGCTGACCTACCGTTGTCGCCTACAGTAGGTATGCTATGAGACAGGTCAAATCTTTCAGTGTAGAGAAGGACATGAGGCTTAAGACATGTTTAACTTTTAAATTTTCCTTTGTTACAGACTACCATGATTAGTTTAGAAGCACTGCCCAAAGTGATAGATAGTTCCCAAGTGCCTGCAGATTTAGAAGGGACGCTACAGTACGATCATGCGCAGTGGATCGACTTGAGACTGGTAAGTTCTTCATCTTTATATTCACTCATTTTTACATTTATAATATATTTTTTTATAGTCTATAGTGTTTCCTTAGAACTATTTATTGCTAATAAAACTTCTGCTTAACGTAGCATACAAAATAACGTATGTAAAAAATTTGGAACTTTATTATGGGCGTCAATAATCAGTTTTACGTGAATAGATAAGGATAGGTCAACTCTTCTTTCCTAGGCCTTAGAAGACTTGATGTGGCAAGCGGGCGAGCTCTTAGACCGCCTGGACGACTTGCAAGAAGACGTCGCCCGCGCCGACTTCGCGGATGACGTCACCGGCGCGCGCAGAGCCATAGACGCGCACGCGGACATTAGCAAGAGGCTTGCGAAGGTGCCTGTGGATGAATTGGAGGCCCAGGGTAAGAAACCTACACTTTCAGGGCGGGTCGCTAGTCTACTATTATATTATACCGATGGCAAATGTTTTCCTTAATAAATTCCGCTTAGATATAAATGGGCATCTCTTTATCAGTTTAAACTAACTGTATGTGATGTTCAAAGTTTTGAAGAATATACGTAATTTGTCCAATTACTGCTGCTGCTAAGCTGGGATGTTGATTTGTACTTGACGCAAATCGCTGTTTGTGTATCACGTCAAATAATTAACAGTGAGTGGTAGTTTACATAACTGCTCAAAGCGGTAACCGATCACGAACAAACAGTGTTCGTAATAACATCCAATATTGTTATCAATGAATCGTAAAGTCAGTCGACGTATTTTTTTCGTTTTCGCGCAATTTTCTATTGCGCTCTGAGGCTGCGCTCCCATGGGAATCCCTCTAGTGGTGCCTAATTTGGTCAATATCAATTCAGCGGTTCAGGCGCGATTGAAAAAAAAACATCCATCCAAACTTTTGCATTCATAGCTTTTCTTAAATTATACTTGACTTGAATAAAGTTACACCTTTGAATAGTAGGAAAGCGGCCGGGAGAGTTCAACACCAGTTCCCGCAAATTTAAAACTTTGTAGTTACCAGGAAATATGGGAATAAATAATAAATACTAGGCTAGCTTGGCAGTGTCGTAAAATCAATATTGTGGAGAAGGTGAACGAACGTGCAAAGAAAAAGAAACTGTCCTAGTTCTGTTGGCCAGGTCGAGTCGGACTGGCGAACTGAGGGAAACAAAAAAGCCAAATATAATAATAATCTAAATATATATATATATAACTCAAAGGTGACTGACTGACATAAGGATTTATCAACGCACAGCCCAAACCACTGGACGGATCGGGCTGAAATTTGGCATGCAGGTAGTTGTTATGACGTAGGCATCCGCTAAGAAAGGATTAACGCGAGCGAAGCCGCGGGCGCCAGCTAATAATATTATAAACTAGCTGTTGCCCGCGTGAGTTTCGCTTAGATGAAAAATCTTTTTGTATTCCAAACTGTAGTAACCTAAACTCCAGTACTCAAAATTTTAGCCATTTGGTTATCCCGTGTCCCGCGGGAATATATTAGGTACTCGTAGTCGTAGTACAGTCGCGGTGCTAAAATGAATCAAAAGTGATATTTTATTTAATAAACGATCTTCGTCTGCTCGTTATCTATAATTTCCAGTGTACCACAACTCCCACCCTGATCCCCTCTTTGTCCTATCCCGTGTCCTGTCTATTTATACGTCAGTAGAAAATGCTCATTAGGTTGAACGACTTTTGCTTAGGCCCCATTTCCATTTTAAAGAGTAGCTGGTCTCTTGGAGTTCTTCATCAGATGTTCCATAATCTTCAATTTTTATACGTCAGCAGAAAAAGCTCATCAGGTTGAACGACTTTTGCTGAGGCGCCATTGCCATATTATATGTAATAGCGAAGCTGGTCTCTTGGAATTCTTTATCAGATGATTCTGACCTTCGATTTTTATACATCAACAGAAAATGCTCGTCACTTTGATAAACTTTTGCAAAGGTACCATTTCCATATTTCTTATAGTTTAGCTGTTCTGTTGAGGTACTTCATGAGGTGTTCCAGTTTTCAAAATCAATTATAGCCTGTATGTTGCCCAGGCTTAATAGCTATACAATAAAAAAGTTTCATTCAAATCCGTCCAGTAGTTTTTGCATGAAACGCGTACATACATACGCACAGACAGAAAGACAAGAAATTCCAAAAAAATTTGCTTTCTATTATTCTTTTTAAGCGTCCCTCTATCCAGTTCAGTCAAAAATACTAAATGTACAGACTAAATATTTTTACTGTTTTATTATATGTATATATATAGATTGCCTGTGGTGTGGCCATGGCCTGTGGTGTGGCCCTAGAATAGCACCAACCCATCTCTTCCCGTGGGTGTCGTAAGAGGCGACTAAGGGATCTAAAACACCGGAGGATGGGCAGCAGCATCTTTCCGCGTACTGTGACATCACACTGCGATCGCCAACCCGCCTGCCAAGCGTGGCGATTACGGCAAAACCCCCCTATGGTTGATACACCCATAACACGGCCCCTAGTCCCCGGCGGCCCCGCTATCCCGGACTCTGGTAGCGGTCACGGTAACGGCGGGGCAGGGGGTGCTAAGAATCCCCGGCAGATGCCAGGCTACCAACCCCGACGACCTTTGGCCCTGGCAACTTATAACACGTGCACACTGCGGACCGACGAGAAGCTCGCTGAACTGGAGGAAGAATTGAGCAGGTTACGATGGGATATTGTAGGATTATGTGAAGTCCGAAGAGAGGGGGAGGACACCATGATCCTCAAGTCCGGAAACCTGCTCTATTTCCGGGAGGGCGACCAACTGTCCCAGGGTGGTGTCGGGTTTATCGTCCACAGGTCCCTCGTCAACAACGTGGTCCAGGTCGAGAGTGTTTCGGCGAGGGTAGCGTACCTTGTACTCAGAATTACCAAACGATATTCGTTGAAGGTAATACAAGTATACGCACCGCCCTCATATCGCTCCGACGACGAGGTAGAGACTATGTATGAGGATATTTCTAGAGCCATACATAGCTCCCAGGCCCACTATACCGTTGTGATGGGGGACTTTAACGCGAAACTGGGCAAACGAAGCGATGATGAGCTGAGGGTGGGGAATTTTGGATATGGAAGGAGGAATGCACGTGGTCATCTGCTGGCCGGCTTTATGGAGAAGGAGGGCCTCTTTATGATGAACTCCTTCTTCAAAAAGCCAAAACAGCGAAAGTGGACATGGTTGCATCCTAATGGCGTTACAAAAAATGAGATTGACTTCATCTTGTCGACGAAGAGGCACATATTCAATGATGTCTCTGTGATCAATGCCGTAAAAACAGGAAGCGATCACCGATTGGTAAGAGGCACATTGAATCTTAAAATAAAACTCGAAAGGTGTCGACTGATGAAGTCTACGCTCCGACCAGCGCCTATCCAGCTCCAAAACCCCGAGAGCTTTCAGCTCGAATTGCAGAATCGCTTCGAATGCCTGGGAGACTGCGAAAATCTGGACGATTATAATGACAGGTTTGTGCAAATTGTCCAAACAGCTGGGTCTAAGGCTTTCAAAACCCGCCGTTCAAAAGGAACCAAAAAGATCTCGGACCTCACCAACAAACTCATGGAAGAAAGACGAAACTTGGTTCTGCAGTCCTCTGACGATGCTGCTCAGTATCGCCGTCTAAACAGACAGATCTCCAAGTCCTTAACTCGTGATTTACGCCAATTCAATACTGACCGTATTGAAGAGGCGATCAAGCGAAATAAGGGCTCAAAAGTGTTTGCAAGGGATCTGTCTGTTGGTCAAAGCCAACTGACCAAGCTGAAGACAGAGGATGGCAGAATCATTTCGTCGAAGCCAGAGCTGTTGGAAGAGGTTGAGAAGTTCTACGGACAATTATACACCAGCGTACGCACACCTGTCAGTAATCTGGCTAAAGATCCAAGAGCCAGATTGACCCGACACTACACCGAAGATATCCCGGACGTCAGCCTATATGAGATTAGAATGGCTCTCAAATAGTTAAAAAACAATAAGGCACCGGGTGATGATGGAATCACGGCTGAGCTTCTGAAAGCAGGTGGAACGCCGGTATTAAAAGCTCTTCAGAAGCTATTTGATTCCGTCATACTCGAGGGACAAACGCCTAAGGCATGGCACAGAAGTGTGGTGGTACTTTTCTTCAAAAAAGGTGACAAAACCCTATTGAAGAATTATAGGCCTATCTCACTTCTGAGCCATGTCTACAAACTGTTTTCGAGAGTCATTACGAATCGTCTCGCTCGCAGGTTTGACGACTTCCAGCCTCCCGAACAAGCCGGTTTCCGAAAAGGCTTTAGTACCGTAGACCACATACATACGCTGCGGCAGATTATACAGAAGACTGAGGAGTATAATCAGCCATTATGCTTGGCGTTTGTGGACTACGAGAAAGCCTTCGATTCGATCGAGACCTGGGCTGTGCTACAGTCTCTCCAACGGTGCCAAATTGACTATCGATATATCGAAGCGCTGAAGTGTTTGTACGAAAACGCCACCATGTCGGTCCGTCTCCAGGATCAAGGCTCCAAACCTATCCAGTTGCAGCGAGGGGTGAGACAGGGAGACGTGATATCTCCGAAACTGTTCACCGCCGCCCTGGAAGATGTTTTCAAGCTTCTGGACTGGAGCGGACTCGGCATCAATATCAACGGCGAGTACCTCACTCACCTTCGATTCGCTGACGATATAGTAGTCATGGCTGAGACCTTGGAAGACCTAGGCACAATGCTCGATGACCTCTGTAGAGCCTCTCAACAAGTGGGTCTAAAAATGAACATGGACAAGACGAAAATTATGTTTAATATCCGTGTCGCACCCACTCCTCTGAAGGTTGGAGACTCTACACTCGAAGTTGTTGACAATTATGTATACCTGGGACAAACAGTTCAGTTAGGTAAGTCCAACTTTGAGAAAGAGGTCAACCGTCGAATCCAACTCGGCTGGGCAGCGTTCGGGAAGCTTCGCGATATCTTCTCGTCCAAAATACCGCAGTGTCTCAAGACTAAGGTCTTTGACCAGTGTGTGTTGCCAGTAATGACATACGGAACACAGACGTGGTCGCTTACTATGGGCCTCATAAGAAGGCTCAAGGTCACCCAAAGGGCGATGGAGCGCGCTATGCTCGGAGTTTCTCTGCGTGATCGAATCAGAAATGAGGAGATCCGTAGGAGAACTAAAGTAACCGACATAGCCCGCAGAATCGCGAAACTTAAGTGGCAGTGGGCGGGGCACATAGCTCGTAGAACAGATAGCCGTTGGGGCAGAAAAGTTCTCGAGTGGCGACCACGAACCGAAAAACGTAGTGTTGGCAGGCCTCCCACTCGGTGGACCGACGACCAGGTGAAGGTCGCGGGATGCGCATGGATGCGGGCAGCGCAGGACCGGTCGTTATGGAAATCCTTGGGGGAGGCCTTTGTCCAGCAGTGGACGTCTTTCGGCTGAGAGAGAGATATATATAGATTAACTGCCTTTATATCTCAAATTCAAATAGGTTTTAACGCTTCTAAGACACAGGCATGTCTATTCACCGCAAAAAGGAGCCCTTTCACCCTAGCTCCTACTTTTCGGGGTGCATCGGTTCCTATAACCGACAAGCACATTGATTGAACTCCTTGGCATGGAGTTGACTAAAAGTCTCAACTTCGGCACCACCATCGAAACCAAAGCCCAAACAGCTGCCAAAAAGCTGGGCATTCTCAATAGAGCGCTACTTCACACCTGGACAGCTTCTTACTCTTTATAAAGCTCAAGTCCGTTCTTGCATGGAGTACTGCAGTCACCTTTGGGACAGCTCAGCGAAGTCAACTGGCCACTTTGGATTCGGTGGAACGCAGAGCCAGGCGAATAATCGGCGATGAAAAATTGACGAAATCTAAGCTCCACAGCCTAGCTCATCGTCGAAAAGTTGCCTGCTTGTCGGTTTTCTACCGATTGTACTTCGGCGAGTGTGCTCACGAGCTGCATGAGCTCATACCACCTGCCCCTTTCTTCAATCGGACAACCAGACGCACTGCGGGCTATCATCCGTTCTTGGTCAATATTCCCCCCGCACGCACCAAGCGCTTTTCGTCATCGTTTTTAATGCGCACAGCGAAGCAGTGGAACTCCCTGCCTGCGTCTGTGTTCCCGAGCACATACAACCTGACTCTCTTCAAAACCAGAGTGAATAGGCTGCTTTTGGGTAAGCTCGCCACATCGTAGACCTCATCTCTGTCCTCGGACAAGATTGTGGTCAAGAGCAAACCCAACTTCAATAAAAAAAAAAACGTACACATTATTAATCACGAAATGTATTGTAAAAATATGAAAATGATTATAAGATTTGCGCCCCGGGACTTTGCGCACCCGTGGGAATTTTGGGATAAAAAGTACCCTATGTGCTTTTCCAGGTTATATTTTACCCGTGTACCAAATTTCATCGAATTCCATCTAGTAGATTTTGCGTGATTGACTTAAAACATACTCGCACACATCCAAACTTGCGCACAAAAAATGCACAAATTATTAGTGGGATAAATAAGTACATTTATAGATCCGGATAGGACCTAAGGTGTAGCGAAGCTTGTTGTTGACCGCTAAGCCACGAGGTCGTAAAATTGCAGGTTGCTGCAACAATATCAATCAAAATCCGGATGGACAAAAGTGAAAACCGTTCGTTTGTAGTGAAGCAGAAAATATATATATTACGACAGGACAGGGCCGCTTGAACGGAGGAGATTGAAAGAGAGACCAAGCGTTTTAATAGCGTTGGGAAAATCTAAATTAGAACTGTGCCTATAATGTGCTGTGTGGACTATTTTGTTGTTTATCAATCCGCCTCTTTAAATGACTTAGTTATACCACAAAATACTAGTGCAAGGGTCTATACGAAAAAAAATTCGTATTCATTGATTGAAATTTTTTGCATCAAAAAGTTACTAAATAAAACTCAAAATTTTACTATAGTTACTCCATGAATGTATAGAGAGTGCCATCACGATTCACCGCCCGAACACCAGAATTATTATGGAAAATACAAGGGTGGGGTGCATCTTCATGCACGTCGCTTGGTATCTGCATCAGTGTACTCTGTGTCGTAGTAGCGCATTGTCCGCGTAATAGTTCGCGGTCGAGTGGCCGCGGCCGACGACGCCGGGGCGCAAACTTGTATAGCTAGTGTTGCTTGTATAATGGCCCGGTTGCACGCCACGACACAAACTTAGAAAATTAGGCTAACAAGTTCTAGTCCTACTTTGTAATTAATACGAAAGTCGCGTCTACATTAGTGTAATGCGACCTTTGACGATAATAACAGAAAAGTTCTCTATTATTAATTTACTTTAACATGAATCTCGTATCCTAAGTAAATCTTCCTAAAATTACAAAACATTAAAGTGACTTTGTATTGATCTATCAAACTTTTGTGTTAAGAAATTTTCGAATGTTTGAAATATTAATGCGATAAAGAACCGTTGACGATCAAAAGTATGCTCCATAATGATATTTTCATCAGAACTTTTGAAAAAATCCGTACGAAAAATACATAAAGAGTCTTAAGTATCACGTCTACCAATAATGAATATTTATCGAATGCACATAAAAATTAAAACAAATACATATAGGCATGCAATAAATGCATGAGGCATCTCTATAGCGGCTCAATGTTAGTGCTATTATTGAATGTCCTTACCCCCACGGTAATTATGCGTGGTAATATATATATGTATGGATGTCCACTTCCAGTTGTTTTTCAGTTACGTTGTGTATTCAAGCCCTATATGAGTCCACATTGCAGTGTATCGTGTGTGACACAACACATCGCGCCATGTGCCTCGATTGTCTGCGCGGGTGTAGTGAGGACGGTGCGTTGGTCGACTCCACCGACTATTTATCACTCGACTATACCGACTACTTGTGTAATTCTAATGGTGTTTGGTTTTAGTGCTTTCAAAGTGCACGGGACATGGCTTGCCAACGTATGTTCTATGTCAGATATATTTATAAAAGTGAAATTTAATTTTACGTTTTATCAGTTTAATTTTGTTTTGCAATATCGAGAATTATAGTGTAGAATAAGACGCGTTGGGCGACTACTGGCGTAGTAGCCTGAGAACAATAACATTGTTCAGTATGGCGAAAAAAAATAATTCTAGAATAGGGATTTTCTTTTTTTATCGCTTAGATAAATTATCTTACAACATGTTGTGATAAAAATCCACAAAAAAATCGACACGCATATGCAAATAAATAAATAAATTATGTAAAAAAATTATTACAACTGAGCAGAAAATTGCTAACAGGAATATTGTATTTATTATAAAGTAGATATTGTACTGATTCTCTCTGTTTAAGTATAATCCAACTTTTTTGTATTTCGGAAATCATCGATTTAATTTAAAATATTTTAATTATTCTTTAAAAAATAAAATCTTTTGGTATAAAAAAATTAACTATAAAGAAAAAACTTTTTTAACGATCCTTTATACAATTCTTTATATTTTATTTCAAATCCAATAAAAAAAATATGTGCAAAAATATATGAGTATTATTGCTTGAAAAAAAATTACAACAGGATTTTTTTTTGGTAGACTTTTATTTCTGCACTATCAATAAACAGACAGACGTGAAATCCAACACATTAAGTGTTATCTATACATATAATAAAACAGTAAAAATATTTTGTCTGTACATTTAATATTTTTGACTGAAATGGATAGAGGGAGACCTAAAAAGAACAATAGAAAGCAAAAAAAAATTTTTGGAATTTCTTGTCTGTCTGTCTGTCTGTCTGTCTGTCTGTCTGTCTGTCTGTCTGTATGTGTGTACGCGTTTCACGCAAAAACTACTGGACGGATTTGAATGAAACTTTTTTTGTTGTATAGCTATTAAGCCTGGGCAACATATAGGCTATAATTCATTTTGAAAACTGGAATACCTGATGAAGAACCATAACGGAACAGCTAAACTATAAGTAATATGGAAATGGGGCCTTAACAAAAATCGTTCAACCTGATGAGCATTTTCTGCTGACGTATAAAAATTGAAGATCTGGAACATCTGATGAAAAGCTCCAAGAGACCAGCTACACTATAACATATATGGAAATGGCGCCTTAGCAAAAATCGTTCAACCTGATGAGCATTTTCTGCTGACGTATAAAAATTTAAAATCTGGAACATCTGATGAAAAGCTCCAAGAGAGATTTTTCATCTTAGCGAAACTCACGCGGGCGTTGCCGCGGGCGACAGCTAGTTTTCGTAATAAATTTAATAAAAGTTCGTAGCGATTTATCGCGGGGTTGAAGCGGGGTGCGGGCGGGTCACAAGTCTGCCGGCCGGCCGACCGCTCGCCGCTCGCTCTGTACTGCGGCGCATGCGCGGGGTAGGGTGCGGGCGGGGCGGGGACACTCCAGGACGCGGAAGGAACTCGTACGCATTAATCGTCTTGTGACAATTCAGGCTCGAAACTCTGAAGGTATTAAGAAGGTAATTTGTAGTAGGTTATCTGCCTACTACAGATAGCATCTCATCTCATTAACATTAATAAATACAAAATATTTTACGATAACGCATCTTTACAACTGTGAAAGAATTTTTGAAAACGGTTCAGCAGTTCCTGAAACAAACAAATAAACAACTAAACTCTTCAGCTATAAAATATTATTAAAATAGATAACGGAGATGCGTGACATATTCACAGAATGTTTTATTAAATCCTGTACGCTTATTCGAAGCCCATCGATTATAATAATATTTGAGAGCGGCTCTTCCGTTTCCCCTTTTTATCGCTAAATAATTCCGTTTTTCGACCGTTTTTCGCCCTTCCACCGCCCCGCAGGCGAAGTGGTGGGGGCACGTGAGCGCCCCGACTTCGCTCTAGCTTCATTGGCGTCTTTCCCGCCACGTACGGTCGTGTTTAAGAGCTACACAAAAACATTTTGTGGCCTGGCAACATTTTTTACCACGACCGTTATATATCGCGTAAGTTAAAATTTAAATTTTTTGTACTGCAACGATGTTTGTCGTTCGATTTACTATAACTAATAATTATTGTTTATTCCGTATCCGTGTTTTCTTTCAGCAGTGACTGAATTTCAGTGTTTAATGTGTGAATTCGTTTCAGTAAAATGAGTGATCACATTAAGGATAATTTCGTTCGCCCTCGGAGGCGATCAAGGTCATCGTCAAGTTCAAGTTCGAGTAGTAGCAGTTCTGGAGCTAAGTCTCGGAGACAAAGGCGATGAGAACGTGAGGCTAAACAGGAGAAAAAGTTAGAACAGCTTGCGAAATCGGTGAGTGATTTGCAAAATCAATTCTATTCATAAAATCACAGTACTCCTGTTTACTCCCAGTATGATCAGTTAAATAACGAGTTTATTGATGCAAATATTAGTGGAGAATTATACGATTACCCTTCGCATGATAATTTTGAGGCAGCATGCGCATCTAAGGATGTTCAGCCAAGTACAAGTAAACAATTAGATTTTAACATATCTCTGAACACAAGTCTTAAGGAGCCTTCAGTTTCAAAGGCACTGGAAGCTTTTGTAAACTCTCTTAAGGACATTCAACGTTTCGGGGAATCGTCCTGGTCAGATGTTCGATATTCCGAAGTGCAAAAATCTTACTCCCACGCCCCTGGGTTTATTGAATTAGAGGCTAATGACGAAGTTAAGGCTTTTGATACCTCAAAGACCCTGGCTTATGTTGAGAGGTCTTTCGCTGCCCTTACCTTTGCTATGTTAAAACAAAAGAGGTTTTAGAAAAGAGTTTACAGGATTTGTTATTTAAAGCTAGTAAAATCGAAGGACTGTCTTATGCTGATTTAAGGGAAAAAATAGAAAATATTTTTATTAATGGTGAGTATCACAAGGTATCTGTGGATGCACTGCAATTAGTATGTGGTTACAGAGCAGACCTAGTACAGCAAAGACGTGAAAGCGTACTGAAGTTTGTTAAGAAGCCTCTCCTGAAGGTATCGTTGCGTAAGATCCCTCCTACATGTGAGAATCTTTTTGCAACAGAAACTTTTGCAGCTACTGCGGAAAAAGCTGGAGGTCTCCGCAAGTCCTTTTGGCCTAGTTCGAAAGCTGCTCCTGCTGCGCATGCAGGCAGCAGTAACCAGCACCACCCTGCACAAGGGCGAGTTGCATCTGTGCCACCATCAGGCAATTACAGAAAACGTGTACCTGCGCAAGGTACTTGCTATCATCACTGTAATCATGCATCCGCGCAGGGTCATAATAGTAATTACAGTTGCTCTCGTTGTCGTTGTCCTGCGCAAGGACCAAACAATAGTGGGAATCAAAGAGCTTCCTCGCGCTATAACAATACATTTCATGCAAAAAGCGAGCATGTGCCATCGGGTTCTCATCCCGCTGCAAAGCGACGACAAACGTCTCCCGCTTGCCATGATAAGCCCAAAAATAAGCGTCGAAGATATTGACTCGAGGATATTTCGGACAGGGCAGCTTCAAAATTTTTATACCGTTTGGCAGCAGGTGGGGGCCCCTCCGTATATACTCAAAGTGATTCGAGGGTACCGCATACCCTTTACAAAGAAGCCACCATTAGTAAAGCCCACCAGAAGCTACCAAACCCAAAGCTCTCCCGAAATGTCAAATATAATGTTAGAACTCAAGAGGCAAGGAGTTCTGGTCCCGGCACGCAAAGGCCCGAGTTTTTTGTCAACAGTTTTTCCCGTACCAAAGAGCGATGGCTCCCAGCGGCCAATATTCAATCTCAAAGCCTTAAATGCGTATGTAAAGCTGGAAAAATTTCACCTTATAAATATGAACAGGGTTCCAGACTTTCTCCAAGAAGGAGATTGGGTGGCCAAGATAGACATATCTCAGGCGTATTTTCACCTGGCCCTAGCGGAAAGTCACAGGAGGTTTGTTCGAATTCAGTACCAGGACGAATTACTCGAGATGACTTGTCTGCCATTTGGCTTAAGTTCGGCTCCAAGGGTTTTCGCCTCTGTGACCGATTGGATCGCCCAGATTTTACGCGATCAAGGCGTGAGGGTGATTGTCTACCTGGACGATTACTTATTAGCCAACCAGGATCGTCAGATTTTGTGCAATCATGTGCAGTTAATAACAGACACGTTGTTCAGACTGGGCTGGCAAATCAACTGCCAGAAGTCGGTATTTGCACCTCAGACTTCAATCGAATATCTGGGAATTATTTGGGATCCCTGGCAAGGAACGAAGAGCCTTCCAAACAAAAAAATTGTGAAAATAACAGAACTCTTGTTGAAGTTACTTCACGATCGCAAGGCGAATTTGGTGCAGATTCAAAGTCTAGTGGGAATATTAAATTTTGCCAGCTTTGCGATTCCCAGAGGTCGATTGAATCATCGACATGTGCCGAACTTTTTACACGTTCTAATGCAAGAAAATCCAAGAAAGCGTTTGTCTCTGCCGAACCCAGTTCTTCAGGATCTCTATTGGTGGCAGGAGAACTGCAGCATGGCTTCACCACTGCATGCGCCTCCCCCTACGCAGTTTCTGACAACAGATGCATCGGATTGCGCGTGGGGAGCCAAGTTGAACAATCTTTGCCTATCAGGATCGTGGGACGAGTCGGAGAGATTGCTCCACTGCAACGAGAAGGAACTTTTGGCAGTTTTGAAGGTATAAGAACAATGCCAAGATCTAGGTCTTTGCCAGACATCAATTCTCCTGCAGACCGACAGTCGCACGGTACAAGCGTGTTTGCGAAACGAAGGTGGCACTCAGTCAACAATTCAACATGCTTAATGAATCTGACATACAACATTTATCAGATCTTAGAGCGTCATTTTATAAGTTTAAAAGTTTGTCACCTTCCTGGTATGTTCAACAACGATGCCAATTGCCACAACGATATCGAGACACAAACCGCTTCCGGAATGGCACTTGCTACCGGCAGCGACGGCAGTGGTTTTTGCCAAATGGGGAACGCCCGAAATAGACCTTTTTGCGTCCCAGACAGCCCATGTAGTGCCACAATATGTGTCACTCGATCAGAACAACAAGGAGGCAGTTTTTCAGGATGCCTTCAGCAGGAGTTGGAATTTCAGATTGGCATGGATTTTCGCTTCCCTTGCCTTATGCCAAGAGTCCTTCAACTCCTAAATCAGGCAGTAGGAACGTACATGATAGCGACGCCCAGATGGAATCAGCTTTTCTGGAGGGCGGACATCAAGCACAGGGCCCTGGCTCCTCCACACACGGTCTGGAAGCTTCAGGAAGTGTTATTAGATGTGTCAACTCAATCACCTCCACCGAAAGTCGAAGAGATGTATCTCGAAATTTGGAAATGTGCGGGTGGTTTGATGACTTAGAGGAATGGTCGGTGGAACAGAAATCTCTTTTGCAATCTGGCTGGAGAGCGTCCACAATTAAAACTTATAATGTTGCTTGGGCCCGTTGGCGTACGTGGACAGTGGAAAATAAAGTTTCGGTAAACAAACCAACTGGTTCGGATTTAGCACGTTATTTATGTGATCTGCATCAGAAAGAAGGTTTATCATACAGTACCATCTTACTGCACAAGTCTGTAGTAGAAACATTGTGTGCACCAGACTTATCAGGAACATTAAGTTCCCATAAGCTTGTTAAGCAAGCATTAAAAGCTATCTCTTTGAAGAGTCCCAAAGATCCAAAACCACCGATATGGGATGTATCGGAAGTTACGGCTTACTTAGAAAATAAGGAGGTGCCACTTACCCTTTATGAGGTTTCTAAACGTACAGCTATATTACTGTTATTATATTCTGGCCGCCGGGTTCATGACCTCACTCTGCTGAGCATAGATTCGGAGCATTGTGCAGTTTCAGAGGAAAGCTTAGTTTTATGGCCGGGTTTTGGTTCCAAAACGGATAGATCAGACTATCGTCAATCGGGCTGGCGTCTTAGTAGTGCGCCAGTAAGAGAAATAGACCCCGTATACTGGGTCACTATGCTAATACAACTGGGGCAAGAGCGAAGAGAGTCATGCAATACGTCTAAGCTTTTTGTCACCGCCAGAGGTGAACCACGTCCTGCTTCAAAAACTATAATTGCCGGCTGGATTAAATCTACACTTCGAGATGCAGGCATTAAAGCTACTCCGGGCAGTGTGAGGGCCGCAGTGGCATCAAAAAATTGGATAAACAATTTTTCAATAGATCAAATCACGTCTCAAGGCAACTGGCGTTCAGGAGACACTTTCAGGAAATATTATTGTAGAGAGATTCGACAGCCGATAGCTGATTCTTTCTTAAGTTCATTGTTTACAGCAATTTAGATCACCGTAAACAAGAATTATTTTAATTCATTTGTTAATTTATTTAATATGAGCATAATCAGTTTCACACGTGTGTGTATTTAAGTTAATACTAATTTTATAATTTTTTCTTCAAAAATAAATATTACATTGAAAATTTTCATCTTTGATTTTCATAATATATACCTATACACAGAAATAAATTCTTATCACATTGGCTTCCTTCCTTCCACCGCCAGGCGATACCAAACATGAGACATGTTTGGTATCGCCTGGCGGAGTCAAATATTATTATAATCGATGGGCTTCGAATAAGAGTACAGGATTTAATATACGCGTTTTACCTTACAATAAAATGCTTATTAAATACTTACCTTATTCGAAGCCCATCGATTAAGTCCTGCCTGGCAGACTTTTTCATAGAGCCAAAGAAGCTAGAGCGAAGTCGGGGCGCCCACGTGCCCCCACCACTTCGCCTGCGGGGCGGTGGAAGGGCGAAAAATGGTTGAAAAACGGAATTATTTAGCGATAAAAAGGGAAACGGAAGAGCCGCTCTCAAATATTATTATAATCGATGGGCTTCGAATAAGGTAAGTATTTAATAAGCGTTTTATTGTAAGGAAAAACGTGTATATTGTACGTAATACACCTCATTTTTACCATGAAAAAACAATATATATTAATAATATTATTGCCCTATGGAGTAAAGGTGCCAAGCATTTTAAAATTTTAAATCATATACTCTAGTACTATTATATATTCTGGGATCATAGTCAGTGCGTATGATACCTACACACATAAGCTACTTCGTGCATCTTCCGCGCTACACAGCGATCGAAATTGAACCGTATGCGTTCTATGTTTAAGATTCAAAGTGCCGTGCACTCTGATCCAGGTTTTAAAATTGTGTTTATGCGGTTAGATTTTTAGATGGATTTTTGTATTTCCGAATCTTGTTTTATATGAAACCAAAAGTCTACCAAAAATAACTTATGTTATATTTTTGCACTGTGTTTTAAAGGAGAGATATTATTATTTTTTTGTTCCAGTAATGTTATTTGTTAGATTTTTTTTAGAAATAAGCTTAAAGAATATTTGCTTCTTTTAAATACTTCAAAAAGGCATATATCATTTTTACCATAGCTTTTACAATGGTATAAAGCTGATTAGCTAAATTTATTTAAAAAAAAACATTTCCTCTTATTTTTATTAGTGGATTTTATTGTCGTCATTATTATTTTGGTTACATATGCACGTTTCAAAATAATAACCTCTGTTATTGTTAATGCTCTCCCAATGTGCCCCTATTTTTAATTTTCATTTTTTTTCAAGTCTTCCATATCAAAATTACTTTGGATTCGAAAATATAGTGTCTTAGAATTACCTAATATTTAATTATTTTCGGAAACCAGCCTGTTCGTGAGTTATTTTAGTTGGAACGCTATTTTTCTTGGGCTATAGTTCCTAACGTGGTTTATGGTAACTGGGATATGATCTGCAGACACAGTTCATTTATTAAAAATTAAAACCAATACAATCTGGTTGTAAAGACAGATGTATACAGGGTGTTTTTTAAATCATTGGCATCCTTTCTACGATTTTCCAATACCTACTCACCCGAAATGTATGGAACAGTTGATTTTTTTTTCCATCGGATTGAGTCGGTCCCATACAAAAAGTTGCTTATGTTCATGAGTACTTTCACCAGTAGAAAGGATGCCAATGATTTAAAAAACACTCTGTATATGTTTTGTCAGTGTATTAAGTATGCGAGTAAGCCAAATATACAGCTAAATGTGACTTTCGAGTCTCACAACTTTTGCTTCCGTCTAACCCGTAAGGGATAAAGACGTGATACTGTATGTGTATAAATGTTATTTAATCCGAGGAACATGAAGCATTGGAGCGGCGCATTTACACCCATAATTCTTTAATTGAAATCTTACTCGTATTTACGCTTTGAAAGTGGATATTAAATTCCATCTCCTCTCCTTTATGGCGGCTATGACATGTTTTGTGTCTTGCAAAATGTCGTAAAAGCAAAGCTAATGGTCGGACGTCAGTTTGAAACATGCTTTGTTCCTGGCAAATGGTAGTTTTCCACAACAAAAACTGTTCAAAGTGGTATTCATTTCGGAACGGCTTTGAAATTTCTCCCAACACCTGCAGTATCTATTGACGGCTGGATTTAGATTTTTTTTGTTACGCTGACCACGACTTCTACCGTCGTCGTATAGCTTTTTGATTAGTCTTTTTTTATTCTGTGATATTAAACTAGACGTATTTACCAATGGAATTTAATTTCAGCATAATAAAGAAATACATACTTCTTACTATGCGATTTAAATGCAATCGGTTTTTGTAAGTTTTGTCAAGTTGTCAGCTTGTCATTTAAAACCATTTCGAACTCATCGAAACTAACTTCACTGAAGAACTTACTAGTTCTTCCTATTCGATTTATCCTTGAATATAAATATAAAATGTCCGAACCACAGGTTTAGTGCAATCACACAATGAGGAACGAACTTGTGACAGCGCTTTGAGCAAGAGCTTTTATTACCTTTAAAACTTATATATTTTTTTCTCTCTGTGTACATAAATTGTTAAATAAAAATAAGTTTGCCGTCTCGAGACGCCCGGCAGATGTAAAACATCTGCGTATCTATCGTGGCACGCCATTTGCCGTCACGGCATTCGAGACAAATTTCCTGCCAAGCCGCGCCAGTAGATGTTTTACATTAAAAATAATGCCTACTTAAGCAATAATTTTCACGGTTTATTACTGCCTGCCTACTTAGAAGGTGATAAACTGTTAACGAAGTTTCATGAAGCAAACAAGTAACATGATTTTCACAAGAGGGGCGATATTTCGTAACCGCACAACACGGTTCGTCCGGGAGGCACCTCGCTTCATTACTCTGTTGAACAATGAAGAATGTTTTGCAATTCTTTCACTTTGCACACTCAACTGCACGCTAAGTTACTCAGCTTGGACTCTATGCCGCGGTAATAAAGGTGAATTTGAAACGAATTTCGGCATGTTTATGAGCTGCTGACTGTATACTCTTTCAATTATAATGTTTTATTTAACTTGTGGTAACTTTAACTTTGTATGGCTGTAGTTTCGACTTCGTTACACAGTCAAACAAGCTAGGTACGTTTTCCAATTTCGCTCTGTCTACTCTTTCAATTAAAATATTTAAGTTTAACTTGCGACAATATTAACTTTGTATTGAAGTACGGTTGTACTACTGAGTTTTAAACTTTTAACTTTGAAGCCTACGTTAGAGTTAAAACTGGGTCGTTGCGCCACAATAGTTAGTTGAAATTTAAGGTAGATTTAATGATTTAAGTCCGTTTGATAAATCAATGTTTTGAATAATAATAGACAACTGCGTAGGCAACTTACAGCTGTACAAAAAAGCGTTATGTTGAAGATACAATAAAACAGTTGTAATGCTATGACGAGTAGAATTAGTGATACTGGGTTAAATCTATATAGTCGGAAATAAAACTGCAGTTGACCTGAATTTATTTTCAATCTTGATTGTACAAAACGAGTTCAGATTCTTCTTGTTTTAGAGCCGGAATGCCTATTTGTATCACATCAGACCAGCTATTAGTGTTGCATCTACAGTGTGCTCGGAGCTCACTCAAACTACAAATTCCAATCAATCCGTAACAATGACAGTTAAAAATATATAAAAATTACAATTACTTATGGTACTTTTTGTACTTCAAAAAAGCAGCAGATCAGGAAAGGTGACGGTGCTCAGCTTTTGTTCTTAAGTCGGTTAAAAAGGAGAATGGCATCTGCTACTGTAACCTGCACATAATAATTGGATTTCAAGTCAAGGCTTTCTATAAAGTTTTTTTTCTCAAAATTGCCCGGAAATGTAGACATTATTGTAGTAAAAAGTTGACAGGAAGTTTGTGATTCCTGGCTCATACATTACTTCCTGGCCTTAGGCCGGGAAAGGACTATGTGCCGAATCGTCCCCACCCACCAACAGAAATGAAGCATATCAAGCGTCAATCGACACATCTTGGCAAGCTAATATTTTTTTCTATCGGGTGGGTCATTGCCCAAATGCATGGGGTTTTCATGGTATCGAACGTTTTACAAATATTTATCCTATACATTTTTTTATGGAGCCCAAATATTTTTACAAAATGAGTTTTTTTTATTAACCGCACTTATTTATGAAAGAAATAGGATTTCAATGAAATAGTAGATACTTTAGGAACACTTTGGCATCAGTTTCATTTGTGTTAGTAGATCCCATACATTTTTATATGGAGCCCAAATATTTTTGCAAAATGTTATTTTTTTAATTAACCCCACTGATTTATGAAAGAAATTGGATTTTAATGAAATAGTAGATACTTTAGGAACTCTTTGGCATCAGTTTTATTTGTGTTGGTAGATCCCATACATTTTTATATGGAGCCCAATTATTTAAACAAAACTTTTTTTTAATTAACCTCACTGATTTATGAGAAAAAATTATTAGACATTTTAGGGACACTTTGGCATCAGTCAAAACTTTTCAATTCTTCTGTCATCTGTCAATGTCACATTAATTATGTAACTTGTCATAGAGCCATTTTGCTACCGTCATAAAAAAATGCATTCTTCGAGCATATAAATCAGACTTTTTTATATTAAGAGTATTTAAGTCTGTGATATTAATGCTTTTTCGTTGTGAGAGAAAAAAATAAAATCTATGCTACATTTTTTGCGTAAAATTTGACTGGGCTGTATGAGCTATGTTCCCGTGTCACTAATTGTCAATTAAAAAATATTTAATTAAAAATGTCCGAATATAACAAATATTACCGACATTATTAATTATTTTTATTAATTTATTTATTTGCATCTCTTTTTGTACATTTTTAAATTTATAGTATTACAAAAATCCTCTCCATCGAATCAAAAGAAAGAAAGATCATCGATAAAATCTCCTCACAATACGGGCCGTGTCCAGGAATACCGCCCGAGTGATTAATATTATTTTTATATTCATTTTTTATTTCTTTATTTCCTCACATTTATTGAGAAAAGCACTATACATGCCTTGGCGGGAACTAGAATTTGCTGGACTCGTAATTATTCGACCTACTCGTCTAGCAAATTCTGACTTCCCGGCCTCTGCAGTAATGTACTATTGCTATCTAGCAACTTTTTTTTAAATGCACAAAAACAAAACTTCGACATTTTAAAAATGTGTAAATACAGTCCTCATTCCTATGGTCGTGCCTCATCGCTGTCGTAGTCATTCTGGTGGAGAAAATGAAACACACAACGACTGTCTTGGCTGTTGCCAAAATAATCAAATTACATATTTAAAAGAAATGTTAATACAAGTATGTTAATACCTATGCTCACACGGCGAAAATCGGAAAATGTACCTAACAAACACAACCTAATAAATATATCTTAATTTTTTATTCGCGCGTCGCGCGCTGGGAGCGCGCGGTGCGCGCTGCGGATGGTTGGTTGTATCGCCAAACAGCCAGTTCTTGGCTGTATAAAAATCATTATTTTTGCTTATTTAAAAACTTTTGTTATTTTCCCTATTTTATCTATATGTATTATGTGGCTGAATTAAAAATTCTTTGTGGAATTCATAACATGCATAAGTTTTCTATCTTTCGTATAGCGCATGACAGAAAAGTAAGGTAATTTTTATTTCCAAACACCCCCGCAATATATTCGTAATACCTTCGTATATATGGCATGATGGGCCTAAATTCGATGTAATAAAACCCACTTTACGAGCAAGTGTGTTGAAAAGCAAATAAACTTATTGTTTGAACTAGGAGAGCGGGTGGTTCAGAGGCTAGAAGCCGCTGAGGCGGCGTGCGCGGAGGCAAGTGGCAGCGGCGGCGACGTGGCGGCGTTCCACTGCGGCTCCGCGAGCGGCGTGCGCGCGCAGCTCGCGGCCGTGCGCAGCGCGCACGCGCACGCGCACAAACTGTGGCAGCACAAGAAGATGCAGCTCGACCAGTGCTTCCAACTGAGGCTGTTTGAGCAGGACTGCGAGAAAGTAAGCTATTTTTTTTGCGACGTGCGACTACTAAAACTAATCAGTCGCATTAGATGTTCACATTTAAAAAAATCTAATTCGCTTGTTTTACGAATATCACTTTATGTTTTCAGATGCTAGAATGGATAGTAAATCACCGGACAGCGTTCCTCGCGACGTACGTAGAAATCGGAAGGTCTTGTACGGCTGCGAAGCGGCTACAAGAGGAACATGCAAGGTAAACAACAAGTTGATGTAGCAGGTGCTAATGCCGCCACCTTTTGTTCGAAATTCACTCATAAATTTATTACATTATATATCAAGCTGTGAACCTGTCTCTGGGCGTATTTGCGATGTCAAGAAAACAAATCTATTTTGAAAGGCATCACTCTGTGGCACTCCTGGTGTTGCAGTTGTCCATGGGCAGCGGTGATGGCTTACCATCAGATGACCCGCTTGCTTGTTTACCGTCTTTATGTTACAAAAGAAATGTTTGTGTATAGACAGTAGATTAAATTTTAAAAAATGTCAGGTTTGCGGCGGCGTGCACGGGCGGAGGCCGGCCGAGCGTGGCGCGCGTGACGACAGCCGCCAGGCGCCTGGCGGACAAGAGACACTACGCGGAGGCTCACATCTCGCAGCTGGCGCATCGGCTGGAACGGGCCTACAAGCAGCTGTCTGCTGGTCGGTGCTTGTTTACTCTAACATCGACCTTAGTGCTTTAACTAGCTGGCAGCTTATTAAACAAGATACTCTATATACAGATACGCGGGCGGAGTCGAGGGTAGCAGTTAAATAATAACAGATTTATAATAACAAATACCTTATGCCGGAGCGCATCAATTGACTAACCATACGGATTTCCAAATGTCCTTGTTCAAAGGGAAATCATGAATCAAACGATCGCGAAATGCGAGTCGGCGATTGGTCCTGGAAGTTTTAATGGAATTAGTGCTCAATTGGCTAGTTTACGCTGATTGCTTTCCGCTTTATTAACTCGTTGATTTATTGTGTTTTCTTTTTTTTAACTAATATAAGTCCCAACCGTCCTTGCTTTAAACAATGTGTTATTGAAAAAAGTGAAAGCGGCCCTGTTGACAACTTGGTGAATTATCATCATTTCACCCATTTTCTGCCCACTGTTGAGCATTGACCTCTCTTCTTTTACGCTATCCTTCTCTATCCTGTTTTTCTCTTATATGGACATGACCTGCAACTTTGACTATGTGGTCTGCTCATCTTGTAGCTGGTCGTCCGAACTTTATGTGCTATTCCCGGTATTTCTCGACCTGTGTACGCGTGATTTAGTAAATAACGTATTCACATCCAAATTTTCGCATTTATAATATGGATAGGAAGGATGATGGATGATTATGTTCCAGGTCTGGAAGAGCGTTCGGCCGTGCTGTCGCTGTCAGTAGTGTTCCACCACAAGGCGGAGGCGTACGTGTCGGCCGTGAGCGGGTGGGGCGCGCAGTGCGCGGTGGCGCTGCAGCTGGCCGCGGGCGGCGGCGGGGGCGCGGGCGGCGGGGCAGGGGGCGGCGGCGGGGGCGGGGCGGCGCCCTGCGCGGACCCAAGGTTGCTGGAGCAGCACGCGCAGCGGCATCGCCAGCTGTACGAGCACATGTGTCAGGCTTACACTGAGGTACGGCTCGTTCACATTAATTGTGATGTGATATTATTTCGTACTTTTTGCTTTTCGTGAAGTTTTTTTTATAGTTAAACGATTTATCCTAATTTTGCCGACGTATATTGATCATAATACAGAAAGGGTCATATCATATACATATACAACACATGCGTAACTTTACTATCGAAAGGCAAAATGAGCTTAAAATAATTAACACTTTACAGGTCCATTCCACAAGTAAAAAGCTGCTGTATCAACTCGACCACTTGGTGCAAGTCTGCCATCAAACCGACCCTGCCGATATGGTGAGATGTTTTGAGATTTTTTTGATCATCATTGTTTGGGCTGGATTGCAATAAGTAATCCTGAGGGGTTAAAATGGGTTAAAAATTAAATTCCCGCGGGCAATGAAAAAGCAAAGCTAGTAATCAGTGCATAGAAACACGCCACGATTAGTCTAAGCGGCATCTCGTATCAAATATGTTCATTCCTTTGATCTTGCCGCTCGCCGCTCCCTTGCAAGTTCGTGACCTAGCCGCAAGGACTATGTGACTACATATAGTTTTGTTTCCCAGAGCGAAGGCTCAGTGAGCACGGCGGGCAGCAGCGGCGGCGACCCGGCCGCGGACTACAGTTCGGGCGCGAGCCACGTGCTGGCCGTGATCCAGCAGATCCTCGGCCACCACCGCGCGCTCGAGGCGCGCTACCACCAGGCCAGGGTCAAGCTGCACCAGCGGCTGGCGCTGCTGCTCTACAAGGAGGACTGTCGCCAGGTACTGCTCTGGCTTTCGAGGTCAAATTGCCGATTCGCATTGCCACCCTGCCAGTAAGGTGGGTACTGCGGGTATGTGGAGCTCCAATTCCCTAAAACACCCCGGTTTCCCTCTCTGCACTATATATCCGGGACTGCAGGTACGACGGGGGAACGAAATGCCCCATCACTCTTCTGCAGGTGACGGCTTGTACCTATCACTGCCTTAAGTTCAGTTCTTGGAGAAATACATTTCTTTAACCTATCACGCGTCCAGGCGTCTTAGAACGCTGTGTCACATACTGTCACCATACATTCAACTTTTTGCCGATTTTCCGAAGGGAAACGAATTTTGCGACTTGTATTTATAATTATATGTTAAGTGTTATACATCAAAAAAAAATACATTAAATGCTGATTCTAATGAGATGAAACTTATTTCTAGGTATTTACCTGAGATATCCATAAAATTGAATAATTTTCGAAAACATCAACATTTTTCTGCCGCTACTAACAACAAACAAACTCACTACACCAAAAATAAAGGCACATCACTCAATTCACCTACACAGCCATTAAAACCAATTATTAACGTAATTAATTACTATAACTACAATAACATAAGCTTAATTAATCTAAACAAACACTTGAAAATTTTGTCAATAATTAGTTTACGATTACCGGCAATGGCTGCCGTGTCGCGCCCGAGCGATACGATGTCCTTGAAAGCAAACGTTTGCTCAGGGATATGCGGTAACGTCAGAAAAAAAGTGTATTTTTAATTTCATAACAAGTTTAATTTTTAACATCATTATGTTTTTTTTTTTATTGTTTTATATAGTTTTATCTACAGGGCTAGTGGCCAGCAGTGGGTTGATGTGGGTCGAAAATGATGCTACATAATTTTATTTTATTATGTTTATTTTTCGAAAGTAATAATATTCTACAAATGGACTCGGTGAAAATAATTTTAGGCGGAAGTTTTCGGCGAACTGAAGCCTTTGGATTCTGAAACTGGTAGACCTCGAAGAGATTAGGTACTTTGATTTACAGCTGGTCGTTTTGTTGGGCTGAAAACAAATAAAATATCTAAGTACATATACTAATAATAAAGTAATCAAATACAACGTAAATATAAAACAGTATATTAAATTAAATACTTACATAAAGGGTTTCCGCAATTTAGGTATCTCATCCAGGTGAGCTTCACGATCACTGGGTCCAGTCTGTATTGCTTTCAAGCGGCCATTACCGAGGTTTCTAAAAAAAATGTTTAACAAAATTTAATGGGGTAATATTTTTCTTTGAAAATGTATGTTGACTTGTGTACGATAGTACCTGGGGGATAGTATATTTAAATTCTAACTTCAAACATAAAACTCCGATAATTATAATAAATGTATAAAAAAATTTGCTAACATTTTTTTGTCACCACTACGAAGCATAGTGTCATAGGTCATTTCCCCCACCCGTGCTCCAAGCCGTCGATGTTATGATACCTACCTAGCTATCGGCAAATGTTTATTGTTGAACAAAAACTTCATTTTGCTAAAATGTATGAGATTTTTATATAAAGTTATACTAAATATGGCCTGTGGTGTGGCCCTAGAATAGCACCAACCCATCTCTTCCCGTGGGTGTCGTAAGAGGCGACTAAGGGATTTAAAACACCGGAGGATGGGCAGCAGCATCTTTCCGAGTAATATGCCATCACACTGCGATCGCCAACCCGCCTGCCAAGCGTGGCGATTACGGCAAAACCCTCCATGGATGAAATCCTGGGGGAGGCCTTTGTCCAGCAGTGGACGTCTTTCGGCTGAGAGAAGAAGAAAGAAGATACTAAATATACTTTCTCAAGATATTTTTCAACAAACTTATCTAGTTTCCATAATATTTCGAACTAATATTAAAATCTGTAGTCAAAGGGAAATTTTGTTTTCGCACAAAAATTATGCCGTCATGAAATCGATGTCGATTTTTCAATATCAAAAATTAAAATCTATATGAAATTAACACAATGTAGTTATTGTACACTTATTTACGAGTAATTTGATATATAATACATGAAATAAACACTTACCTTATAAAAGATTTGGACATTATTCGACAGCACAAGAACACGGCACAATCACAAAATTTACAAAAATGGCGCGACCTTTCTCAAATCGCGGGGCGTATTTGAAAGTTGTTGTCGCATACTTACAATAAAGCGTTTTCATTGGTTTAAAAAATACAACGTCAAAGAAGGATAGTTGCTATTGGTTATTACATATTTTATTTTCAAAACAATGCCACAGAATACTTAGCAAAAATTCTTAAAGTCAAGGCACTTGTGTATAGACAAGGTATGTCCACAGGACGCTGGGCGCATGCGTTTTCTATAGACAGGGTCTGTCTATAGGACGCGTGACGGGTTAATAAATAGCTTCACAGTTGGCTAGACGCTTGACTGATGTCCGAAAAGGCGAAGGCTCAAATTTCAGACAATCTTCTTACTTCTTAGTTTGTAGATCATTCGACACCATGGCAATTTCCTGATTTAGTAACAAACACATACATCCAGTACTAATGGAATGAGCGTCCAGTAATTGATATGATGGTTGTAGGTGCTGGAGTGGCTGTCGAACCACGGCGAGGTGTTCCTGCAGAAGAACACGGGCATCGGGCGGAATCTCCACAAGGCTAGAGTGTATCAGAAATCTCACGAGCACTTCGAAAATGTTGCACAGGTATGTTTTCATTTCAATACATCATTTCTTTCAACCTAGTGGGCGTAAAAACGATAACCTGATAACCGATAGTGATAACGATCGCTACTGGCGAGTATAGTCATATCAATGGCACAATGCTGTCATTTGATTCACATTGACATTGACAGCGTTATACCATCAGACGGATGCTGCCCTCGCTCGTAGGTATTTCGTTTCTTTAAGCAATAGATAATTCTTGATTTTTTTCTTTATTAGATCGTGCTGTGTATTGACAAAAATCATGCTTACAGTAGCTAGGGGCATTATAAGCAATTAAAAAGAGCGAGGATGACACTATCTGTATGAAGACGTACTCAATGTTTATTCTATCTAAATAATATTATCTTTTATCCAGAATACTTACACGAACGCGCAGAAGCTATTAGCTGCGGCGGAAGAACTAGCGAGATCTGGGGAATGTGATCCTGAAGAAGTTTTGGGAGTTGCGCGGGAGTTGGACTCGCACGTAGCAGCTTTCGCGAGTAGAGTCGACAGGAGAAGGAGAAGACTAGACCTGGCTGTGTTACTCTACTCACATGAAAAAGATGTAAGTGTTTTGTCTGTGAGATGATTAGACTTGCGCTTTATTGGAATGGGGAAGATGTGAGTATAGTGCCTGTTTTGAAGTGTTCGGAGATTAATCAAAGTAATCGATAACCACTTGAAAAGATTCCTGATGGTATTGTTACGGGCTACTGGTCCGTGATTTGGATAAAAACATCTGACGACACTGATGAGATTTTATTCACCACACTTAAGTAATAAGGGTTTCCTCACGATGATGTCCAAATTGTCCAGTAATTAATCGCTAGAGTCGTCACTTATTAGTTTTCGCTTGTATCTATCTCGAATGTTCCCGGCCGAACTCTGTCAAACGATCGAGTATATTGCTATCCCGCTCTCACACATGGCTGTCCTTTTCCTTTAGGTTGCAAGCGACTATGAACCTTATCCGTATAGAAGAATCCGTAAGGCTTATTATTGTTTGCACCGCTGATCTTTTCTAGAATCGAAGAGGGTTCACGAAGCGTAAGTCTAGAACATTCCAGTACTTGCGTACTTTTCTAGACTTCGCCGGTGCGTTTTCGTAACACTGCCCCCTTAGAGATGCTCGTCCCGAGCATCATCATTACTACCGTCATACGTCGCCAGTCGGTTGACGTGCACAATTTTGAATGAGCCTCTTGATTGATCTTCAATCTTATACGTTACGTCATTAATCCTAGTAGCCACCTTGTATGGACCTTCCCAACTGCTATGCAAATTTTGGCGAGTCAGATTAAGCAGACAGACCAGAGTGCCTTTCTCAAACATGCTTGAATTAACTCTACGCTCATTCGTCAATAATCCGTTTCGGCATGGAGAATCAGCATTATTCAGTCATCTTCTTTTGCCATGCATCTTCACCATAGCCCAAGTAGTGCATCTAGAGCACCAATCCTGCACGTCTTTCCGACAATGGAGCCAATAGAATCATTCCCGAACTTTTATTAAGGTTAACTTAGCGTCAAGATGTCTTCCTGAAACACCTTCATGACTTCACGGAGTACATCTGGTATATTGCACTTCGGAACAATTATCTGCAGGTGGAACTCTCGGCCGTTGGTCCGCTCCCATTTACGGTAAAGTATTCCGTTCTGTATGACAATGCTGTCCCACTGTGCCCAGTATGTCTTAGTGATAGCGCTCATAGGTGCAACTTCACTCCTCATTGGTCTAGCATTGCTTCTTAACTTCCATGTGATGAGGGGATAAAGATCATTATCTTTTTCCTGATTCCCTATTACCTCATCTTCCAAAGATTCAAAAAGCACAAAGGCAGCACAAGCCATTTTCACAGTAATCTCCTCGAAGTCTCGTTTGTCACTATTCAGTGAAACTTTCCGCTTCCTGTTTCGCTGTCGCTGCCTGCTGTTGCTCCAGCCCTGTCTCTTGACCGATTCACTTTCCTTGCTGAGCCTGTCTTTTATCCTTCAATTCAGACACACTTCTGCCATAAGCTTAGTTCTGTAGACTTCAGTTCCAGCTTCTCTTGTATGGCTACAATCTTATTTTCCTGGCTTTTCATTTCTTTTTTCCGTACAATTGTAGAGTTCTATTGTGGGTTGCGTCTTTCCCAAGTCAGCAACCGCTTTTCCTTTTGAGGGCAATGAAACTGCAGATGACCTCTCTCACTACACTTGTAGCACTTCATTCCCGAGCTATTCATCAGTAAAAACTTTCTCCCTTTAACCTCCTCGGATACTTTCCGTACTTGGTTAACCTGGGTAATGTCATGTCTCACTGCGTCAACCTCCAAGGCGTGGGCCATTGCTTCCTTCAATGAGGTGTGATGATGTAACCTCACTGCAGCTCTAACTTCAGGGTCTCTGATCCCATCTACAAAGGCTTGCATGATTTTATTTTCCACCATCTCAACATCCGCTGTATGGAAAGCTTTTCGCACTAACCTCTCTATCTCTAGAGCCCATTGCTGTAATCTTTCTTCCGAACGCTGTATGTCGCGTAGTTGGGTGCGGAAAACATCCAACAGTCCATATCTGGATTCAAGTGCCTCCACCAGATCCTTGTATCCACTTCCAGACTTTGGAAGTACCTCCAAAACGTCCACAGCTTTCCCTCGGAGTGAGCCAGTGAGGGCGGTTAAGCACTGGTCGTCTGTCCACCCATTGGCAGTGGCGATCGTCTGGAACTATTGACGGTATGCAGCCCAGGATGAGGTACCATCATACGGATGCAACTTCACACTGGGTCCACGGACTGCACCTACAGAACCGCATGGTGCGACTGATACTCCAGAAGAAGTTGAAGATACTTTTTCTGAAGTTCGGTAAACCCATTCTTTATACTGTCCACATAATTCCCAAGGCTGGTGACCTTGTCTTCCATTATATCCTCATCCTTCCGTAATTCGGTTACCACGCTGCTAACCTCGCAAACTGCCGACAACACTTTTTGTTCAAGCTCCTTTTGGTAGCGAGTTATATAAAAAAAAATTACCTAAACCTAACTTTTTTCTGCCCTCAAGTCTTTCCGGGTGGTAATAAAAAAAATAATCTGAACCTAACTTTTTACCCGGAAAAGTAACTTGTGTCACATAATGAAACGTAACCTGTCATTATAACGGCGGTATCTGTCAAAAAATACGTAAAAATCGAAACAAAGGACATAGGGCACCAATGTATGGGCACCGTCCCCACCCACCAAGATAAATGGAACTGATGCCAAAGTGTTCCTAAAATGTCTATTATTTCATTAAAATACTTTTTTTCATAAATCAGTGGAGTTAACATTTTGCAAATATATTTGGGCTCCATATAAAAATGTATGGGATCTACTAACACAAATGAAACTGTTCACAAAGTGTTCCTAAAGTATCTACTATTTCATTAAAATCCTATTTCTTTCATAAATCAGTGGGGTTAGTTAAAAAAACAACATTTTGTAAAATATTTGGGCTACATATGAAAATGTATGGGATAAATATTTGTAAAACGTTCGATACCATGAAAACCCCATGCATTTGGGCAACGACCCCATAGTAAAAAAATATCGGCTTCCCAAGTTATGTCGATTGACCTATGTTTCATTTCTGTCGGTGGGTGAGGACGATTCCGCCCATAGTCCATGAAATAAAAAATAAAAAATAAGTTCAGCGTCCTCGTTTTCACTTGATGCCGATAGGAATGGTATGTATGAATGAATTTTATTTTTATTTTATTTTATTTATTTGGGAAACAAACAATAGCCTTACACAAATAAGTAACAATATTACATGATGATACATATATCAATAAAGTTTTCTCTAATAACATCAGCAGTCTCCCTCGCACTCGTGTTAGATGCTAAAGAGCGAGTGCGGCGTTAGATGTGCATGCGCCAACGCCATATTTTTCAGTAAAACCTAGTAAAACAAAGGAACAAAAAGAAAATAAAGTTAGGTGTTATGTTTCAGTTGCACGATTAGTCAATTTGTAGAGCTTTTTTGATAATGAAAACCTACCACAATAAAGGTGTACTTTTAGATATCAGTTTCGGAAATCCCGTTGTATGATGATTGTACAATTTATAGTGCAAGTTAGTATTTTTTATAAGCAATTCGTATTTTTGTTTTATAATAATTTATCTGATTTACCAACCACATTTTTGGTGTGGATTCGATATAATTGTCATCTCGTTTTGTGTGATTTTGAAAAAACTAGTTGATTATCTAAACAGTCCTTATTTAGATAATCAACTAGTTTTTTTTTGCAGAACAGTCATTTATCTGATATGCATTCAGTTAATTAGTGGAGTTACCTAGTGTGCGGAAAAGTTATACAGATGTGTATTTAAAAATATCCCTATTTAAATGCCGATAACAAATCTTCATAAATTGAAATATTATTATAGGTTTATAATGCTACTTAAAACTAAGTAGTGCTACAAATAAAAGTTGTGAAGCTATCTGTTCAACTTCAACAACTAGCAAAGTAATCATAAGTAAAGTAGTAGACTTATTTAAATTATATATAATATATATTACAAATTACAACACTATGTGGTGATGAGTCCATCACATCGCGCACATCATCATTGCAACCTGAAATATCATAAACTTATGTAAGAATTAGCCACCGTACACTTTATACTAGGATGTTTGTTCTAGCGTTGCAGGACTATCGATAGTTTGACTATCGATACTATTGATACCAGGGTTGAGATGATTTAAATCATGTGATTTTAATCAGTGATTTATATCATGATTAAAATCAAATGATTTTTTAAATAAATCGTTAATTTTAATCAATAAGTTTTTATTTTTGTTGAAATAAAATGTGCCACGTAAAAACATACCTTATGGTTGTTGGCAATTACAACGTTGTGCTTATTATAAGCTAAATAAAACTATTACTATAAAATTAAAGAACGACTTAAGAAGACTTAAGCGCCAATGACTATAAGGTATCTTTTCCCGTGGATTGACACAAAAGAATTTATTTAAGGGAATTTCCCCAACACAAATTCCGGTGCACATGTTAGTGCTATTGTTTAAGTATTTAAAAAGATCGGGTAGGTATTGTTTTTCCGAAATGCATTGGCTTGATTAGTGAAAGCGTGAATACGAGTGGTCATCTACAAAAATTGGCTGGAAAGAAAAAAGATGCTGTATGGGTTAATTTTATGGAAAAATCGTCAGTTTGTGGGAAATATATTAAATCTGTGTGTAAACGTTGTGATAAGAATAAAAAAACATGAACCATTTTAGTTAATAGCATATTATGTGATGAGCAAGTTATAAAGAAAACAGTTCCCATTGATTTGTGCAAACTGAAACTAAACTGACACTGAAACGACACTGAAGCAATGCACCACACAATACAAAAAATGCATTACTCATGAAAAGTAAGAGATATGTAAAAGAATCTAAAAAATCTTATTTAAATCAAAAAAATCGGATTTAAATCAAATTAATCCGACTTTTTTGATTTTTTTAACAAAGTCATGATTTTTATCAACCCTGATTGATACGTGGCAATACTATCGAATAGTATCGATAACCAATAGTTTGTAATACCATGATGATACCCAAAACTATCGATAGTATTGCTTTTCAATACTATCTAGAGTAGTAACAGTATCTATAGTATTGGCACGTGGCAATATTATTAAAAGTATCGATACTATCGATAGTATTGAAAGGCAATACTATCGATAGGCCTATCGATAGTATGACTATTTTTTCAAGGTATACAATACTATTGACAATATTATCGATAGTCAAGACTATTGCTGCAATGCTGCAATATGTTCGGTTTTAGCTACTGCAATGGCTGGAGACTCTGCGCAGCGGTGGCGGCGTGTGCGCGGCGGACGACAGCCCGGAGGCGGCGCGGCGCGCGCTGGAGCAGTGCGCGCAGCATCGCGGGGCCACGCTCGACGCGTGCGCGGCCACCACCGCGCACGGCGAGGCGCTGCTGCAGGACCTCAGGTCAGTGGCTCATTTCATTCATATGTTACTGTTCGGGCTCGAACTCGAGACAAAAAGCACGAATATTCAATCAGGGCATCCTGCCAGTACTTACGTACAGAGCCCAAACTTGGGTGAAGTTACCCAAAGGCACAGAATTTAATATTAGTACTACGTACAGAAAGGAAACTCCCTGCCCCTCCCGCAATATGGCACCCCCGCTCCTTCCGTTCTTGTGTAACTGTGGGACGTTCGACTATGAAAACTGTGTGCGTTTTCATTGACGTGTTACTGACGTGTTCACGGATATACAGTTTCATTTGTAGTAGTAGTAGTAGGCATATTTGACGCGCCGTTTCTATGAAGCGCCCGCCCTGTGCCAAAGGGCAATGGAACGTAAGCTGGTAGGGATAACTCTACGAGATCGGAAAACTAATAAGTGGTTAAGGAAACAAAGTAGAGTCTCAGATATAGTGAAGCGAGTGGCAAAATGAGTGGCAATGGGCATATCATATGGCCCGGAAATCGGACTTCTAGGGCAAGGCCATGCTGGAGTGGAGACCGTGGGGACGTAAAAGACCTGTCGGTAGACCCCAGATGCGGTGGATAAACTACATCAAGAAGATAGCGGGCAAGAACTGGCTACACACTGCCCACGATAGAGCGAATTGGAGGAGGTTGAAGGAGGCCAACACCAAAATGGCCGAGGAAGGCTTGAGATGATGAAAAGCTCGAATTACGGTAAATCCTAAGATTTAAAAGTAAGTCTTAGGATTAACCGACATGAGTTGGTAAATGTAAGGATTTATAAAAATGAGATGATTTTTTCGGACTTTTACAATTAGAATTTAGTACATGCTAGGTTTTACTACTGACGGCTGGTAAATGTTGGTTTTGAGAATAAAACAAAGAGTAATACTTCCCTCAAATCTTTCATAAAAAAAAAATAACCTAAACCTTATCTCAGTCATTCACCGTGCCTTTAATGTAAATCCTGGAACTCACCAAGCGACTGGTGGTTAAGTGCGAATCACTAAATTGTTCGGACTGATAATTTTTAGATGTTTTTTTTACTAAGTTATTTTTTAATGCCTATCCCGTGAATTTTTGCTTTTTGTATGCAACCTTTTCTCTCGCCTTTTATGAAGCGCCATCTATGAAGTTATCTGGAACTATTTTTTTTTTAATTTGGGTCTCGGAAAATCCCTCATTGTAAAAAATTGCTTAATCCAAATAAATGAATATCCTCGGAGATCCTAATGGAGAAGACAATGGCAAACCACTCCATTAAAATTGCCAAGAGAGTCATTGTGTATGTTTCATTCCATATAATGACCACGAACCTCAGTCATGAGGAAATACGACTAAAGAGAGAATATCCTCGAAAATAACTCTAGCCTCGGAAACGTTTCCATATGAAATCGTACTATAAGACTTGGTTCACGTGAGATACCTGTGTTTATTTATTTTTGCATATTTGAGGTGGTCTGACGAATTGACAGCCTTTAATAAGCGGTAAAAAAAAAACTAGCGAGGGGTAGAAGTAATTGGAGAATTTCTTTATATTTTTATTTAACTTGCGTTGTAAGTTTATATTTTTATTTAACTAGCGCAGACAAGCTATTATAGTCCACGGGTATCTTCATTTCACAGAAATGGACACAATAATCTATATACCTCTGTATCTGCGGTATTTTTACATGATAATTTATTTCTCATGTTTGGAACCGAGCCAAGATATCACAGGCTCTGTCCTAACCACGAGGGGTGAAAATGCGGAAAATCCGCGTAAAATTGAGGTTAATTCCTTACTTTGACCACAACATTATTAAAGTAGTCAGGAATAAACCTTTTGAATTAATTTCTACATTGTCAAAATCTCTTAAACTTCTTATATACAATCATGAGCGAAATCATAGCGCGTACTATTTAACTGTTAGTGCCATCTAGCTGTCGAACGTTGTAAGCCGTGTTAGGGGAGTGGAGTCCCAGTGCGCAACTCGTACTAACAGGGGTCAGGACAGGGTTACTTATTATGTGTTAGTGTACATATGTAGGAAGACTAATGAACGATGAACCGGGCGACTGACGAAGAGACAAAATTTGGCCGTTAGAAACAATTATCTACTAACTGTGCCTCGCGGCTTCACTCCAGTGGGAACTTTAGAATTCCCGGTAGCCTATAACCTTTCTCGTGAACGTGGCGTGGCTATCATACACAGTAAATTTTATTCAAATCGGTCTGGTAGTTCCGGACATTAGCGTGTTCATTCAAACATGTAAACTCTTCAGCGTACAAAAAATTTTTTTAATGTAGATGCTGGGTGTACACGGGTTGAGTAAATGGTAGAGTCTACTGGCGTACTATTCTACCAGTTCTAAAAAAAACTTTATTGAGAATCGGCCTTCAAAAGACTATATTATTGTAGACTTTACTCTTATAGATATATATATATATTTATATTATATAATCTTATATTTTTAGTATTAGCTTTGTATACTTTTTACATATTCTAAAAATTATAAATAACCGGTTTCAACCGTACTTGAACAATTTTAGTACATTTTAGCACAATTGGAAGAAAACCCATTCCCTCATGCTAAACTTCTTATAATTTACGTCACATTATTCAAACTCGCATTATTATTTATATTTATGTGACAATTACAGTAAAAAAAGTTGAGCACGGATCGAAGGTTAAAAACGATAGTTCCGCACCACCAACCGCAACAGCACGGATCTGTTCTGATGGATTTGCTTGATTGAGTAACAATTATCCACATATCTTTTTCCATCCACGGATTTCATGTGGTTTTCATCAATAGACATCCACTTTTCAGCGATAGTGTTGCGTTAGCAGCATTTTGGATCGGATCGCGGACCCCTAAAATGCAATGTTGATGTTAATTTTGTGACATTTTTGACAATAAGGCGACTCCTTATAACCAAGCTACTTGATTGACATACCACAATACGTATAAAAAATCTCGCTGCGGAAATCATACAATTTAAACGTTTTTGCCATGGTTATGTTAATGATATATCTTGAATATTAAAAACGAAATGAAAGATGACACGGTTGCTACTTTCTTAAAATTATAAAACACATAATCATGAAAATAATCATTACCATTTGTCAAAAATTGCTCCTGATTTTTTATTGATTAATAGTTTGCTGGAATCGTTTGTTGAAATTCTTCTTACTTTGTTATTTCAATCCTATTTTTATTTGAAGAAACTTGGATTCTATTCAATTTCATGGTGTATGCAAGCTTTTTGTTCTCCTGGAAACAAATCAAACTGAGCCCGCGCGAAGGGAAGTGGCGGAGACAAAGATGTTTCGCTCGCCGGGCTCTACCAAACGTTTTAAGGGACTTATTTTTGATAACTCGGACTTACTTGATTTAATAACTCACAGAAAACATACAACCCAATAAAAATTATTCGATATCGGACGAAATAGTCTACGGTTTTTGTGAGTCTTAGTCAGCTCCGGGTCTAATACTAAAAATCTAAACGCCGATATCTCTTTTTAGTCCAAAAGCCAAATTAAAATGAAATATCAAATTTCGATTAATCAAAATAAAATTGGACGCTGCGCTGATTGATTACATAGCGTAAGTGAGCACTGAGCAATTTTTGAAACCCCACTCTATGAAATTGGCGAGAAAAGTGATTTTCATTCGTCTCACCGGCTGTTGTTTTCGGTGAGTCGTGTAATCTGAAAATAGAACCCTGGGGCTTTCACTATATAAGAGCGTGTAACTACCCAAGGACTGGACTTTAGAATAACATCACAGAATATCGTTTCAAATAACTAGTCCACGTCGAGAGCCGCGGCGGTGGTTCTCAGGCACATTGTCGCGGTTCTTTTGTTTTCTGTGCCTCCTCGCCGTACAACTTCGATGAAGCGTCCCCGTTGCTATTATTCTTTTTTGTGATTGGCTGTTCTTGTTCTAGCTACGTTGAAGTGAAAACGCAACTTGTTTCTTTTGAAACATACAATAAATCCTTGATACTCTGCGTCGGTAACCAACCAGATTATATGTTTTAAGACTTGGTAAATTTTATGGTTCAATAGGTCCCTGAGCTCGGGAGTCGGGCCTAAATTCCCCTTACAAAGATCAGCCATCTTTGTAAGGGGAATCTAGGCCCAATGTAAGGCTGTAATCCAATACATCATGTTGTTTAGCTTGGTGATGGAATAGGATATAAGCTGCCAACAACCCGTCGTCCATCGCCATCAACCCATTTCCTCCAAGACTAACATGGAATAAACACTTATTCAAATACCTATTACGTAGACCTGTAATGACCATAACTGCAGAAGATTGCAGCATCTGTCGAGTTTGCTCACACTTGGCATTATAATTGCACTAAGCAAAAAAAAAGAAATAAAATACTCATCCCGGACACGCTTCCCCGTGGAGTAGTTTTTAATTTTCCTATGTAAAATAGCAATGAAATTAAATGAAAATGACAAGGAATATTTTAAAATTCAAACATTAATTGAATTTCATATTGCGGCTTGCGGAGCCTCGGGCGATTGTACGTACAATGTCCATATTGATTTCGTTCGTTATCATGGTATTACTGAAATATATTTTTTATTCATCTCAGCTCCAGTCAGAGTTGGTTATTTTGATATTTATTTGGAGTATAGAATTCCAAAAGTTCCCATGACATAACCAAATTTAAGTAATGTTTTTGGGCAAGTTTTTAATTAAAAGTCCTGACTCTTGAAAAGGCTTTTTAAGTCGTTTAGGCGCATAATGTTAAAAGCGCAGTAAGGTAACCGCTTGAAAATGGTAAAAGAGCAAAATGGTAAAAACGCAAAATGATAAAAGGGCAAAATGGTAAAAGCGCACAATGGTAAAGGTTTCAGTGCTATAGTATATGAGCTGTCATGACTATATTAACATCATATTGGTGAATTGTCAAGTAAAATACAAATAAATCTAGAAAAGTTTTTAATTTATTTTTTCAATATTATATAAATATGTACAAAAGTATATTCATAATAACATGAATGGTTTATGTTACATTGTATAATGCTAAATTGTAAATATTGTAAAGTGAATAAATAAAATGAAAAAAAAAATGTAAATTAAATAATTATATTTCCTAATGGTCATTATGTCACAATTAAGTACAGTAATTATCAGAATTTGAAAAGTATCATAAAAAAAGATAATTGTCTACAATTATCTTTGTATAAGAAGTATGTGAACCACAAGAAAAAAATAAAAAAATGCAAACATGATTGTTAAAATAAAATAATCAACACTTATGATAATCATCAAAGAGTAATAGTAATAATGTTTTTAGTAATTAATATAGTATCTTTGAGTTAGTTTAGTATCCCGAGGGCACCAACGCGAAAGTTAGCCCGTAGATCTCTTTATTGATAACGACTACAACTACATGCCTGTAATTTATATTTATACAACTTCAACATATTTTCTTCAAAGTGTTAGACGTGAAAACACGATTAATAACAAAAGCCTCGATACTTTTATTTTTCAAACATAGCTCCTTTTTTTCACGTTTATGGTCAGAACGTTTCGACGTTGGATTTCGATCCATAACTGTTTACAATGTTTTTTAGTTTACTAGTTGAGTAATAACTAGTTCATAAATCTGGTAAAAGCTTTTTCTTTTAAATCTTGTACTTTAACTTTAATCAATATTTATATGATTTGGCGCCTTTCGGCGCTTACGCCCGTAGGCCCGCCTACTATCTCCTTCTAACGTTTCACGTGTTAATTTGTATCTATCTATCCTGCTTTCACTTTGTAGATGTAGGTCGCAATGTGCACTCTTAAGACAAGTATTAAAACTTACTTTGTGTGATTTGACAGTATATAATATTTTTTTAACTAGGTATGTAATTTAGGCCATTAAAAATATTTTTATTTTATTTTGATTAATTTTATCATGAATGTTGGTTATTTGATTTTAAAAATATATTTTTTCCGAAAATTGTTCACGTTTTATTTTTATTTTACTTATTAGGGAGTCACAATTCACCAATATGACAAGACAAGACAACAATACTTTATTAGCACACAAGATCACATAGTATATAATGATCACATAGCATATGATGTTAGTATGGTCCTGGTAGGTCATGCACTGAAATCATTACCATTCTGCGCTTTTACCATTTTGCTCTTTTACCATTGTGCGCTTTTACCATTTTGCTCCTTTACCATTTTGCGTTTTCACCATTTTGCTCCTTTAACATTTTGCTCTTTTGAGTGGTTCCTACAAAATTCGTTCTCACCAATCTACCGTCGATTTTCATATAAAATTTTCATTTTTCTAAATATTTTTTATTGCATATTATGTGGATTGGTTTATATTATCAAGGTAAGAAAGTCTTACTTGTGTTTTATTAGTCTTTCAAAAAATAAACTCAAAAAACTACGCACAACGTCATTCAGACGTTTGAAGCCAAGCGGTCTTCTTGGCAAAACATAATAACAAAAAAAAAAAAAACTGTAAGAAAGAGAAAATAATAAAAAAAAAGACATGATAATATATAAAAGTTAATATTTAAGAAAATAAATGAGTTCAAAGTTTTGTCACTGTAAACCCGTCATTCAGTTCACGATGACAATTCGACATTTGAACGTCTCCAATTAATTTTTGATCGTGTCGAGACACGTTGAAACCGCATTAAACACCCCCCCGCAGGCCGGCGTTTATTTGCCGCCCAAAGTCAGTGGGAGAAAGACGTGTCTTCTTGCTATTTCGTCGACCAAATTTCGTTCGCAGTGTTTTGTCACGCATTTCGTCATTCAGTAATTGTGCATGTAATTTTAAAAGGATCAACCGTAAGTAAATTCGAATATATGCATATGGTAGACCCTTACTCCTTACACACACAATATATTCTTATTACGTTAAAATTTGATGTTTCGTAATGACATTATCGTGAACGTAATGACAAAATATTGTGTGATAATATAAATTCTTGTTATTCGTAGACTATTTACTATTAAACAAACAAGATTTTTTCATACACATGTTTACCTATGTATTGTATATACCTACTAGCTGCGCCCGCGACATCGTTCGTGTGACGTAATTTGTATATTTCCGTACGAACCAGATTTGATTTAATTGATTTAGTAAGTTAGTATATTTGTAGTGGCGTTCTCGAAAACGGCTATAACGATTTTGGTGAAATTTAGAATAACTCTACTTCTCTTTATTTAGTTTTATATTAAGTATTTATATATTATTAATATTTGTACTGGCGTTTTCCAAAACGGATCTAACGATTTTGAAGAAATTTGGAATAGCAAAAGAACAAAGGTTAAAGAGAGAAAAATGGAGGAAAAACTCAAGAAAGTATAGACAAAAACTAGCTGAAGTGAAGAACAAACAACAAGTAATGTAATATTAAGTAGGTACCTTATACTACTTACCTTATTAAATAAACCAAGTACTGATGTTACTTTGTCTTTTATTTAGTTTATAATTATTATGAAGAAAATAAGACCAGACACGTATAATTGTCATTACGCTCCTTTAGACGTCATTACGTTCACGAAAATTTACATATATTTTTTTATTACTCAAAATCTATAACAGATAAAAAGGTCCAACTACTTGTAATAAGTTGTTAGTAAGGTATACTATAGAATGTATGCCAAAAGCTTGATATTAGACAGAAAATTCCTGTGAAAGATAAAAAATGCATCAAATTAAATCAATTTGTAGGATCGACCCTTTTACCATTTTGCGACCGGTTATCATACTGCGCTTTTACCATTATGCGCCTAAACGTTTTTAAGTCAAAGTGTTGTTATTTGCCGGTTTATTGTTTAGTCAGTTTTATCTAACCGATCGATTCTTGTTTCCATTGTTTACTAATAAGGCATTAACCGACTAAATTCTTTGTTAGTTCTCGAATTGCGATGGAAATACTCATTTCCTGTATGTGAATATTTTCATTGAAGTTCGAGTGAGTTAGAGCTTAAATCAAAATATTTTAGAGTTTCAATCAAAATTTTCACACGAAACATATTAAAACGCGATCTATTCTTTAGTAGTGCTCAAATATTGAGCTATAGAATTAATTTTAAATATTGCAATATTCCCAGCCATGGGTTTCCCCAGAGGCTACAAAATAGAGTTCTTCAAAATGGGCGCGAAAAGCAAGTACCTACTTAACTCAATTTCGTAAAAAAATAACTGATGCGTCTTGGCAGTATAGACGAGATGCGCTCTCCACCGCGACCTAATTCCTGACGCGACGCGCATCTTAAAGATTTCAGTGAAAATGGACACGCATCGAAACATTCTACAATCTGCTCTCGCCTCTGTGCACAGCCGAGAAAACCTCGGTGTGACGGCTATCTTGAATGTCATTGACCGGCAATTAATGACTGCACAGACTAGATTTCTAGATGCAGAGTCATAACTCTAACTCATTAAAATTGTCTTATAAGCTGGTCTAGTGTCAAAGACTGCAGCCTCTTTGACTACGGTCTATGAGTAGAAATTATCATACTATCCTTGCTACTAGTGGGTGTTATAAAAAGCTTGTGAAAATATATTTGAATGGACGATTTTTTTACTCGCCATAAATAGGTACGGTACTAGATGGATTCTGATTAATTTTGGTGATTGCGTTGAATAATTTTAATTTTTAAATCTTTTCTAGTACACCAGTAACAGCTGTAACCTAAGGTAGTACGCACTAGACAAATTATATATTTTTTTCAGACGTTCGCCTGGTGGCAGCTTAACGTGTCCCTTAATGGTGATGACTGAAAATCAGTGTTTGCTCCTGTAGGGGCAATTCAACCACTGAGTTATTACCAATTTGTATCAGTGCGGCACATAGTAACGTCAAATTGTTTTTTTTTTTACTATATTTAGGAACTTTTGGCATGTAATTTTTCTTATGTTTGTTGTGTTATGTAGTCTCAGCTGATACAAATAATCGTATTATCTATGTATCTATCTAATAAAACCTGAAAGTAGTCTTAAATAACCCGTTTTTATTGATTATTAAGCTGGATGGTTGCAATATATTATCCGATTTGAATTTGCCAAATAGTATGATAAAAATTATGAAGTTAAAAAGTTAAACGAAGTTACTTAGCCTGAAATATACAGTTTATAAGAAATTAGTTACGCAGCGTACTGACTGGCGCGGTAAGCAATTTTATTTTATACAATAACTAGCTGTTGCCCGCGGCTTCGCCCGCGTGAGTTTCGCTTAGATAAAAATAACTTTTTGTGTACCAAACTGTAGTAACCTAAACTCCAGTACTCAACATTTCAGCCATTTGGTTATCCCTTGTCCTGCGGGAATATATTATGTACTCGTAGTACAGTCGCGATGTTAAAATGAATCTAAAGTGATATTTCATTCAATAAACAGTCTTCGTCTGCTCGTTATCTACGATTTCCCGTGTACCACCACTCCCATCCCGAGTCCCTCTTTGTCCTATCCCGTGTCCTGTCAATTTATACGTCAGTAGGAAATGCTCATCAGGTTGAATGATTTTTGCTAAGGCCCCATTTCCATTTATTTTATAGAGTAGCTGGTCTCTTGGAGTTCTTCATCAGATGTTCCATAATTTTCAATTTTATACGTCAGCAGAAAATGCTCATCAGGTTGAACGACTTTCGCTAAGGCGTCATTTCCATATACCTATGTAATACTGTAGCTGGTCTCTTGGAATTCTTCATCAGATGATCCTGATCTACGATTTTTATATGTCAACAAAAAATGCTCGCCAGATTGATAAACTTTTGCAAAGGAACCATTTCCATATTTCTTATAGTTTAGCTGTTCTGTTAAGGTTCTTCATCAGTTGTTCCAGTTCTCAAAATCAATTATAGCCTACATGTTTCCCAGGCTTAATAGCTATATAACAAAAAAAAGTTTTTGCATGAAACGCGTACATACATACAGACAGACAGACAAAAAAATTAAAAAATATTCTTTTTAAGGGCCCGTACTAGGCCAGATTGCTTCACATGATCGTCTGTAATATCTATATTAATGTAAAACTGAATGTAAAATTAAGATATAGCAAACTTCAGGATTAGCACGAGGGATTATGTTACTCAAAAACACGATTGCATAAAATTTTCTCGATAGAAAAAAATTGCGAAGTTGCCTCCAAATCACCTATAATTAACACTTTAAACTGCTATTATTCAAGTAATACATTAAAATTAAGATTGAAAATTTTTGTATAAATTACTCTATAGATAAAGCAGGGATTATGTTACTTACTTTTTTAAATATCTTTTTATAAAGCTTTTAAAAAAATAATACGTATAATTGCCCGCATGCTTTAACCATCCACCTCTGAGCCGCCGCGCCGCCCGCGACCCCGCGAGCATTTGTCTAGAACGCGGATTGGATGCGTGCGGGCGAGCTGGGTAGCGGGTAGCGGGGGAAAATTTTAGTTTTCGCTGGCCTAGAGCGGGCCCTTAAGTGTCCGTCTATTCATTTCAGTCAAAAATACTAAATGTACAGACAAAATATTTTTTACTGTTTTATTAAATGTATAGATAAATTGAAGTTTGCACTAATGAATAGTAACATCCTCGGGCGAACGGTTAGCCACATACATAGTTAAATAAAGATACTAGATAAATATATAGTTATATAGTATCTAGTGGTCTTTCTTCAACTAGTCCCCTTATAAGGAACTGACTGACCCTGAAGAAAAACTGCCATTTCGTTCGCACGACTCTGACGAGGCGGGTTTACGATGATATGATTATGTTTCGAATGAGGGATTTTCCGAGACCCAAATAAAAAAAAAATAGTTCCGAATGACTTCATAGATGGCGCTTAAGTAAAAGGCGAGAGAAAAAGTTCCACACAAGAAGCAAAATTCACGGGATTGGCTTTTTTTAAAATAGAACTTAGTAAAAAAAACATCTAAAAAGTATCAATATTGTGATTTGTGCAACTGTCAAACTGTTAGGTGATTTTTTTTATGCTTCTGGTTGACAGGAAAAAATGCACCATATAGGTTCAGCCATTATTACGACTCGGCTTTCATAAAACGCTATCTGTTGAGACTTTTTAATACTATTTTTTTTTCTTAATTAGCTGTCAGAAAAATCGCTCATTGCAAACGGCCAGTATTATTTGTCAAATTAAAAGGAAAAACATGTCATAAGTAATGAGCGATTTTTTGACAGTTTAATTAAGAAAAAAAAATCTGTATAAAAAAGTCTCAACAGATAGCGTTTTATGAAAGCCGAGTCGTAATATTGGCTGAACCTTTATGGTGCGCTTTTTCTTGTCAACCAGAGGCAGATAAAAAATCACCTAACAGTTTGACAGTTGCACAAATCACAATATTAATACTTTTTAGACGTTTTTTTTACACGACTGACCAAAAAAGGAGTGTTATGTTTTCAGGGTTCATGTATGTAAAGTATGCATGTATGTAAGTTTCTTTATTCCACCATAAGTCCTGAACGGCTTAACAGATTTTGATGTGAGAGGTATTTTTAAATTCCTTGTATTCCTCCATATGACGTCATCATAAAAACAAAATGGCGGATTATATATGCGATAAATAGCAGACCAAAAAAATAAAAATTGATCAATCTTATCGAGTGGGGTATCAAATTAAAGGGCTTTAAAAGGCGATTTTAAAAATGTTTATAACTTATATTTTTATATGTACTTATTGAGTAAAACTTGTCAGTCGTATTTTTTATTTTTAATAATTATCTTGTTTACTAAGTTTTATTTAAAAAAAAAAATTGGTCAAGTGTGTGTCGGGCCACGCATAACGTAGGGTTCCGAAGGTGCCTAACCTGTACAAATGTGGATACATGAACTTCTATTTACTCCCAGTTTCATATAACTAATGACTATTACCTTATAATGGGATCCTTTTATTTCTCATAAGGTTAATAATCATAATATGGTTTGTCATAAAGCCTTTCTCATAATTTTTTTATCATAATATTTTATTCAAATAATGTTTATTGTAATAATATTTGTGTTGGCATAATCATAGATTGTCATACTGAATTTTCTCATAAAATGGTTTATCATAATAGATTTGTCATAATTGTTATGGTCATAAACATAGTTTATTTTATATTTTGTTCATATTTTATTTTGTTGATGGCTTCCTGAATCTGAAAAAAAAAGACATGTATAATTTGATATTTGATTATACCTAGTTCACATTAAGTTGATAAAACACTAGTATAGGTTAGGGTGCGGCGGTTTATTTAAAACACAGCTGTTTGTATTTATCACAGATAATAGTAAAAATAAAAAAATATGTTAAAAAAAATTCTATGGTATTTATAGAGATAGGTACAAAAAGATTTTATTCCATATTTGGCTGTATAGTTCCACTAACCATTTCTTTAAAAAAAAAACAAAGAAGTAACAAAAGCGCGGTTCAGCGAAAATTTTGTTCTTATTTAGTGACTTTTTTGCTAAAAATGAGCTCTCAAAACGAAAATTCTTCCGATTCAATGTGTTTAACACCGCCAGACATTAAAGATGAAGCTAAATTAGTGGTTGAAAATTTGATACCGCGAAACTGAAAGGAAAAATGTAAGCTTTCATATGAAAAATTTGTGCAGTGGAAAATCAGTAGGAAATCTAAATCTTTATCCGAAAATGTTTTTCTTGCGTATTTCAATGATCTTTCCAACAAAATGAAGCCTTCGTCTCTCGGGAATACCTATTCAATGTTAAAGTGCATGGATTAGTAATATCAAACCGGGAAAGTCGGTGTTGGATTTTAGTAACTGTACTTTTCATAATTGTTATTTTAATTAAATGTCTAGTTAATTAATATATTTTTATTTAAATTACTTGCCGGTTTTATTTAGATTAAGTACTTGCATTTTTGAGTAAAGCACTATACAAGCCTTGGCCTACAATGCAGCTTCGCTGGTCACGCTATGATTGCCTCGCGCTAGCCTAGCTACGCTCTAGGCCTTCCAGCTTGGCCATCGTTGCAGCCCTTGCTGTCCTCGCTGTAAAGGCCTCGACCAACGGTCTCGGCCTTTATCTCAGCTCGTCTATCAAGTGCTGCACGCTGACCGCGCTGTGCTGTGTCGGCCTGTAGCTGCGCTACGCTGCGCTACGCTGCGCTGTCGGCCATCATCAGCGCGACCAGCAATGTAGTCATTATAGACCGCGGCAGTAATGTACTATACTAACAAAAATATATAAACCAGAGGTGGTTAGGAGTGGATCGGCGAAATTCAATCCTGTTATTGCTAGTAGTATCCTTTGCATCGTCAATACACCGAGAACTAATGGTAGTGTCAAATTCAGACCATATGAGGAGAAATTTTAACGATATATTTTTCAATCTCCATAGCCATCTACAATGCAAATATCACTTTCGAATAGCAACATATCGACAAGGTATAATGGGCGTTCGTACAATGCGAAATATCGGTCCGATAAACTAATGAGTGCAAATAATTCACGCCTTGACACTAGCAATTCTCGCTAATTCTTGCTGAGGCGTGAGGACACGACACTTGTCGTGATCGTCCGGTGCACACGGCACATATACATACACAACACATACTTATGACTCCTGTCGTATTGTCCACCTTCCGTATTTGGCTATTCGTTATATAATTAAATTAACAGCTTTTCAGTAAGTTCCTAGATAACGATCATTTTGGGTGACGTTGACCAGTTGCCTAATAAATGCACTGTGCCGAAGGACACTAAATAATTTATAACATCATCATCTGCCGAGGTCTTTTACCACAATCTTCTATTTGCAGTCATATTTGATCCTAACAGTTTGAATCATCCCTAACACAGTACCTCTGAAGTGGATTCAACTCATTCAACATCTCGAATTTTGTCTTTTATAAAATATTCATTTCTCCTCAATTCAGGTAGGTATTTATAATGTGAGTGAAATAGCTAAGGGAGACAGAAAATTAGTCGACATAATCGTTCATTGTCACTTTAATGCAACGGAAATGTAGAATTTACCACGTTTCCCAGCCTAGACAAAGGGTATCTTGTGATTGAAAGCGTTAAATAATGTGAATAATAGAATAATACATGTGATGCGTTAGTTAGGTGGGAAACTAATGTTAATCCAGTGATAAATAAATTTCAACATGAATGTTTTGTTTTATGTGTCTGATTGTATCGATGAACATGTATGAGTAACAGTACATGTAGCTCAAATTTGCAAATGCTTCATTTCCTGCTTCATAGGCTTCCATGAAAGTTTAATTAACAATCGCTACTAGAACAAACATTATGGACTTATTTACATGGTATGCCAAAATGGAACCCCTCACGTAAGGTGATGTCTCATGTTCGTACGACGCGTCTTAGTTTGACTTTAGTCAAGTAATAATTTATTATTTACTGTTATACTATTGTATTTCAACTTATTAACTTCGCATTTGATACAGATTTCAAATGATGATGTGATATTTTTTAGAAAGAAACTAACGCGGGTTGTTACCCATATATTTCACCTGCTTACTGAAGTAGCTCTTCTGGATCAGTTGTATGATTACACAACTTTGTACTTAGTTTTACTATGTTTTATATTAATGTATTTGTTGTGTACAAAAATAATTAATAAATAAATAAAATAAACTTTTATAAAATAAAAAAATGCATCCGCACTGCACCTGTGAAATAACATGTCCAACAACGTGACCAAAATCACTGAAAATATCTCGTTATTTATAATGAAGAAGCTGGCTTAAAGAAAAAATAATCTTTTTTGTACTTTGTATTAAAAAACTTGACTTTTCCGCATAATGGTGAATCCCCTTTTCAACGAAAATAAAAAAGCGAGGTTTGAGAAAAATGGGTCGCCTGCTCCTTTATTATAAAGTAGAACATCGGAAGCAGTATGCTGCTTTTCAAAAATATTCATGTCCTTATTAACGACTACGCGTGCCATAGGGCTCCATTCCCGTGGGAATTTTGGGATAAAAGTCCTATGTATTGATTATGATTGCTTCCTCGGGAAGCAGCTATAAATAATTCCGGACTAAACATAATAAAATAAAATATCTTGGTCACACTAGTATAGATAGAATACGGGTACCTATCTTATGAAATCCATTTAAGCTTATTGATCGCTGTTGATAGTTGCCATTGCAAAATGCAATTTTTTAAATGGACTACTCTACAACATTAGTAGATGTAGGGTTCAAGCACTATTATGCTAACAGCGGCCATATGGCTCGTACTGAGAACACCACCACGTCAAGTTACCCTTCTGACTTCTATGTGGCTAATTTTCAATGAGATTGGAAAGGTTAATGTCCTGTTGACTGTACTGTTCATAAAAGCTCGCAGTGGGGACAGTATTGTTGATTGTTTGTATTATTAACCGTTTGGCTGAACCACATAGATTTTTAAATTATTTCAAGTTTTCTTAAACGTGGTGCGTGTAGCGCAAGGCGTGTCGTAGAATGTAGACTGTAAACTGTAAGCTTCTGTCCCACTAATAATAAAAATGCAAAAGTTTGGATGCGTATAATTGATGAATGGATGATTGCTACTCAATCTCGTACAGCAGTTCAAGTTCGTTCTTTATGTATATTTGGAGAGGATGTAGGTAAACCGCTAAACATCAACAAGCCATAAAATAATCATTCAAATAAATGGAGCGTAAATATATAGTAATTTATTGATCTAACTCGCTGATATTAATGAGCCACATTTACATGTCTCTGATTTACTCGCCCTTTCAGTCCAATATTAATGACCTTATCAATCTTAGACGGCTGCATAAACGTCTATCTAATACGTATAGTATACCTAAGTTGTTTTGAGATTCTTCCATGCCTAAAAACTAGCATGATTGGTAATCCGGAAAATATATTGCCGCTCCATACCTTAGGCTCATGACGTGATCGGTTTATATAAATTAAGCTCAAATATGACATTTAAACAGAGGTCATGGTCATGTCGACATGACTACAGACAGATGTATTATCTTCGTCCTTGTCATATGAAGTTCACTACGACCAGTAAATTTTGCGTGATATTAGTAATAATAAAATTAGTTTTCTCTCCAACAAACCAGTACCTGTCCCGGTCCGCTCACCATAACAGGAAAGGCGGCGCTTCCTTCGGGAGCCGGATGCTGATCAGCCGCCGGAAAAAACACTCACGTCGGTTTTCTTGATAACACCACTCATCGGATTGCTATGCGGGTTGTTTTGAGCCTCCAACGCATTTGGCTGTATGAATTCGTACAAAAAATTGTACTGGTATTGACTGGCTAAGCTGCAGCAATTTGATTGGGTGGCAATTTGTGTTTTCTTAGTTTCTTTATTATGTTGTCATGCTTGTCAGATAAAAAATCTAACACTTTTATTGCTTTTTTATGTATGTGCTTTTTGTGTAATACCGAATTACTTAATATTTTCCTTAAAACTCGATGATATAAAAAATAGCTGCAATGTCAGAATCAAGACATCAACTCTGGAGAAGCAAAATTAGGACATAAATAAATAACTTAATTTCTAACAATACCTTAATATTTAACCTGTGTACTGAATACTTAAAACATTGAATTAGAACCGGATAAGTGATGAATCGTCTAGAGATGTAAGCAATTACATTGACCGAGCCGGCATCGACGTGCCCGATAGCTGCATCCTCTGTCCGACTTACTAGATTTAACAGATCCTTGATCTATCGCTATAGTCGGGCCGAAACCTAAACTCCCGTATGACAGGTGTCATCAGGGTCAAGCCCATGAAGTTCCGATTTTTTTAATTTTTTAATCTAGGGCGGAAAAGTAGTACTTGAACTTCCGGCTTGCCCGTTTAGGGAGTTCCATTGCATCCGGCTACAATAAATCGATAGTGAAAATGTAAAAAATCGCGATACATCGTTTAATTTATCGATTTATTTAATACTAGCTTTTGCCCGCGGCTTCGCCCGCGTGAATTTCCCACGGGAACAGTGCTTTTTCCCGGGATAAAAAGTAGCCTATGTGCTATTCCAGGTCATTATCTACTTCTGTACCAAATTTCATCGAAATCCGTCCAGTAGATTTTGCGTGATTGAGTAACAAACATCCTCACAAACTCACAAACTCACATCCAAACTTTCGCATTTATAATATTAGTATGGATGTTTTGTTATTGACTTTTAAATGATGAATATAAAAATTATTGCGCTTTATATTAAAGCAATACAAAAAAAGAAAGAGGGACAAGAATTCACGTAATCGTATCGAATCGTGACATCAGAGTAGATAATATTATTTACAATGAATTTAATAATCATGTTAGTGACTATACTTTGATGGTTCAGACTTCTGATTTATAAAAATAATTATTTTATTTGGATTTGTTATTTTTACGTATCATCAAATATTCGTAGCAATTCGTGTTTAGGTACATCACTATTTTTGTCAAATTGACATACGTCAGGAGTTTAGGTTGGGGCCGTATTATAGTCACTTTTTTGTTGTAAATAAACTTCGGATATAAAATTCTATAATTATGTTTTAGATCTGCTATGAACTTAACCACAGAAATAAATCGAGATAGAACGGTGACGCGAGTTCATTGCAAAGAAATCGGTCGTGTCAACTTTTGCACAAGCCACGCCCCAAATGTTCCGCCATTACTAATAAATTAGTGATGTGACCCGCATCGAAATAAATCGAAATGCACAGTAACACGAATCGGTATTTTACCCAGTCAGTTGATGTTAGTACTAGGTGTGTAGTATTTATTATTTAATTTTATTGAATACGTTTTAAATAAAACAACAACATAATTATAATGACAATACTATTTATTATGATTAATTGCAAAAACAACATCAAAATCAAAAACTTTCATTCGAAAATAGCCTTCGCAGGAAAATATGTTAAATAACGCTTATTTATTTTTATTTTGTATCCATCCACCTTTAAAATAGTGTTAAATAACGCTTATTTATTTTTATTTTGTATCCATCCACCTAAGGACACTTTCAGTTTGTTGGTGCATATGTACCAACACACAAAAAGTGACCACACTTAGTGGTGACCCCGCAAAGTATACGAAATTTCGGATGATATCTTTCATACATGTTTGCCAACACGTGATGACTAATTAACTAAGTCTTTTATTACATACATTCACACGGGAGCAAACTAAAAAGTCGCACTAAAATAACTGGTACTGAAATTATAATGTTAATTTAAATTTCCTCATTTGAACTGAGATTATCGGTAAATACCGATAATCTTTGTTCGAGTGCAACGTTGCAGCACTAGTGAAGCGTTCCTAATTAACATTTTATTCACATTGCGCGTTCTCTTTGAAATGACGTTTACAACATGTTTTGAAACGCGTAATGGATATGATTATGTCGTATTGTCGTTTTACATTGAAAATCAAGTTACTTTTTTTATTTTCATTATTTTTGTCATTTAATCACGATTTTAGTTAAAACAAAATACTTACACATGGAAAGAAATACCTCCTTTTGCTCTATTCACATTTGCACTGCTGTTTTTACAATTGGAAATAGCACAATAAGGCATTTTTGCTCCTGTGTATCGACGCCGACTCCTGCGCGCTGACTGAATGACCGATGAACGAATCTTGTGGCATACGACAAGATTGAGGCACGCGTGTACCGCCCACTTTTCCGTTCTATCTCGATTTATTTCTGTGAACTTAACCTACTATAACGTTCATGTTGAGTTACACAAGTACCTCCCTTACAAGAGTCGTGTATCGTCTTAAAGTACTCCCACACCCAGAGCATTGGCCTGTAATGTCATGTTGGATTCGATTTTGAGCGTTTAGTTTACTCCGCGTCCGAGCATGATGTTAAAAGTTGTATCAAAATATTACAGGTTGTATCAATACATTACAGCTTGCGCACTGTGTGCTCGGTTCTCATCCCGCACATTACAGGCGAAGGCTCCTGGTGTAGGAGCACCTTCAATATTTTCTTGCGTGCACTTGTCTAGATTTTGCAAGTATTTTTAGCTATACGGGTCGGGTTTCCGACGACGGGCGATTAGAGCAATAACTAGATTGGTGTAATACCTACGTTCTATATTAGTGCAGACTGCTTCTTGTCGCAACCGCAAAACCTGATAGGCTGATCTGGCTCGTCTCGATTTCTTTTTATTTATTTTTGTTTATAAATAGGCCTTAAAATCTTGTTTATAATTAATGTTATATTATTTTTTAATTCATCTATTTTGGGCAAGTCTCCCCCATTTGCGTCAACTTAACCCTAATTAAATAAATAGAAGAACAGCTATACTACTAGTACTGTAATATGTTCTGGAAATGTCTGTCCTCGGACAAGATTGTGGTCAAGAGCAAACCCATCTTTAATAATAATAAAAAATGTTCCGTTAATAACTCGAGCTTGTAAAAGATTGTTTAAAATCGATGGACTTAGAAGCGTGTCAAAACTTATCATGTTAAATATGTTTTGTTTGTTAAAACGAATTTGTTTGATGAAAGTGAGTCCAAGTTCTCGATTATCAACCGACTTCCCAAAAAGGAGGAGGTTATATGTTTCGATGTATGTATGTTTTTTTTATGTATGTTCGCCGATTTCTCCGCCTATATGGGGGTGATTTCCGAAATTGTTTTTTTATTCGTAATGGTAAATTCCCAAGTTGGTCCCATTTTAACCACGTCAGAATCTGTTTGGTAATTTTAAAGATACCTAACAAAATATAAAAATACCAACATTGCATTATAGAGCAAAAGCCCGCGACAGCTTGCCCTTCCTTATTTTATTAAAACTCAAGATTTTCTGTGTATGTTCCCAACATAGAAATAGCGATTAGCAACTATAAAAGTTGGATCATGATTACTTAGGCAGATTATTTGTAGCAATAACATTTAAAGTGGTAACTTAATTTTCTCAAACTAAAGTTTTTTAAAGATTTTATTTCTATATGAAATCACGCCATCCATAACCAGGCAATTGGTGCAGATATAAACCCCTGCTAGACATTATAACTTTACTAAATTATAGTTATATTGGTTTTATTATAAAAGCTGAATTTAATATTACTTTGGGAGGCCCCAAGGGTGCTTTTTATACCTTTAAAAACATCCTAGCTATCCATATTACCTGCATAAGCAACTAAGATCCAAACTTCATACCTAGTCGCTTATATTTTTTATCCGTATATACCACGCAGAGAAACATTCAGCATTTTTAAAATAAGGAAGGTTTGGTCGTCGCTGGCTCTCGGTCTATTTATGTGCCAAAAATAATAGACAATTTGACATGTTTTGACATTTCAAATCAAACTGACATAAAAAGTTTCGAATTCTTAATTCTTTATTTTCGGCCAGCAGTGAAAAAGTTTTTAGTAAAGAAAATAGGCATAGAAGCACTAAAAATGATAAAATAAAACTTTTTTCCAAAAAAGTGAACCGACTTCCATAATAAAACTTAAAATCATGAAATAACAATAAAGAAAAATGTATTATAATCGGGCCGAAACCTAAACTCCCGTATGACGTATGTCAGTTTGACAATAATAGTGATGTACCTAAACACGATTCGATACGATTATTTGATTTTACGTAAAAAAAAACAAATCCAAATAAAATAATTATTTTTATTAATCAGAAGTCTGAACCATCAAAGTAGCTGTCATACTCACTAACATGGATAATAAATTCATTGTGAATAATATTATCTACTCTGATGTCACGATTCGATACGATTGCGCGAATTCTTGTCCCTCTTTCTATTTTTTTTTTGTATTGCTTTATTAGTTTTTTTTAATTGTAATACTTGTTATATTCAGCATTTAAACATCAATAACAAACCTTATTAAATAAATCGAAAAATTAAACGATGTATCGCGATTTTTTATGTTTTCATGATCGATTTATTGTAGCCGGATGCAATGGAACTCTCTAAACGTGCAAGCCGGAAGTTCAAGTACCACATTTCCGCGCATAGATTTAAAAATAAAAAAATTAGGAACTTCATGGGCTTGACCCTGATGACACCTGTCATACGGGAGTTTAGGTTTCGGCCCGATTATAGCATGCTACCTACTGAATGAGGTGAAGTCGGTGCCAAATTGAATATTAAATAATCTAAATTAACATTAGAATCATGTATATATTATACAAAATGCCTAGCTAAACAATTACATGACACCCTTACTCCTGCACTTGGCTGGCACCAACTTCACCTCATTCAGTAGGTAGCATGCTAATACATTTTTCTTTATTGTTATTTCATGATTTTAAGTTTTATGATGGAAGTCGGTTCATTTTTTTTGGAAAAAAAGTTTTATTTTGAAACAAGTATTCTGTCCGCGACTGCTATTGAAAACTGCATCAACTAGAGGTCTCTACGTATACTCGAGCTGTTTTCATCCGAACGAGCCGTTCATTATTTACATAGCCGAGGGTTACGGCTCAGACTCACATAATACCCACATATATTTCTATGTACCCACAGCATAAAGTGCTCAGGGCGTCTAAAAAAGTATTTTGTTGATTTGGAAGATATGTAGAAAATGGAAGTGGTGCACACATTGCATCTACTTAGACAGGAAACATGAGATATGGTATTGAAGTTGCCACAAAAGTAATATTTGAATTTATCATAGTACTTTTCTTTAAATTCAAACTTTTTTGCTCTCTGCTAGCATATTACAGGTTTAGGTTATTGCCCTCTGTGTAGGCACTTCTTCAACTTCTTCGGCAGGAAACGGAATAACATATATAAATTTTAATTTACTTATCTCTCATACCTATACTACGTTTTGAGACATAAGTTGATCAACGAGGTAAGTAAGGTGATTTACAAGTTCGGAATAGCTAAACGCGCACAGCGTGGTTTGCATTTCCACGTCGTTTTCCCGCGGCGGGGTGGGCAGGGTCGCGCTGCGAACTGGTAAAGTGCATTCGGTGCAGTCCGCGTTTGAGACACGCCACCGCGCGACGTCCTCACTGCGGCTCCGCCCAGCCTTTCGCGCCAAACGACACAATCGAATGCAACTTCTATCACCGACACTTTCGTAATTTCTTCAATTTTTTTTCATGTGATTTTTTAATGTTTAAGTTAGTGACGTGCTTCCTGTCGAATGAATTAACGGGAATCATCACATTGTAAACTAGTTCCGCAAGAAAATCTTGCTAATAAGTGATTATGAGGACGTTTTAAACATCGATTCCGTGTCGTAGATTCGTTTTATCGATATTATTTTATGTTTAAAACCATATTTTTGCTACAAAATTGTTTTAATCGGCGTTTATTGAGCAGTTTTTCACTTGAGTTTACGATCTTTGAAACCAGCGAGCGAAGTTCATTTATACGTGCTTAAGATTTGCTAACGATGAAATGTCAATTTAAGCTAATTAAAACTTAAATAGGTACCAACCGTAACAATGATTAGCGAAATTTAGAGAGTGATTGTCCAAGAAAGGCGACGTGCTGTGAGTATATCTCTTGCACGGATGACAAGTATTTTTTTATTTACGTGTACGTACTACCTCTTTATATGTTGATTTCCAATTTAATTTTCTTAGCCCGGCGTTTTCTTATTTGCGATTATTGCTACTATTTGTTTTATATATTGTTGTTTATGAATTGTTTATAGTACTTGTGCCTTATATTTATTAATATTGAGTACTTATGCGAATGTTTACTATGTCTGTCGTTGTCACTTTTTCAGACTTTTAGTGCGGGACCAAATAAGAAATACCCTTGTATTTGTATCAAATAAATATTATATTAATTTTATATTTCTCAAAATTTATTCGTTTTACAATAATTCGATGCTAATCAAATACAGCATGTGTACACAATGACGTCACTATAATTAAAAAATTTGCCAATTTATATAAATTATCAGTACTGTGACGTGATTAAGAAGAATGTGACGGCACAATCGGCTCCGAACAATGGCTTACGTCAAAATTAAACACACAGATGAAGTATTTTTTTTCTATTAAATTTCATAACTAAAGTTTCGACGAACACGAAAACGGGTTATCGCCATCACTTTGTAGTAGGCTACCACTGCAGTTGCAGTAAGAAAAGTTATCACACGTGTGGTCTATTGGTGAATAACCCACAAAAACGACCAAGTGAACCTGAGACGACTGCAGACAACATTTTAATTTTGCAGTTAACTAACGAAATGCTTACAAACCTATCTATAAACACCGGTATAAATTGAGGGGCCGTCTGTTTAGCCATGATTAAATATCTGTCTAGCTAGAGCCACCCCAATTCCGAAAGTTGTTGAGATCTATTAATACATCTGCACGGTTTGGCTAGATCCTGAGTGCCCTTGGCTTTTGACGCGGTTAGGGTATCCAAGAGATTTCCATCTGGCCGAGGGGATCGGAATTAAAGCCTGTGGAGGTCAGGACCGGAGCCAGTAAATTTTAGGGCCCCTATATTCTACAAGATGAAACTAGATTACAGTTAGACCATCATTAAATGTAACTTTAAGTAGGTACAGAAAAAAAATAAGCTATGTTACTTTTGTTATTTTTAATTTATTTTCTAATTCGATACAAAAATATTGTACATTAATAAATTACAGTATGAACTTAAGACAATACACAATCATGATAATCTTTTTGCAAATGTTGCAAATTTCAATATTGGAGTCTTCCTTTCAACATGAGGAAACATTAAGAAGCCCTAGCATGGCCCTAGCGATCGAAGGCCCTTAGCCATTAACCTAGCAAGACGAACAATTTTAATAACCCAAAAGGCATGATCTAAATCAACCTTTTTTGACCCGTTGTTGCTATCAATCCTCCTTGTACACATTTTACCCCATTTGTCCCCAGGCCAGGGCCCTGCTCACTTAATCCGCCACTGGCGCTGGAAGCTGTGTGCAGTGTACCATTCTTTATTTGCGTTGGTGATGCGTTGACCGTTAGCAGTCATAGTTAGTAGGCATACGGTATGGCGCATGCGCTTCGCACCGCTGGAGAACAGCAATGGTCGGCCACGAGTGCCCGCGCACAATTGACAATTGTTCGTGCTCTGATATGGACAAAGGCCGGGCCGATTCGGTCTCTTTCAAAACGGCCAGTTTCATAAATCTAATGTGAAAGTTTGGATTGATGTGTGTGTTTGTTACTCGATCACGCCAAATCTACAGAACGGATTTCGATGAAATTCGGCACACGGGAAGAATAAAACCTGGAATAATACTTCTAGGGTACTTTTTATCCCAAAATTCCTATGAGAGCGAAGTCCCGGAGCGCAGCTAGTAATTAATAAAGATATAGAAGCCAACTCTTGGTTTTAGCGAAACAAGTGTCAGCGTCGCACCTAATATAATGAAAAAACCGTTTATATACTTGCGTTTACCGATCCCGAATTTTAAAACTATACGCGCTTTTTTCTCAGCTGTGCGAGTACAGCGGCGTGACAGTTTATAAAGATGTCTCAACTCATTATCATCCTCCTAATTGTATTAGAATAATTGTTCGTACAGATACAGTCAAGTTATTCTGCATAGCCCTTTAATCACAGTAATAGCGGCGAATTTGCAACGCATTTGGGTCGGTTAATAGGTGATCTTGAACCTTGCCCCTTAAAACATTTAAGATGAAATTGGTGGTATGAAAACAGTACGGAAGGATTCATTAAAAACTAATATTATCATGCCTGTGATCCACCTCAAAATTTCTGTTTAGCTATTAACTTTTTATTATTTCGCTTGCTGCAAGCCAATAAGCTAATCCACTGAGGCTGTGGGAAAATTTGTTTAATGTTGTAACAGCAATTTGAACAGCGGTTGATTGATTTAACCCTATGAATACGACTTAGTCAATACTTGTAGTAGTAGAATTAGTTTGTCGCGGTTAACAAATATATTTTGATAAGAAAAAAACAGCGTTATCATAACTAATCTTGTTTGTCCAAAAGGCCATATACAGTTTGGTTTGATGTCTGTCAGTGTTTGGACTCAATTGATTTAATTTTATGAAAACTGGAATTGTATTATCTTACTTCAAAATTATCATCATCTTCTGTACCATTTTCCACTTATGTTCTTTCCATTTCGTTCTATCGCTCGCTGCTTCACTCAATTTTCTCTTCCTATAGCATATTCCTTATATTTATAATTTATCGTAATCTGCCCTCTGCCAATCATGATCATCGAACCCTACCTCTATTAACATATTTATTTGTTTCCAGTGCCTTACCTCGCTTCTCCAAACCCCGCTCCTGATACCCCGTGCCTGTATTCCTGTTAAATAGCAACTGTATTTCTTATATTCTAGGATTATTAATGATTTTAGTAGTATAAATAGTGATTATAGTGTAAAGTATTGATAATTAAATGACTATATGATATACATTTTGTTCCAAAAAAAATGAACCGACTTCCATCATAATGGCATGCTACCTACTTAACGAGGTGAAGTCGGTAGTCGATAATCGCTATTTCTGTGTTAGAGAATGATGCAAAGAGAATCTTGAGTTTTTATAAAATTACGAAGGGCATGCCGTCGCAGGCTTTTGCTCTATAATCCAATGTTTGTATTTTAATATTTTGTTAGATATCTTTAAAATTGTCGTACAGATTCATACGTGGTTAAAATAGGACCAACTTGGGAATAGACTCTTTCGAATAAAAAAATAATTTCGGAAATCAGTCCACCATAGGCGGAGAAATCGGCGAACATACATAAAAAAAACATACATACATCGAAACATAACCTAACATAACCTCCTCCTTTTTTGGGAAGTCGGTTAAAAATGAAAATATTGAGATCTTTACCACCATCGAGGCTTCTGTAACGTTATAATAGTATAGAGCGAAGTGAATCTATAAATATTATTTCAAGTATTATGGTTTGTGTAAAAATATATAGGAAGTTATTAAAATATACAGTTATCAGCCTTATTAATTTCTCAATTTAAACATCCATTGCTACAATTAAAACAATGCGAGTTCTTAATACATAATTTTCTTTTAATAGCGAAGTAGTTTTGCATATTACCTTGCTAGCTAACAAGAAAAATGAATCAAGTAGAGATGCATCAGTAAACACCGTCCCCAAACTTCAGACGTCACATTAGTAACTGGGATAACTTCAGCCGCTTGTATCAAAACTTTCCGATTCGTGTTCTCTTCTCGCTCTACGTTCAGCCGACTCGAGGCAGGTCGCAAGTCGCAACAATAAATACATTTAAACGTCATATTTTCAAAACAAACTAACTTTTGAATTCCTTTTGCCCTTTGCATGAATTTCATGAAGATCCTTTTGCCCCTTCCCACCCTCGTGAATTTACTTTTTCACCGATTTAGGGATGGAATTTCCATAATTTACTTACGCTATTTAAAGAACCTCTCTGCAATGTGCAATTTACATTTGTTTGCAAAAAATCTTGTTTACATTTAGATATTTGTTAAAGTTCCAACCAAAATATCTCCCCATCGAGATGAGTCCACTATTACTTATCTCCCTAATTCAAGTGCGGATAAACAAACCGACAGACAAAAACTGAGTCCCATGTGTGCTCAGTCCCTTATTTATTTTTTGCTTTAAGATTCAAACAACGCATAGTTATCAAATACGTTAGGGTGTTCCAGTCGTGGTGCTTTTCCGGTTGAATAAGGTTTTTTTCACATAGATTTTGTTACTAGTGTTTAAAGCACATTTACTAATGAAAAACCATTGAAACACGATTGTGACTTGAGGTTAGCAGAATCAACACCTTTTGTTGATGAATTGTCACCTGAGTCTGATATAATGGGGAAGTACTTGTTATGTGGATGGATACGTAAGTTATATGTTTTCTTATATTAATTACGTAAAAAATTACGTATCAAAATGCTCTCTGTATGTACGTATATGGCGTATATAAAACTATTGCTCTTAATAACACATTGTAAATATCAAAAAATCTTTACTTTCTGGATTTCTATTTTTGTACAGTGGCATACTAAAGTTGCCGCACGCGACGCTAAAAATGTTAACGTGTAAAAGCAGCTATTCGTAGCAAATATTCGTGTGTAGAAACCGGCTCGGAGTAAATCAATTTCCTGATAATTGAACATTATCAACCGACGCAAACTAAGCTGAATATTCAACAGATTCTATCTGAGTGACCATTGTCTAGAGCGCGCATGCGGAGGATTTTAAATGTTTACTATTTTAACTGTTCTAATAGTCCCTGAGCCCGTCCATGAATTACCTACGTGACATGACACCACGATGAAATGCATGGCAACATATCAGAAAAGTTCCGGCGACCAAGGCTGCAAAAAAATTTCACGAAAATTGGCCGGATGACTGAGAAAATCCTCCACTTCCGGTCAAAATTTTAAGGGTGTATTTACCTCATATGACACCACTACGAGACACGTGGCAACATGTAGGCCTTTAACCATAGAGGAGGGCTACCTAAGTCTGCCAGTTCTGAAATGGCCGGAAGTGCTTGGCAGCAGGCGCCAAAGTTGGCCTTTGGAAACGTTTTCCTACGTCATATGACACCTCTACAAAAATGACTTCAAACGCTTTAAAATAATAATGTTCTTATGAATAAATAAGTCTGCCAAGCCAATTTTGGCCGGAAGTCCTTCAGAAATGGTTTTTTAACTGCTTGGTATAAGTGAATGAAACAAGCTAAATGCGCATAATTTAACAAATTATGATCGTTTAACAAGGATTATCGACCCAATAGTCGTGGTAGGTATTTATAGAACTAACTTGTACCCGCGAATTCGTCCGCGTGAACTTTAAATAAGACTGAAAATGGTTTTTACGGAATCTTTAAATGGGAAAATAGTATCCTATTTTAGGTTTATATAAAAACAGTGAAGTAATTTTTATTCCAAGAAATTTCAAAGTCAAAGCCAAAGTCAAATTTTTTTATTGAAACTTTTCCTTCAAAGAAGGCTCTTTTTCACGTCGAAATCTATTTTTTTAATCATACTATATTATGTCTCAAAGCTACTAGCATTTCGGAACGACCACTGCTGAGAAGAAATGCCGAAAGAAACTCGTGAAACAGTCTTGGTCGCCTAACATGCCAGAGGGGCCATTCATTAACTTTATACATACACTAGATTGTGTACAGTCAAAAATAAAATAATAATAATATAATAAAACATGTTATAAAAATAAAAATAAAATTGGATCGAAGCAGGATCCCCTGGCAACACCCGTTCACGAGTTGACGCAAGGGTCAGCCATCGCAAAGCTCAACCATAATAGAGGGAACCTTACGACCCGGCCCACGACGACGCCGTCAACAGTTTGAACATTTTAGAAAAATAAATACTTTCAGTCACTTGAAGATCACAATACACGTACATGTTTAACAATTAAATTTCAATGTGATTAGATTTAAAAAAGAAAGGAAAGGTTATTTTTTCACAATAACAAAAGAATGTAATCAATTGTGGAGTGGCGAAGTTGTAGGGAGAGACCAAGCTTTTTTATCGTTCAAATAATCACTTATTGTGTAATACGCTTTATTCATCAAAGTATTTTTAAGATATGTTTTAAATTTTTGCATCGGTAAATTTATAGCCTCGTCATGGAGCTTGTTGAACATTTTTACACTTTGACCCATGAAAGACCGCCGAACCTTTTTAAGCCTAAAGCAGGGCGTATAAAGTTTATCTTATTGCGGGTGTTTATACTATGTACATCTCAAATTTTTTAAGAGGTTTAAATTGGATTTAACAAAAAAAAGTACATTGAAGATGTATTGAGATGCAACAGTAAGAATTTTTATTGATTTAAAGAGCTCTCGTAGAGAATCGCGTCGTTTTAGCCCGTACATAAAACGAATTGCTCTTTTCTGTAATACAAATATTTTCCCTATCTCGGCTGCATTTCCCCATATCAATAATCCGTATGACATTATGCTATGAAAGTAGCTGAAATACACGAGTCTAGCTGTTTCAATGTTTGTGCACTGTCTTATCCTTCTCACTGCATAAGCCGCCGAGCTAAGTTTTTTGGCCGTGAGTTCAATGTGTTTATCCCACTTTAACTTACAGCACTAGCAGACAGCACTAGGTTCAAACAGTATTTACAAATCAATATATATACTTAAGTATAATAGTTATATGTGCTGTTCGTAGACGAAAATAAAATAAAAATTTGAATCCACGAACAGCACATGCCAAAATATTAAATTGTGCTATTCGTGGACAAGGCCTTGTGCTGTTCGCGTTTGTGCTGTTCGGATTAGTGCTCTAAGTGGACTACCTCTTATCATCTAGTTTAAAATCTAGTTCATATCAGATGACTTCGTTATATTAGGTATAACGGGTCTATATATATTGTATGCTAACAGTTTAGCAATAGTCAGCTTATATCTATAGGGTAGGTACACAGTACCATTGTTATAAAAACAGTTGTAAATATATTTATTACAATCTAAAATATAAAGGCATTTTGTACATAGATATTGGATATAAACTTAGGTAATTTTGTTTAAGCTTGGCACCCACTTTAACTCAAGCACTTTAACACAAACACATTGTTCTCACTTGAATTAAATCTGATTAGTTTGATATTCACGATTATTGAAGTGGGTTCAAATTTCTTGGAATAAAAATTACTTCACTGTTTTTATATAAACCTAAAATAGAATACTATTTACCTATTTAAAGATTCCGTAAAAATCATTTTCAGTCTTATTTAAAGTTCACGCGGACGAATTCGCGGGTACAAGTTAGTTCTATATATACCTACCACGACTTCTGGGTCGATAATCCTTGTTAAACGATCATAATTTGTTAAATTATGCTTATTTAGCTTGTTTCGTTCACTTATACCAAGCAGTTAAAAAACCATTTTTGAAGGACTTCCGGCCAAAATTGGCTTGGCAGACTTATTTATTCATAAGAACATTATTATTTTAAAGCGTTTGAAGTCATTTTTGTAGAGGTGTCATATGACGTAGGAAAACGTTTCCAAAGGCCAACTTTGGCGCCTGCTGCCAAGCACTTCCGGCCATTTCAGAACTGGCAGACTTAGATAGCCCTCCTCTATGGTTGAAGGCCTACATGTTGCCACGTGTTTCGTAGTGGTGTCATATGAGGTAAATATACCCTTAAAATTTTGACCGGAAGTGGAGGGTTTTCTCAGTCATCCGGCCAATTTTCGTGAAATTTTTTTGCAGCCTTGGTCACCGGAACTTTTCTGATCTGTTGCCATGCATTTCATCGTGGTGTCATGTCACGTAGGTAATTCATGGACGGGCTCAGGGACTATAACGTTCACTTCGTTTATTATATGTACATCCAAAATTCATTTACTTATGTTCATCAATAAAATAAATTTATAAATACGCCGCTGACGGTAAATACAAAAAACTGCTTGTTTATCACAATGATATCGAATCGATAATCGAATATAATAACAGTAAATTTTTGGTAGTGTTTTGAATTAGCGTAGGAACATTCAGTTGTCACTTCACTATAATAATAATGCAACACCACCATTCCTACAATGGGCAAAAGTAAAATGACCTCCATTTATGAAAACACTATTAATATATATACATATATGTACATAATATTATTTTTAATTGCGCGCGCTCTGCCTTAGACTAAACGCTATTCCAACTATGTGTTTCATATGCATTGAATGCAAGCCTGATAGGCAAGTAGGCCGGTGGTTGTTGTGCTATGCGAAACCAAACAAACACACGACCATATGTCCCCCAGAGATTGCAATTCTCACGTCCTTTTTGAGGTCCTGTAATAATATTTTTCAACTAATATTTGAAACAACAGTGCAAGCATACATAATAGGCATAGGAATATTGGCTAAGAAACTTTGTGACTTATGCCATTGTGACTAATGGGTAGTCTATAGATCGTAATTGGACTTGGGGCAGAAATTTTAACTGGTTATTTCAAGGCCTTTAAGAGCTAGTTAGTACGTTCTAAAAATAACCAGGGAGAAGGTGACGTTTTATCCTCGTAGGAAATATCTTGCGGATGGGCCCAGTCACCTAACTCTTAGAGAAGAATTGGCCCATTTACCATCATACAAAAATGTATTACGTTTTGCGGCAAAATCGTCGATAGTCATTGAGGTCGAGACTGAGGAGGTGAACTCTACTTGTATATTGAAATTCTGTGGTTGAGTAATTTATGACAACTTACCACCACATCCTGAATGCAGGTATTTCTCTGACAGCATCGATGAATATTTTTCATACAAAAATTTAAACATATTTGTTTTTTTTTTATGTGCAAAAAAAAAATCTTTACACTGTTCCACATTTAACCATAACCTTAAGAATATTATTATCATCTTCTAAAGTGTCTCTCCAACTAGTGAAGGTTAGCGATTAGCATGCTAAAGTCTTTCTTGTCCTTAGCTATGCGTAACAGCTCAGCAGCATTCGCTATCCCAGTCCATTCTCGAATGTTTCGAAACCAGGATTTTTCACATCTTCCGACCTTTCTCTTTCCAGTGACTTTGCCCATCATTATCAGCTACCGGAGGTCATATCGCTGATGTATAAGGACATGACCCAAGTACTAATATAATAAAAATATTCTATTCATATTGTGACATAGTTTATAGTTTAATAAGCAGCAGGAGTCCACGGATCCCAAGAGACCACCTAGTTACTCGTCGCGTGCTCTCGCCTATTTGCATGCATTATTGCAACTCATAACGCCACGCCACTTAGCACACTATCTACACACCGCACTGAAAAGTACCCTATCACTAATTAGTTGTCTCAGCAGATGAATATATATTTTTTTTATTGAATAGTAGGCAAACAAGCATGCGGGTTGCCTGATGGTAAGCAATCACCGCAGTCCATAGACACCAACGACCCTAAGAAGGTCGCTGATGCGTTGCCGAGTATGATAGAATATGATATGATCTAATTTAATTTGAAAGATATTGTGTAAAACTTATTCACTTTCAGTTTCGATCAAGTCTCACACAAAAGCTCTGTTAATAAGGTTATCCACTTCGGACAGAAATTTTGGTTCTTAAATAAAGATGACGGCGATGCAATTAAATGCATCTAGTTTTAGCCGACGACGGCAAGGAAAATTGATATTTTTATGTGATCAGTTAGTACGACGCTTCACTGTCCCTTTGTGCAGATAATTACATTTTGAGCCTGGCTCAAAATGAAGTATTGAAGCCATTGCCAATATTCAATGTATCTCTGTCCAGGCAGAAAAAATGAAGCGGTTATTTCGTGCGATGCCTTTTTAATTGAGTTAAATGGCAGTTTTATTTTTATTTATATAAATACACGTTATAGTCGTATGAATGGACGAATGAAATGTATTCTACCATAACATCTAACTGCTGTTAAAATTAGTCGAAGACTAACAATTAAAGATAAGGTAATCATTTGAACGTTAACAATCGAACCAACGATCTTATCAATCGAATTTTAAGGATAAGTATGTTGCAGATTTCCGCTGCAGCTCTCTGATATATGACCATATCGTCTCCATAACTGATATTATTAAATCATACTGTGTCAATATCCATCCATCCGGCAAGGAAACTGCTGAGCTCGACGATAATTTCGTTGTCGTACTGATTGAAAAGACAAACTCTGTCAATATAACATCCGATAAGGAGACTGCTGAGCTCGAGGATAATTTCGTTATCGTAGAGATTGAACAGTATTAAAACAAACTGTCAATATGGCATCTGAATTGGAGACTGCTGAGCACGACGACAAATTCGTTCCGTTCAGATTAAACAGTATGAGAGAGGTCAAACCGGGTTTGACACCTCCACCACCTGTCTCACCACAATTTAATCTGTACGATGCCAACAGCTTGCCCGCCCATTCGATTGTAAATACAATCAATTTTCGTTTACGTTCGAATGGCCGTAGCTCCGTTCAATTTGGTCCTTTAAGACTAACAAGACCTAGACCAAAATCCACAAAAGCAGCCAGTGTCTATCAGTCTGTCAACAGTAGCACTCTTACCATTCCCTATTTGACCCCCTTTCCCTGTCCTCAGGCTCACTTGCTGGCATAATGCTCGCTCAGGCTCACTTGATATGGACACATTGGATCAAGTTTGTGGCTAATTGACAAATATTAGTATTGTCTCTTGTCAACTCATAGTTCACATCAAAACTTATCAATGTAAGTCGATAAATAACTTTGGCAAAATGTGTAACCCTATTTACTCAGTACTGTTCCGCTCGAATAACCTGATAATTTTCCTTGTTTTTGAATAAAATTGATTGTGCGTGATTCTATAGTTACGTTGCTTGTCTAATTTTATACTTGATTGGGTAATCGTTGTCTTTGTTTTGTAACAAATAAACAAATCTTAACAAACCAAACTGACTTACGTAATTGACTGTGTCACAGATATATCCACAGTGAGAGTGATGTCACAGATATATCCCTGAGAAACAAACATAACTTGTACGTTCCAGGGCACAGACTGGCTAGGGTTAGGAAATCATTTGTGGGAAACTTACATAAATCGCGCGTCGCGGTAGTGAGCGGACGTGTCCACTTAGAACACCTGTAGTGAAACAAGGCGCTGTATACACTCATCTCATTTGTGTGACCGAACATTGCTTACTCGGCTACTGTCGGTGCCTATCGGGACGTTGCCGTGGCCACCCAACCAATCATCGAGCAAGACTAGAGGTAACAACGCAGAAATGGCTCTGTGCGCCGGTTGTGATAATACCGTCAGCTCTGGAGAAAAAATTATCTGTACCCGTAATGCATGCGCTAAACCTTATCATTATCTCTGTGTTGGTCTGACTCAATCAAACTTTAAGAAACAGACACGTTGGGTTTGCCCAGCTTGCATTGCTAAACAACCTAAGGGTGACAATAGTAACACTCCCCTGAAGGAGCAACAGGACTCCATTGGTGCGTCTTCCCTGGACGCCGAGTCGTCCAATATTACAACGAGGAAAACAAGGACACTGCCGCAAGATCAAAGAGGCAATAGTAGTGTGTTACCCAGTGAGCCCTCGATTGAGGTTATGCTAAAACTAATAAGACAAGAAATGCCTATCATGATAAAAAATGCACTTGCTCCCGAAATCAAGCCACTCTGTGAGCAAGTAACAAGCCTACAGACATCGATGTCGTTTATGAGCGATCGTTACGAGCAATTATTAAAAACTGTAAGTAGCCAGGCTGCAGAAACAAAGGCCTTAAAAGATGAAAATGCGTTACTTCGTCGCGACTTGGCTGATAATGAAAATCGTCTCAAGATGGTTGAAAGCGAGCTGTTACGGCAACAGCAGTGGTCTAGATTACAAAACGTGGAAATAGTGGGGCTGCCTGAAAGTAAGGACGAAAGCACAGAGGAACTGGTTGTCAAGATTGCAGAACACATAGGAGTGCCATTTGATGTGTCTGAAATTGAGTTTGCCCACCGCGTTCAACCCCGGCGACCAGCCAGTGGCAGCAGCGGACGCACCGTCGTCGCTAGGCTCAAGCATCGGTCTACGAAAGATAGCATAGTGGCGGCGGCCCGTAAATACCGCGGGATTAAGCCTCGTGATTTAGGCATTGGTGGTGATGCCAATCAAAATAACATTATATATGTTAATGAACATTTGACTAAAGAAAACAAATCGTTACTAAAGTCGTGTAAAGTTAAGGCTAAAGAATGTAACTATAAATATGTCTGGACAAAAAACTGTACTATCTTTGTAAGAAAATCAGATACCTCACCGCCAATGCCTATATTGTGCAACGCGGACCTAAACAAAATTACATGAGTTATCGCCTATCATCTGGAAAAATGTATATTTTTGTGGTTACCTCGAATTTAATATATCCTTGTATGTTCACACTGTTCACTATACACAAACATCTCTCATTAGTCATAAAAAATATTTTGCATTTCCTGAGCAACAAACAATCATATTATTTTAATCTTATAATTCGACTACTGTTATTTAACATTTCACTAAAACTTAAAGTATCCATTTATGAGATTTTATATCACTTTTTAATTAATATTCTGTTAAACTACAAAAAATCTATGCATTGCTTTTTGTGTAAAATTAGGTGCAATAAAATAATGCACGCGTATCAGAGATCGATATCATACTGTTTCATTAATCGTAACAACCTTATTTTTATTGAGATAATCGTACTAGCAAGGTGCCGGCAATCAGTTCGATGCACCATCGCATACCATGCAAAGTTACATAATATTCAACGCAATACCATAACGTTTCTCATCGCAATATATATAAATTATATTAATATGACTTATTATACCTTGTACTTGCAACTGTATTCATTTCATACTAAGTTACCTTTATTCTTAGAGATTCTTAAAATCCTAAGCTTTTTATTTTATTTGTTATGGGGCCATAAAAAGTAATACAGATAGTTATCAAGTAATGTCAATCCGGGCCTTGATAAACAGTTAGAATTATTTTACCAAAATACTCGCGGGCTCCGTACAAAAACAAATGTTTTGTATAATAATGTATTACTTTGCGACTTTGACATAATAATTTTAACGGAGACATGGTTATACGATGGCATACTAGACACTGAATTATGTAATCATAGATTTGATGTGTTGCGGTGCGACCGAAGCACACTTGGAGGCGGGGTGATGGTGCTGTGTGCGTTGCGACTGCAGGCCATCTCCCGGCCTGAGTGGGAGCAAGACGGCGTCGAGTGCATGTGGTTAACCATACCTCGTCGTGCTTTGTCTTCGCCCACTGCACGGGACCTTCATATTGCCGTTGTTTACATTCCGCCTGATCGCCTGAGACCGGATCGAATTAATAAATTTTTGCAGATTCTGTCAAATATTGTTAGCGCGCATCCCGATGATTATTTTCTTATAGCTGGAGATTTCAATCTTCCTTGTATTGAGTGGAAAACAGGTAAGCCTATACATATACATAAAGAAACAGTTGAGGTACAGAACGCAGGAATCGAATTGATAAATTCCTTATATTTTAACAATTTTAAACAATATAATTATTTTACACACTCTAAAGATAATACATTAGATTTAATTTTTGCTAACTTCAATTTGGAAGTGACCCTTTCTGACACTTCGTTGGTACCTGAAGATCCTCTTCATCCCTCCTTATTAATTAACACATCTGACATTTTATCCCCACCCATCAAACCCCTTCCTCGCCTGGTATATCGATATCATAAATGCAATTATGATGACATTAATGAGGAATTATCTAGAATAGATTGGCTTGATTTATTTGGCTCATCGGACTTGGAGCAAACTGTAGACATTTTTTATAGAACCTTATATGCTGTAATTGATAAGTATGTTCCTCATTTTTGGACCTCGAATAAATTTGACTACCCTAAATGGTACACTCGAGCATTAATCAATGTAATCAAGGAAAAAGATAAAGCTCATAAAAAATGGAAACGTTTCAAAAATGAATTAGATTACCTATCTTTCTCTGTACTACGTTCCAGGCAGAAGGCTTTACAACAGAAATGTCACGATTCTTATATAAAAAGATCTGAAAGTGCAATAAAAAATGATCCTAAAAAATTTTGGGCTTATGTAAAATCTAAAAAGAAAAAGTCAGGCCAATTACCCTAAGAACATGACATATGATAACTCCCCGTTATGTGATGAAAATGAGATATGTGCTGCTTTCAATAATTTTTTTCATAAAAACTTTAGTAATGTTAGTGACAACTATTACACATCTACTAATTTAATTCAACATCAAATTTTAATTAATTCAATAGTAACTAGCGAGGATGAATGCCTAAAATTATTACAATCCTTAAATTGCAATAAAGGAGCTGGTAGTGACAAAATACCTCCTGTATTCTTTGTTAAAACTGCCAAATTTCTAGCAGCTCCACTATCTTATATATTTAATCGTAGTTTTCATGAAGGTTATTTTCCAAAGGTGTGGAAAACCGCTCACATTGTACCAGTCCACAAAAAGGCTTAAAAACACTTATAGAAAACTATCGACAAATTTCTATTTTGAACGTTTTAGCTAAAATGATTGAAACCATTGCACATGATCGTATTTATAATGCCATCAAGCTTGTTATCCCGCAACAGCAGCATGGTTTTGTAAAGGGACGTTCCACTAACACTAATTTGGCAATTTTCACTGATGATATACTTAATAATATGGACAAGGGCGGTCAGGTTGACGTAATATATACGGATTTCGAAAAAGCTTTCGATCGCGTCGATCATTACATACTTATTCGCAAGCTGGCGGAAGTCGGTATATGTGGTGATCTACTTAGATGGATTGAATCCTATCTTCGTAATCGTAGTCAGGCGGTTGTTCTTGGGGGGCATAGATCAGATTTTGTAGACGTACCCTCCGGAGTTCCTCAGGGATCGATTTTAGGGCCCTTATTTTACGTACTTTATTTGTATGATATTGGCAGTCATGTTATTCATGCGAAATTTGTAATGTATGCAGATGATACTAAAATTTATTTGCCCATAAAAAACCTAACAGATGCAATGCAATTGCAAGAAGATTTGAACCGCCTCGCGGAGTATTTTGCCCTTAATAATATTACTGTCAATGTTAATAAATGTCAGCATATTCGTTTTACTCGTAAAACAAAGAAAATCATTGTTGATTATAATATAAACGGAGTCAAAATCAACACGGCTGACTCAGTTATGGATCTAGGTGTGCTCTTGGACTCCAAACTAACCTTCACACAGCACATTTCTAATATAGCATTAAAAGCATATAGGAACCTAGGCTTTATAACTCGTGTTAGTCGTCCGTTTACAGATGTCAACTGTTTCAAAATTCTGTACTATACATATGTCCGTAGTACTCTTGAATACTGTAGTAGTATTTGGAACCCTCAATATATAACGAACTCTGAGGCCATTGAATATGTACAAAGGAAATTCATAAAACGTCTGAATTACCTGACCCAACATACTGCCTCTGACTATAATGAGTCCTGTAAACATCACCACATACTAACTCTTGAGAACCGTCGAGTCCTGCTGGATATTTTATTTTTGTATGGTGTGTGTAATGGTAACATAGACAGCATTGAATTGACAAATAAGGTCATAAGGTTCCTTGCTCCTTCTACTCGAACTCGTCATACCTCTCTCTTTCATACTCGATTTGCGAAAACTAAATATGCCATGAATGCTATAATAACTAGATTACATCGAACTTATAACACTAAATTCTCGGATATCGATCTCTTTCACTTAAAAAAATATACGCTCAGGAAAAATGCAATGCACATAATTGAAAGTACATAGTTTATGTACCACATAATTTGTAATTTAGTCTCTATGCGCAATGTTCCTTATCTGTCAAAACTGTTTTGTTAATGCGTCTTTATTTCACTTAATGTAATACCTAAAAAATGTAAATCCGTAATTGGCTGTCAGTGTTAAAGCTAAGAAACTATTTTAAAATTTATAAGAGCTGTGGATTTTGTGATAATAAATAAAAATAAAATAAAATAAAATAAATAAATAAACTGTATACGCTATTATAATAAAATACCAAAATCTGTCCTTGATATGCCTGACAATAAATTTAAACATTATATTAAGGAGACACTTTGTAAGAAGGCATATTATACGACGGATGATTATGTAAATGACAAAAATGCGTGGCCCGAGCCTGGTACAGTGACCTCCTAAGACTGTCATATTACTCTCTAGGTACTTTGTGTACTTTTACCTTTTTCAATGACATTTTATTTTATTAATTTATAATTTTTATTAATTTATAAATTTGACATTTAATATATATACTCAATGTATATTCGTCCACATATACAGTTATTTAATTGTAAGACATATGTTGTAAAGTGACGTCTTTGGAGAAAATGCAGCAGTGGAGTTTGTTGCGCCGCCTCTTCTCCACTTGCGCTTTGGAGGCGGTGGTAAACTTAGCTTTAAGTAATTTTATGACGTCAACTAACTAAAAATAAGAAAGTGACGATTTATAAGTGCTATTTTTAAGCCAATATAAATAAAAATATTTGACTTTGACTTTGACTTTGACTCATCATGGATTTTTATACCATCTTGATATAAAAAAAATCATATTTTTTAGAAATGTTTCTAATGTCAGTGTGGACCCAGTTGGGCATCATCATCTGTGCTTCTCGTCGCGTGTATTTGTTGTTATCGCAAGATGTAACAAGCTAGTTTAAATTATAAAAGAAATTACTTATTTAAGAGAACTGTTGCATAATGTGAATTGCAATAAATGTTTTGAATTGATGTCGTAATAAAAATACATACATGAATTTATATAAAACTTTAGAGGCTTATGGATGGATAATGGGGTAAGGCTGATGATATTATGCGGCGCTTAGTGACGAAATCGTCCATGTTTTTGAGTTTTTGCATTACGTAGGTGGAGTGTACCCGTGATTGGTTTCGGAAGCCACTACAATGGGAGACGGTCAGACGCTCCAAATTGTCTCACAATCGTCCCTTCCGCTTGGGGTTCAAGTCTCTAAATGGAATGTATCCTGGCTCGAAAATAACTAATGATTTCAGCTCACGCAGTTATATTTCCATTGTTTATATTGTCTTCTTCTTTTGATTCCTTCCTATTTTCCGTTTTATATGGAGTCGGTAGAAAGTGTCTTTTCATTCCACATCTCTCTGTTTACCTGACACCATTATCGTTTCTAATACATTTCATTTGCTTTTCGACCTTCCTCTTCCACTTATTTACATGTCTGTATGATATTTTAATGAACTATATTCCTTAAGTACTCTCATATAGAAATTAGATATGCGTATAGTGGGTACAGGTGTTAGGTGACGCATGTCTAATGCGTTTCAATAGAAATTGGATATGGTGAAGATATTCGATGTGCAGGATTGAAATGCTCAGTGTCAGTCATGAATAGCTCAGTTGGAAGAGCAAGGTCGTATAAAGACCTGGTCGCGGGTTCAAATCCTGCTCGCATGGAATTTTTTCACCATATCTAATTTCTATATGAGAGTACTTAAGTACTAATTGCATCTGAGATGCTCAAAAATCCAAAATGAACTAAATTCCTGTCCATAAAATTACGATGTCGGCGGCAACTGAAGGTAGCGGCAATAGTTTACCAGTCTTAGTCGCCAGGCAAATAGCAGGCGTGGGAGCCCTGCGCCCCCGCCGCTATCATGGCACACTCTTTACAAATAGCCCCCTTAGCTCTGGCCACTCTTTTTGTATCATCACTAGGCGGTGGGGACGTAATACGGAACTTTGGCAATTTAAAGGTTTCTCATGTTATTTTCCTTCAGTTACCTTCCAATATTCATGCGTTATCAATTAGATTTTACTATATCTGATATACCCCTTTTTCTTCTTATTTAAGAGCTGTGTTTTTGTCGGTGGAGTATACGCCACACCTCTCTATTCTCGGCTTAACATTTAAGGTCTTGATACGACTCGACGCCTGCCTTCTCTTTTAGATATATCCTTATATTCGACTATTTATTTTATCGCAACCCCTAAAGGTCAGTATGCCAAGCCACCCTTTGATACCCGGCGCTTTCAAATATAGGTATGTTCTCTTTTTCAGTGATATTTGTCTGCGGTTCTGATCTGATCGCGTTGAGTCCTTTACAATTGAAGCCAAGTGCTGTCATTTTCATTCTTGAATGCAGAATATGCAGATTAGAGGCGAGGTTATTTAAATAAACTGATTTACTCGCTGCCTTCTTTTGTACTCTCTTCGACATTTGTCGAAGACATATTTAAAACTAATTCGTAGAAAAATATATATTTGCATTAAAGTTCCATTTAAAAGACAATGTTCATCGCCGGCTTACTGCGGACAGTTCGTTCAATAAATAATAGTATTATCATTCATCATAATTAATGTCAAATAGATTTTCTGAATATATATTGGAGTATGAATATCTATAATTAAAATATACCATTTAGTAAGTATTTTTTGCGTTTCCGATACTCAAATCAAAGATGTCGGCCTTCACATGTGTTCTGGGATGCCATTATCTAAAATTATATTACATTTAAGTAGTATATTTTTATTCTTTGATGAAAGATTGGATTAATTAGGTAATTTTTTAGCATAATATATTAGTTTTATGTATTAAGTACACTCATATCATTTCATATTTATATTTTTTAATGAAGAATTATGTATGTATTTTAATTTTTACTTAAATAATTCAATATTGCGTTTTCTTTACCTGGTAACACTCGATTCTTCAGCGTAGCTTGATTTTGACGTTGACCGGTTGTCGTCGGTCGACATTGACACTTGGATACTTGTCAACATCTGTCAACGTCAAAATCAAGCCGCGCCCAAGAATCGAGTGTTACCTATATTGAATTATTTAAGTAAAAATTAAAATAATACATACATTCTTCATTCTAAAATATAAATATGAAGTGATATGAGTGTACTTAATAAATAAAACTAATGTATTTTGGTAAAAAAATACCTTACTAATCCAATCTTTCATCAAAGAATATACAATATACTACTTAAATGTAGTATTATTTTAGATAATGGCATCCCAGAACACACGTAAAAGCCGACATCTTTGATTTGAGTATCGGAAACGCAAAAAATACTTACTAAATGGTATATTTTAATTATAGATATTCATACTCCAAAATATATTCAGAAAATCTATTTGACATTAATTATGATGAATGATAATAGATACTATTATTTATTGAACGAACTGTCCACAGTAAGCCAAGACCCCATACACTTTGAACAAAGTCCTTTCGGTTTCAACTTTTGCTGCATATAGTTCATTAATTCACAACTTCAAGATTTGACTACATTTAAATTTATTTGGAATAAATCCATGTAAGCGTCGCTTCTGTAGCCTGCCTAGAGGGCCTCTGCCTCCTTGCTGACGGGGTTTCACCGACTTTCGCAATATGCTTCTATGAGATTAAAAATCCAAAATTCCTTTGAGATTTCATTTATCGCACTAGGTTTCCTTCGCCATTGCTTCTACAATATTGGCTTTTGGCATTTGTATTTCCCATATTGGTTGCTCTTTGTTTCAAGTTATTGCTATCGATGATTTTTATTCAATACGGAACGGAGATGGTGTTTGTTAGTAATGAGACAGTTTGATTAATCCTTTGGGTGTTGATAGACATTTGATTATGTTACCATTTACGAATAGCCAAAACTGATTCATCTTTTAGTGAGACAGTACCTAGATAACTTGTAGATCTCAATGATTCAATAAAAATTTCTTACGACTATTAACACGCATGTTTTATTTCTGATTAATTATGAAAAGACTGTCAATTAAGAAAGATTAATTGATGACATTGATACATTTTCCGCTTTTTCCTGGTTCCCACTGCTGGTGATATCGACGGGCTTGCATGCGACCGTCGAGGACCCATTGTGGCTGTAATTACCGCGGGTACCGGTAGAAAGTTCAAGCTATTGTCGAGTCGCCGAGGAAACTCCAAAGACATAAAAAAACGCACGGAAACAAAAGAAGTTTGTTACTGGCAACTCAATTTTTTTTTAATATGAAAAAATACTAAAATATGATTTACTGCAATCCAATACCACGAACGAATACCACTGGTTGAATTTTTTATTATTATCGGTGATCACTGGTTGAAGGAACACGAAAAATAATCGTGGTCTTCAACCAGTGATCACCGATATTATAGTTTATTTTTCATATTTTTCCCACTTCTGCTTGGATACAAATTAAGTTTGTTGCTGGCGAATGCATTGTCTTTTCGTGTTTTTCTTTTCGGTATATATATTGCAGTTCGCATCCAGGGTTTTCTTGTTATGAAGGTAACTTTATAACAAGAAATTCAAAACAATAAAAAAATATTTAAAATCAAATTATAGGTCTATGTTCTGTTTTCTGTGTTATGTGCTCTCGCAAAGTCAGTATTACGTTTGATGTGCGGTCAACTGTGTTCGGACAGAAATCATGTGCCCTTTGTGGCAATAGCAAATGGTAGCCATCTAACCATTTGCAGTCTGAATGGTTGCGCTTTTGGTACTTTGCCTTGTTATTAAGTTATGGTCATTTGCGTACCAGAACTCTGGCCAATTACGTGCCTGGTAATTTACTGGTGATTTTCATTCGATATAGAACTGTTAGAAGAATGAAAATGATTTAGTTACAGTTTTTTGGTGAGTCATATATTTAAAAAAAGTGGAAATATCATCCATGTACATCTTCCTTTGGCTCAAATTTTGAAATATCATTTTCAAGCGACGAACAACGTCGTTTAAAAAGTCGTTTTTACACATAACTATAGGCATCAATTGCGTATTTCATATTGCGTATTATATGGTTCGTTTTTCATAATCCGATTTAATAAATGTTCGTTAAGGAGGAATTGTAAATATTTTAAAATTAATTAACAGATTTAATGAAAAATATAATTTCGTGTTGCACGCTATTGTTCGGCGGTAGATTTGCGAATGTCAGCGTCGCTCGTGCATAGTTTCGGCGGCGAAGCCAGTAGCGCCGCCGGCCGCCGGTGCAGCACGAATACATTCAGATGCGTGCGCGCGACTCAGGGGTGGAATTACCTAGATTCCTTTCTTACTGCTCACTTACGGTATATAGAATCTCCTTGTGAAATTTGAAGTATCTGCGTCTCTGTGTTGATATACCAATCAGTCAGCGTCCAATTAAGAGTTTTACTTGGTTGTTGTTGAAAAGTTCAATTATGTGACTTAAATTATTGAATTAATACTTGCTCAACACCGAAGTGAGGTTCTTATGTGATAAATCATCAGTTTGTCTGCCGGACGAACAGCTAATCAGCTCGATCCTATTTTTAATTTTTATTTAAGCTTTCTCGTCCCACTGCTGGGCAAAGGTCACCCCCATTTCCTTCCAAATCTGTCTATTCCCTGCGAATTCCATCCATTTCTCTTTAAAATGTCTAACGTCGTTGCAGCTACGCTTCCTAGGCCTACCGCGGTTCCTGTTTCCGTTATTTGGTATTCAGTGGGTAGCTGAAATGGCCCAACGATCCAGCTGCATGCGGCATACATGTCCCGCCCAGTTCCATTTTAGCTTAGCAGATTTATGCCCAACATCGACAATAACGGTTTTGGAGCGGAGAGTAGAGTCACAGTATGAATATAAGTGTAGCTGTAGAGTTCCGGATTTCTCGACTCTATAACTTATAAAATTTTTATAATAAGTTAAATAAGTTTTATGACCGTAATCCGTTGGTAATCACACGTTGTTGCAAAGTCCCGCAAGGTGTCACGCGTGACGAGCGCGGTGCCTCTATTTATACCAGCGTACGTGGCTCAGATGCCAACGATATGAGAATTAATATACAAAGATCTTGTCAAAGGCTTCTTAGTTATAACGTTGTAGTAACCACTAATTCATCGTTGCCGCAGCCACAAGAAGTCAACTTGTTAGGCCTCTGCCTAGTGATAACGATATGAGGAATTATTGAGTTGAATATGTGTATGCGAAATTAGGATTATTGGTTCAGTAGATAAAACGAGAAGAGGTAACAAACAAATAAACAACAAACTCACTTCCGCATTTATAATATTTGTTAGGATGTATGAAATGAAAGTAAATCGAAAAGTTTATGTAACGCTCGTTCAGACGAAGTCAGTTTGAGTCGATGAAGGGTCTTCTCCTTGATGAACTTTTCACTTGCATCGAGTGGTACATTCCAATTTCTATCCAACCATCTTGTATGTAATAAGGCGTAATTATTGTCATATATTCATAATATGTCAGCTAAAAGAAGTCCACTGCTAGACATAGCTTCGAAATAAAATAAAATTTCAGTACGTGTTTGACACTGGCAAAACAAACATACAATTTAATTTTTGTTTGTGTTTTGCAGTTTTTAATAATATTGAATTTAGTGTTTTTATGTCAATTCCCAATTTTTTAATGCTCGTTCTGATTTGAATCGAATTAATCTGAGGTTATTGTTATATATCGGGTATCTTGCATGTTTATGTTTTGGTTACCACAAGCGCCTTTCCTTGGCTCGCTGACGTCACGAGCTCCGTATTTGGAATGTTCAATAACCTCTGGTTTATCAAAAAAGTCGATGCCGTCTCGGCCAAACAATAGTGTTACGCGGACGATGCGCCGGCGCAACCAAACATGACACGTCACTGACCGTGTCAGAATGATTCCTGAAGTGATGAAATCATAAACAAATGACAACTCCTATTGTCTCCAAGATACTAAGTCATGGTATTCAAAAACTATACAACGAGATAATTCAATACGCAAAGAAAGACAATAATGCGAGTAAAATATACTTAAAGCTACGTATCGAGTATACGCAAAGAATGACAATATAGCGGGAAAAATACTTATTAAAAAAAATACTACATAGTATCGTACTCAACACTGTTCAAGAAATTCCAATTGATTCACCGATTGTAGGAATGGGACGACAACAGCCTGTGATTATGACAGTCTGTGCTATTAAACGCTTTAATGTGGTTTTTATGCATTTATTTTACTCGGCGAGCACCCTGCTCGCCGCATCTTTAGTACCCGATATTAAACGGTTGCCGATGCATGCACTTTTAACGGCCCATAAAACCACCAGTGATCCTAATTGTCGGCGCTAGCTCCCCGTCTAAGGCCTTCTGTTTGCGAACAGAATTTTTACGATGTCGATGCTCATAAAGTTCGACGCACAGTTAAGGCGCTAGAGAATACATAAGGGTACGTTCACATCCGATATCGAATAGTATAGGAATTGAGCGATCATGGTACTGCTCAAGAATGTCGAAATATATTTACAGGATTCATATTATTAAGTAAAAGAAATATAGACTAGATGTAATGTACGTACGGCGACTACGTTTGTTCGTAATTATAAGACAAACAAGCGAGTCTTGTAGTCGCAGTCTCTTGCTTTTACATTTCGATGTGTAACATCTGACAGATATCGCCTGCTTTCCGCTCTATACAATATATTAATCTCTCAGATCGCAGGAAAGCGAGAGGAAAGATATCATAACTAATATTATAAATGTGAAAGAGAATTTGTTCATTTTTTTGTTTGTTTCCTCTTCACGATCTATCTACTGTACCGATCATTCTGAAATTTCACATACACATAGAAGTACTGAGAAGGACATAGGAAAGAAGTGCATCCTGGGAAAAAGCACTGTTCCCGTGGGAAGGAAATTCACGCGGGCGAAGCCGCGTGGCTAAATCTAGTTGCACATTTTTTATTATATCAACTACTACATTGTCCAACATTTTATGTATTTGCACTTTTGTTGCGTTGCTCAAACGTTTATCTCCTACTGTGGCTATACCTTTATATAGAATGCACTCTCTGCGGGCAGCGACGTTCACAAGTGTTCAACTGTTACTGGATGGTAACTACCGGCCGATTACCGCTCATTAACTGCTCGGTTTATGCCTTCCTTTACTGCGGCTTAATTGAGTCTGAATGTGTATCTATCTGCTGTATGAAGTTGTAATGTTCATAATCGTTTAGTTTAGGTGGTGCACAGTTGAATTTTTATTATTTAGGCAAAACATCTTAATTATGATAATAATATAATTTTCAAAAGCGATTAGACTATGCGCTGTGTAAATAACAAATTTGGATGTTGTTCCATGAAGAAGTAGATTAAAAATAATCATTCTACCTAGTTAATTTATTAATTCTGTGAAGATACAATTTTCAATTCCCAAAACCACTGCGTGCTACCTTTTACCACATTTCCCGTCTTGTCAGCGATAGGCGCACCACAATCCAAATGACCAACAATGGGCGTTTCCCCCTGATACTGACAAGAACTAGTTCCTTCTTAATTTAAAAGAAGTATTAATCTGGTCGTGCGCCGTGCGTCGGTCGTGCTCGGCGTTCCGATCGAGCGGCGCGCGCGCGGTATGCGGAGAAACTGGTGGGTTCCAATTATTCCATACATTGCCGCCTCACGTCCGACTCTCTTCTCGTGGATATTCTTCCTAAATATACTCTTAATTACATACTCTGTGATTGATAGTGTTCGGAAAAATTCTGTTTTTTCGATATTTTTATTTTATTACCTATGTTCAAGTTATTTTTTCTTTATTAGCTTATCGTTTGCCACTGCTGTATAAGATAGAAATGACCATTCATTCCTACCTTTTGCGGTAGTCCTCCAGTCCTTTGCGTCCAAATCATCTAGTCAAAATGAATAACTAGTTAACGTTATTTTCTCACCATTATAAGTTAAACTAGAAAACCTTCAGGAGAACTAGAAAACCTTCTACATATAATGGGCACTATTTTCAAACAACATGGACTTAGATTTAATAGCAATAGAACTAAAATAATGAAAACCACAAAAATAGATATTACTAAAAAGGCAAAACCGTTAAAAATAGATCCTCCAATTATAATCAACAACACCATATTAAACAAGTACAAAATTTCAAATATCTAGGAAGTACAATTACTGCTGATGCCAGAAGCACCCAAGACATAATAATCAGAATAGCCATGGGTAAAAATAATAATAATATAATGTATTTCAGGGAATAAACCCATAATTACAAAAGAGTGTACAACTAAAACTAAAAATAAAATACAATAGACATATTGCAATCATAGCACAATACACAGGGTTATTTCCTGTTGCTGTCACGGTGTACAGAGAGCCAGTATTTTTGAATGGGACAATCCAGATACTGGGACAGTGCGTGTCTCATTTTTAGAGGTGTTTCATCAAAAGAAACATCTTTTGATATGGCCAAACTATCAAATTCTGTAAGAAAGCGTCTCATTAAAGTATATATATGGAGCATAGCTTTGTACAGATGCGAGACATGGACACTCACCAAAGAAGAAAGAAAGAAGTTGTAAGCATTTGAGATGTGGTGTTGGCGTAGATTAGAAAGGATTAGCTGAACAGAAAGAATAACAAATGAGGCGGTCTTAAATATAATAGGAGAAAAAAGAAGCATTATTAAAACTATTGAAAGCAGAAGAGGGAAAATGTTAGGGCACCTGATACGACACGATGACTTCATTAGAAACATTATAGAAGGAAAAGTAAAAGGAAGAAGGGGCCCAGGAAGACCAAGACAGGGTTACATGAGGCAAATGAGCATCGGTTCGTATCAAGAAGTAAAACAGTACATTGTTACCGTGTGGGGAAAGTAACTTAAGTCCCGAGACGGGGTTTCGCCAATAGTTCGAGGAACTTAAAAAAATCTATTACCCGAGGTAAACATTGTGCTTTTCATTACGAATACAAGGAAAGTAAAAATAAAAACATGAATTAGCTAAAGAAATAATGAGTATATTATACGGAAGCATAAACAAAACTCTAAACTTGAAAAAAAAGATCGGATTGCGTCTTCAGCTTCCAGCATATTTTTTTTCTGTGGCCGACCAACTATTTAGCTATAGATTCTTTTCATTTCCATGGAAGTAATAAGTACTTTAAAGTACTTATTACTTGGAAATACTACTACATGGAAGTAATAAGTACTTTAAAGTACTTATTACTTCCATCCATGGTTCCATCATTGAAAAAATAATATAAAAATGTATATGTTATAAAATTTATAAAAAAATATATTCTTTAACTTCATGTTATTTTAATTTTACATAATATGTTGAATGGCTGTATAGAAAATTTGGAATATGGTTCAATAGAATAACGTGAAAATAGAACTTATTTCTTTTTATAATTTGACAGCTGTCAGTTAAAAACGATTCTCCCTAGGGCTGAAAAGTATAACTTTCACCACGCTCCTTAGGCAACTTCAGTCAGACTTACTTTCAGAGTATGAGTAATGAAAAATTATATTAACGCGCTGAGCACTTTATTTTGCGGGTATGGATTAGACTTAGCCGAAAAAGCTCGGCTATGTAAAATCGTTATATAGCCGAGCTTTGTCGGCTATAGATTCTTTTCATTTCCATGGAAGTAATAAGTACTTTAAAGTACTTATTATTTCCATCCATGGTTCCATCATTGAAAAAATAATATAAAAATGTATATGTTATAAAATTTATAAAAAAATATATTCTTTAACTTCATGTTATTTTAATTTTACATAATATGTTGAATGGCTGTATAGAAAATTTGGAATATGGTTCAATAGAACGTGAAAATAGAACTTATTTTTTTTTTTTATAATTTGACAGCTGTCAGTTCAAAACGATTCTCCCTAGGTCTGAAAAGTATAACTTTCACCACGCTCCTTAGGCAACTTCAGACTTACTTTCAGAGTATGAGTAATGAAAAATTATATTAACGCGCTGAGCACTTTATTTTGCGGGTATGGATTAGACTTAGCCGAAAAAGCTCGGCTATGTAAAATCGTTATATAGCCGAGCTTTTTCGGCAAAATCAGCTCAAGTTGACTTTGATGAAGTTTTCACTCTTGTCATGTGGTCTTAACACACATTTTTTTTTACAAATAAATGCAGTTACATTATAACATCCTTCCCGAATTAAGCTTGTAATGAGTTTTTCAAATGCTTCCTGTCGTTAATATGAATTATTTATGATTTCCTTTTTTTTATTTATTTCTGCATTTGAATCGACAAAATTTGCATCAGATTTTGGTGCGTTTTCGCTTAGAGATAGGGATGCACGAAAAATAAATATTCTTTAATTTTTTTTCTTAGTTAATGGATGCACCAAAATGTTTATTTTTTATTTTTCGGGGGTGTAAAATTGGATTTATTTAGATTTTTGTGCATTCAAGATGCAGTAAGTACTAAAGTACTCTAGGTAGGTCTCGGTGTGTTAAGTGACGCATTAGCTGATGAGTTTAATTATAGCGAATTTGAATGGAATTGCGATAGCTCTCAGTTGGAAAAGCAAGGTCGTAAAATCAAAGTAATTTTTTTTTATTGAAACTTGGCCTTCAAAGAAGGCTCTTTTTTACGTCGAAAACTAATTATTTAATCACTAGCTGTTACCCGCGGCTTCGCCCGCGTGAGTTTCGCTAAGATGAAAAATCTTTTTGTGTTCCAAACTGTAGTAACCTAAACTCCAGTACTCAAAATTTTAGCCATTTATCGTCTCTTGGAGTTCTTCATCAGATGATCTTCGATTTTTATACGTCAACAAAAAATGCTCGTCAGATTGATTTGCAAACTTTTGCAAAGGTACCATTTCCATATTTCTTATAGTTTAGCTGTTCTGTTAAAGTTTTTCATCAGGTGTTCCAGTTTTCAAAATCAATTATAGCCTATATGTTGCTCAGGCTTAATAGTTTCAAACAACAAAAAAAGTTTCATTCAAATCCGTCCAGTAGTTTTTGCGCGAAACGCGTACATACATACAGACAGACAAGAAATTCCAAAAAATATTTTTGCTTACTATTATTATTTTTAGGTCTAAAGGCTTTTAGGCTCTATCCATTTTAGTCAAAAATACTAAATGTACAGACAAAATATTTTTACTGTTTTATTATATGTATAGATAATATATTATGTCTCAAAGCTACAAACTACTAGCATTTCGGAACGACCACTGCTGAGAAGAAATGCCAAAAGAAACTCATGAAACAGTCTTGGTCGCCTAACATGCCAGAGTGGCTATTTATCAACTTTATACATACACTGGACGTCTTTCGGCTGAGAGATGAGATACATACTCTAGATTGTGTACAGTCAAAAATAAAATAAAATATAAGAAACAAATATAATATAATAAAACAAGTTATGTTTGTGATCGAGCAACCACAAAAGAAGAGAAAGAAAAGTATAAAGACTTGGTCGAGGGAAATTTTTCATCTTATCTAATTTCTATATTAATAAGAGTACTTCATTTTATATTACACTATACTATCACTTATATCTTCCTTCAGGTTTCGCAGTTTTCACATAACCATTCTATAACGAACCACTTTCGCTGCGTAATGCGCTGCGTACGGAATCGCAATGCGTTTTCTTTTAAATTCGATTGCCCACGCGTTAAAGACAATAGTTATTTCGCCTTGAATGCTGTTTATAAATGACTTAAGCGTTACATGTTACGTTGTTTCTAAGCCAGCGATTCTCGAACATACGTAAATGCCCTCGATACCAGATGAAAATAATTCTAAAATTTTCCTGTAGTCGTCTCCTAATAGGGGCTGATCAAATCACAGTATTTTGAATAATAATGGATTTTATTTGAAACTATCTGTCGCTCTGACGCTCATTGAAGAACATCAGTACGTAATTAGAAATTCGTACGTAAATAGATGTGCGTGAGTGAGATAAAAATCTTCATAGTCCTGTGCGGCTTGAGTCAGGCGGCGAAAAATACGCGTCTACCAGGAAGGTAGAGGCTTGTATTTGTTTCAAAAAGGGGCCAGTGCTACTAAACTTATTTTTCATCTATAAAAGTCAAAGTCAAAACCAATTTTAAGATAATTCTACTTAGTTGTATTTACGGGAACATTTTGGCAGCGCTTTTCCCATCCCACACCACTACTTTTTTTTGTTGTTCCCCAGTGGGCCAGATTGGGGGCCAACGGGAATATGCTGCTGACGCTAATCAACGATGATCTCCTCACTTGATTGCGCTCTTGATTGATCTGTTTCAGAGCCATGTTTCACTGTGAGTCACAATTAGTGGCTATACTATACACCACGATATAATCGTTTTTCATCAGCGAGCCCTTATCTGGCTGTCTTCCTTAATATTAGAAATTCATCATCCCTACACTTATCCCACTTCATGTGGGGTCAGTACAGCATGTCAGTTTGTTCGTCTGCGAAGACGCCAGTGCTGTGGTCTAAAGTACCAGCTTCGAATCTTACTCGTTACCAAAATATATTTTAGTAAGTTTGCGTAAGGACAAGGTTACTGTGTAGCTGAATGGTATATTTTCTATCAACATGTACTTCTAGATGTTTGCCATAGATAAACATATTTTAATTAATACTTTTTTCTATTCAAAATAATTAGTATTAGTTGCTATTGTATAACAATAGATTAGTTAGTATGGTATAAGTATGATCCTTTGCTGGCTTAGCTTGAAACGGTGGTGGACGGTGTATTCGCACTAAGATTCAGTGACAGTGGAGTCGTGTGTCAGTGGAGTGTCGGCAGCCGGTGAAATGAACATTTTGGTGGGAAAAAATGCTCAAGTATCATCGACGGTCGCATAGGCACAAGTCGCCTGTGCAGTGTTTGAGATGGAGGTTTGTATTGCATTTGTTAACTTTTATTGACGCCGTGTGGTGTATTGATTTAGACAGGAAAAAATATCCAAGAAAAGAATGTCAACAAAACGTGCACTCATTGTTATTCAGTGTACGTATGGAATTTTCAATTAAATGTAATTAGTGATTAGGCAGCACAAATGTTTATATATTGATCTGTTTGCAGAGAAATTTTCGTGTACACTGATATGCAATGTTCCGTTTGTTTCTACTGTGTATCTGCCTCTGGCCATAAAACCACAAATGTTTTATTACTAGCTGTCCAACTAAACTGTACACAGTTCCTACAAACAAATAAAATAATTTTAGTTGTGTTGACTATCATAAAATAGTTAGATTTTGCCCGCTATTTCGTCTCTTTTAGATTTGAAGTAACACAAATTACTTTCACCCTGTGAGAGGTGGAATTTCCGAATTGCTCCTCCGAACTTCACACAGTGACCAATTTTATATACTATAATAATTTATATATAGATAATGTTTTCATTGCATATCTGCCGCAAGATATTACCACGAAATTATGTATTGCAAGTGTATTGTAAACGGCAGTTCTCGCAAAATTATTTTAATTGGGTCGATAAAATAATTTGTGAATAACAATGATCTGTTTGTTTTCATACACCGCAAATAAGGCACGTGTTACTATTTAACCAATTAATGAGTAAGTGAACTTTATTTTAAACTAGCTGTTGACCGCGGCTTCGTCCGCCTGAGTTTCGCTTAGATGAAAAATCTTTTTGTGTTCCAAACTGTAGTAACCTAAACTTCAGTACTCAAAATATCAGCCATTTGGTTATCCCGGCTTTTGCTAAAGCCCCATTTCCATTTATTTTATAGAGTAGCTGTCTCTTGGAGTTCTTCATCAGATGTTCCATAATCTCAATTTTAATACGTCAGCAGAAAATGCTCATCAGGTTGATCGACTTTTACTAAGGCGCCATTTCCATATTTGTAATAGTGTAGCTGGTCTCTTGGAAGTTTTCATCAGATGATCCTGATCTTCGATTTTTATACGTCAACAGAAAATGCTCGCCAGATTGAACGACTTGTTAAGGCACCATGTTCATATTTCTTATAGTTTAACTGTTCTGTTTTGGTTCTTTATCAGGTGATCCAGTTTTCAAAATCAATTATAGCCTAAATGTTGCCCAGGCTCAATAGCTATACAACAAAAAAGTTTCATTCAAATCGGTTTAGTACTTTCGGAGATTAGCGTGATCATACAAACAGACAGACAGACAAAAAAATCAACGAAATTGTGTCCCTCTATCCATTTCAGTCAAAAATACTAAAAATAGACAAAATATTTTACACTCTAATTATATGTATAGATAATTGCTGTGCCCTGCGGCTTTGCTCTCGTAGTATTTTCGGGATGGTACTTAGTAGACTTTCTCATAAATGTGGCAATAACAGTTATTTTTTAAACCTGGCTGTATCTCTAGCAAGGCGAGATAAACAGTTAGGATATTTATGTAGATTCAATGTGATTTAAATTAGAAGTTGCTTTACGAACCGATGACCGTACCTGTCAGAGGACAAATTAAACTTTCGAACGATTCATTTTATATTTTACATAAGTCAACTCAATGGTCAAGTTTTCGACTGGTGCTTGGGATGCTTTCCTCGAAATTTGTGAATTTTCTATGAGGTGCTGGCGGAGATAATTGATCTACAGTGGTCGTACAGTGGCAGATCTATTGTTGTACCTACCTAGTTATAGTAGAGAATTGAAAAGGAAAATTTATTTGATACAGCATTGCAGCGCTGTTTGTTTATTCAGCTGCCTAGATCCCTGCTGGGCATAGTCCTTCATCTCTTCCCTCGACTTATCCCAGTCACAAATTTGACATCAATATTAACTATTTGTGATTTAAATGTGTTGGTCTATATTTTCAGATCATCTGGCGATACAGAGGCGGCAAGCACGGCGGCGGTAGAGAGCACCTTGGAGCGGCTTCGGAATACGCGCGGTGCCCTAGAGGAGCTGTGGAGCGATCGCGAGCGCCGGCTCGAGCTAACGCTGCAGCTCAGGCATTTTGAGCGGGACGCGCTCGAGGTACGTTGTGACGTCATGGCACAGGAACACGAAATACCACCGGTACAAAAAAATCATTGTAATTAAAAAAATAAAGAACTAAAGGGGATGAAAACTCAAAAAATACACTCAACATGCAAGGAAACTGTTTCCCTTATTGCATACGAAGTCACAAATAACTGATAACGGTACGTAACTGATTAGAAGTTAGTTAAACAATGACCATAAATGTCTACGCTTCATTATCTACACAAAAGTTGGACGGTCCTAGTACTTCCAGAGAGCACAATGCGTGAAACAACAGACGACGGTCGGAATCTGCCATTGTCGCGAGAGAGACTGGCGGCTGGCAATTCATGAGACGACGTCGCATTGCCCAGTTCTGACCTAAATACCGAGTGGAATTGCAACAGGAAAATATATTGTTCTTCATTTTATTTTGAGTTCCCCACCAGAAGTATAAAAAATATATTGTCATATTTCCCAAAATCCTTTTCTCCCTTTATAATTATAAATAAAAATGCTTAAGGCAATCACAAAGATGATGTACTGGATGGAACTCGATGTAATTCGGTAAAGAATATTTTTAAACAAAATTATTTTGAATACAACTAATTGTTGAGCAGGATATTCAGTACGTACGCTTTGATCTTTTTACCTTCCGTCCGGGGCGCCAGCGCACATAAAGTTGATTCGGGAAAGTTACGGTTCATTTTGCTGGTTTATTTTGTCAAAGAATCGGAACGAGGGGTCATCAAGCCGTGTAATGGCTTATTATTTTGTATGTGTATCCATCATGGTCTACATAAACTTACATGAACTACGATTTTTTATTTCTATTAGTTGAAAGGTGAATCAATTCAATTCTCCAAAATGAATAGTATTGAGCTATCGATTATGTTTTGTGTGTTGCAGGTGTCCTCTCGCTTGGAGCTGTGGGGCGACGAGCTGCAGCACTTGGAGCCGCCGCGCGAGCCGCAGCAGGCGGAGCAAGCGCTGGCCGCGCACAACGACAGCGTCGCCAGGATGCAGCACGCCACCTACCAGGTATACACGCTGCTCAGCTGGTTCACAATGCTGGTGCAGGAAGTGTCCTGCACCTGCAATTACATTCATTTCTTGAATATACTAACTTCTAACAAAACACACTTTTTTCTTTTGTGTGTGTATGATGACTTAAGGCTCTTTATGTTGTTAATTCAAATAATTAAGTAAATATGAGATGAAAGCTACATATAGATAACTGCGTATTTTCCAGGTGGTGCAGCAAGGGCAAGAGCTGGCGCAAGCTATCGCCGAGGCGGCTGACGTGATGGCCTCGAGCGGCTCGGAGGGCTCGGAGGCGCCGCTGGACCCGCACGCGAGGGTGCAGCTGCTGCTGGAGTTCCTGCACGACCGCCAGCTGGACCTGGAGGAGCTGGCCGAGGAGCGGCGCGCCAGGTTCGAACAGTGCGTGCAGCTGGGTAAGAAAAACTAACATAACTATAGCGGTGCATGTTATGGCATTCAGTGGGATATTCCATTTGTTATTTCAGGTTATATTCTTGTCCAATTCGCAAACCAAACTAAAATGAATAATATATCTTAGTAATATATCTGTTTGTAATATATTGGGTAAAACTAAACGCAGGCGTTTCCTGTTATCGCCGCCAGGCGTTTTGGGGTTCTCACACTGCTAGCGTGGATGGCGTCGCGTGTGGTGTCCGCCATTGCATTGTCCATGCGATATCGGTTTGATTTTTAATACGCGAGAGGTTCCGCGTTCTTTGATTGCTAATTAGCTTGAGTTGTGTTTGTGAATTTCCTGTTTGTTAAATAACTATTGAACTTTGTGTTTGTGTACCCGTCATGGTGACTTTTTCTTGTGAGAGGTGAAACGTGGCTGGCTGTTCACATCTGGCTGTTCCCGAGTGAAACTACGGGAAGAAATCTATTTATTTGTCCTGGGGAATTGAGATCTCAAGGGTTAGGTAGGGTAATTAGGAATTCCCCCTTCCCGAAGACACTCAAGTTTGGATCCGAAGAGAAAGAAGATTTAATTTGGTAAGTGTTCAATTGTATTTAATTTATAGGTTAGGTTATCATATAGGGCCCTGTAGCTCCCTTCATAAGCTACGGTGGTAGCAGACTGCGTATAGCTTAAGTTAGATTCTAGTCGGACAAGCGTGGTGTCGCGTGGAGATTTTTTCCCGGTACTTAATTTTACCGGTAGATTTTTTCCCGGTAAAGTTCCGGTACAGAATTCTTCCCGCCGCTTCGTTTGTCCGGATTCTCTCTGCCACATTTTCTGGCAGCAGAGCGTAGTTGCTCTGCACATTTTCTGGTAGCAGAGCGTAGTTTATCTACCCTCTATTTGTTCGTTTGTAAAAATAATTAATTGTTTGTAAAAATTATTAGATTTTTCTTAGTTTGTTTGTATAAGAATATTTGTAACCTTTTTGTATTTGTTTGCGGTTTGTACCGTGCGTTCCGGGTTTGTGCCATTCTCATACCTACCGCGGTTCTTCGTGTAGTTGCTTGATTTTGTTGTTTTTTATTTACCTTTTGTTATTTTTTGTTTGTGACTTGACGCGATGGCGAAGGCCTCCAATGCTAGGGCGACACTCGCCAACGAATTGAGATGGTTTGTGACGGCCGGAGGACTCCTGTCCCGGAAGGACAGGGAGGGCGCCATACTGCTAAGAGCGGATCACCTCCACTCACGATTGATTAGCGCGGAAGCGGCCATGGCGGCGCTTACCGAAGCCGATCTTACCCCGGAGGCCTACGCAGGTCACATGGCGGACATGGACCAGATCCTGAGTCTGCACGATGATATCGCGGAGGCGGTGACCGCAATAAGGGCGAGACAGGCTGGCGGACCAGCCCCTCGCACACCTGTTAGACAGGAAGGACCAGCGGTTACTGGTCGGCTCCCCACCCTTCAGCTGTCCCACTTTGGGGGTAGGATGGAGGAGTGGGTAGCATATAAAAATATGTTTGAGTCCCTGGTCGTAGCACGACAGGATTTGTCGAAGGCCCAGAAGATGGCCTACCTCCTCTCCACTCTTGAGGATGAAGCGCGGTCGCTCATCCAGCACCTCCGGGTGGAGGACGACCAGTACGATACGGCTTGGGAGTTATTGAACTCCCGCTACCAAAACTTACGTTTGTTAGCGGATGCGCACGCCGCACAGTTGATGGCCCTGCCCAAGGTGGCCCACAGGGCACAGTTGCGCCTGCAGTTGCTCACGCCCGTTACAGTGGCCTGTAACGCGCTCCGCACACTGGGGCTGCCGGTGGACCAATGGTCTTTTTTGTTGGTGCACATTGTATTGGGCAAATTGCCCAATGACATCCGCTCGCGGTTTGAGCGCGAAAATGCGGAGCGGGATAGCACCACCCTACCAACATTCACTGACTTGGTGAAGTTTTTGGAGTTTGAGGCACGGGCTGCTGAGAATACCATGACGGACTCAGCGCCATCCAGAGCGCCTGAACGTAGGCCCTTGGAACCCTCATGGCGAGGGAAGCCCCAACAGGGACGGCAACCGCCACCGCGTGGAGCTGGTGTGCGGGTTGCGCACACGGCAGCAGTCGCGAGGGACGCGGACTGCCTGCAATGTGGCCGGATGGGCCACAGCCTGCTACAATGCAGGGACTGGCAGAGACTGCCAGTACAAGATAGGCGCCGCATGGCAAAGCGGCATGAACTTTGCTTTTATTGTTTGGGCGGTCACTATGCACGTGACTGTCCCAGTGCCATACCATGCAGTGCATGCCGTGGGCGGCACCACGCGATGCTTTGCATGAACCGCAACGGGGATGGCACCCGGATGTTGAGGCAGGGGTCCCCTATGGGCGGGGGCGCTCCTGCGCGAAGCCCTCCACCACCGGACGGAGGACGCGGCTTCGCTCGTCGCGCCCCCCCTCGGGAGGGGGGTCGCGTGCCTGCGCGGGTCTTGGCGGACCGGGACCACGCGCCCCAAGGTCATGGCCAGTATGTGGCTGGCCAGGCCCCGGATCGAGCCCCCATGGGCGGGGGCCCTAGATCGGACGTGAGAGTGGGGACACCCCCCTCCACGCGGGTTACCAATGCCCAACACATGCAGCCGCAGCGGTTTTCTCCACCGCTGCACGAGTACCCACGGCTGGAGTACCACCCGCCGTACCATAGGTATGGCCGGGCCGCGGGTTATGCCCCCCTCAGATGGGGATGTGCACTCGCCCGCCATATTATCCGGGTCAGTGGCGCGCCCCTGGTTTGGAGAGAGTGGGGAGCCCGTAACTAGCTTGCTCCCTTGCTGGGACAGAGCCGCGGACGGTTCTGCTCCCTACCGCGGTGGTCCGCGTATGGGGTCGTGGGGGAAGCCATTAATTTGAGAGCTCTGTTGGACTCAGGGGCTCAAAGCAGTTTGGTTACCACTCGAGTGGCACGCCAGTTAGGTTTAGTCGTGGAAGACTCGCCTGTGCCACTTCTTGGAGTTGGTGGCATACAAGTGAAGTGTCTGACGGGCCAGACACTTGTCACCTTTTCTTCGCTGAAGTCCTCCACAATGAGGATCACGACTTCGGCTATGGTAATGGATACCATTGCGGGTTGGCACCCCTCGACAGACATACCGCCGGGTGTGTTGTCTTTGGTTTCGGGTCTGGATTTGGCCGACCCCTTTGTCTTTCATCCCGGCCCAGTGGACTTGCTCCTGGGCTCGGACGTATTGGGTTGGATTTTGTTGGGTACACAGAAGGCTCTGGGTTCGTCTTCACTGATGGCAGTGTCTACGATTTTTGGTTTTGCCCTGATGGGCCCTGTGTTTGATAATGGCACCGCGGAGGAGCCACCGGTCGTCGCATCAGCGTCCTTGGCCAAGACCATGCAAAGGTTTTGGGAGGTGGAGGAGCCACCTATGAGTTCCAGGATGGATCCGGAACACGCTGAGTGCGAAGCCCTTTTTCGATCAACCACGGAGAGGTTGCCCTCCGGTCGGTTTGTAACTAGGTTACCTTTTGTTGCCTCTCGTCCTAGCCTAGGGCAAAGTAGGGCGCTTGCGGAGAAACGACTGCTGTCCATGGAGCGACGCATGCAGCGTGACCACGTACTTCGCGATAAATATATTGAATTTATGCGCGAGTACGAGGATTTGGGTCACATGTCTCCGGCTCGAGTTGATTGGAGCTCAACTGAGCATTATTTTTTGCCCCACCACGCGGTGGTGAAGGCCTCAACAGGCAAATTGAGGACCGTCTTCGATGGGTCCGCACCCACTTCGAACGGAGTTTCGTTGAATCTATGTTTGCATTCAGGTCCCAAATTGCATAGGGACATAATTGACATCATCTTGAACTTTAGAAGACATCAAGTGGTTTTTGGCGCGGACATCCGGATGATGTTCCGCCAGACAGTCATACATCCTGAGGACAGGCGATTCCAGTTGATACTCTGGCGTGAGCGCCCTGAGGATCCTGTGACGGTGTATGAACTCAATACAAACACCTATGGTTTGAAATCTAGTCCCTATATCGCCATCAGATCATTGCTTGAATTGGCAGAGCGGGAACGGATCCGCTTTCCCCGTGGGGCTTCCGTGCTGTCACGTGACTTGTATGTTGATGACGTGTGCACCGGAGCCCAAAGTATTGAGGAGGCCCTCCTACTGCGGGATGAATTGATTGAAATATTGAAGACAGGTGGCTACGAGCTACGTAAGTGGTTGTCCAATGAGCCTAAAGTTCTAGAAGGGATCCCGGAGGATCACCAACAGAACCCTCACCTGTTTGAGGATGTGGATGATCCCAACAGGATAGCGGTGCTGGGCATGCAGTACCAGCCGCTAACCGATATTTTCACATTCCAAGTGGACTTGGAAATACCAAAAGTCTGGACTAAGAGAACGGTGTTGTCCGTAATAGCCCGTATGTTTGATCCAAGCGGTTGGATCAGTCCAGTGATATTCTCTGCAAAGTGTCTTCTTCAGAGACTTTGGACTTTGGGCGTTCTCGTGGGACGAGCCGCTGTTTGGCTCTCCATTGGATGATTGGCTCGAGTTGTTTTCATCGATTAAGGAAGTCAATCGGATTGCCTTGCCTCGTCGAATATTGCCCCCGGGAAATATCGAGCCAGCCTGCATGGCTTTTGTGACGCGTCGGAGCGAGGCTACGCCGCGTCAGTCTATATGCGGACAGTTGACGCCGATGGCCGGGTCAATGTCTCGCTTTTGTTAGGGAAGAGCAAGGTCGCCCCCATCAGGACTAGGCTGACTATTCCCAAGCTTGAGTTGAGTGGAGCTCACCTTCTTTCTAAATTGTTGCATCACGTTGCCAGTGAGCTGGCGGCCACGGTCGAGATACGGGACATCTTCGCCTGGTCGGATAGCCAGGTCGCGCTTGCATGGTTGCGCGCGGCCCCACATACCTTGGAGGTTTTTGTGGGAAATCGGGTTTCCCAAATCCAGAATATCGGAATTGATATAACATGGAGACATGTGCCGGGAGAGCTTAACCCAGCGGACTGTGCCTCCCGAGGTTGTACGGCACCAGAATTGGTGTCACACCCGCTCTGGTGGGGTCCAGAGTGGCTGATGGGATCAGAAACTTCTTGGCCTGTCTGTCAGACAGATGTTACTTCTTTGAGTTTGACTGGGCTCCGTGTACATGCTGTAGTCGCTGAGACGACGTCGGAGCCGGATTGGCTACTTGCTCGGTATAGCAGCTTGGGTAAGCTTCTGGGTGTCACCAGTTGGATTAAGCGTTTCATACATAATTGTAGAAACCCACAGGCAAAGCGGTTGGAGCCGATTGCAGGTGCAGAAGAGCGCCGGAGCGCATTGTTGCATTGGGTCCGTGTCGTGCAGACCGGACGGTTTGAGTCAGAGCTTCGTATCTTGCGCGACGGACGCGCTAAGTTGAAGGGCGCGGTCGCTCGTTTGAACCCGTACATCGACTCGGATGGGCTTCTTCGGGTTGGAGGCAGGCTCCGGAAGGCGGATCTTCCATATGAGACTCGCCATCCTCTGTTGTTGCCCAAGGGCGGACCCTTGGTGCAGCTTTTGGTGTCTGATCGACACATTCGTAACGCCCATGCTGGGTGCAATGCTTTGTTGGCTATTTTGCAACGCGAGTTTTGGATTTTGTCAGCCCGAAGAGCAATCCGTAGTGTCCTGTTTCGATGTATTGCATGTTATAGGTTGAAGGCATCCACGATGCAACCACAGATGGGTGATTTGCCCGCTGATCGAATCCGACCTTCGAGACCGTTTGACGGCGTTGGAACCGATTTTGCCGGTCCCTTTTCGATCAAGGCTTCTCCCTTTCGTAATGCCCGTATTGTGAAGGGCTATTTGTGTGTATTTGTTTGTTTGGCCACCAAGGCTGTCCATTTGGAGGTGGTATCGGCTCTGACTACGGAGGCCTTCGTCGCCGCGTTGGATCGCTTTGTTTCGCGTCGAGGTCTACCTTCCCTTATTAGGTCTGACAATGGCACAAACTATAAAGGAACTGTAAATTATCTTAAGGATGTTTCTGTGTTTATTGATAAAAATTGTACTAGTTTAAGTCAAATTGCTGCCCAAAGGGGAATAACCTGGAAGTTTAGTCCCCCAAGTTGCCCCCATTGGGGAGGGATTTTTGAAGCGGCTGTGAAATCCGCAAAGACCCACCTCCGCCGCATTATCGGAGAAACGGCTCTAACTTTTGAAGAGCTGGCCACAGTGTTTTGTAAAGTTGAGGCGGTCCTCAACTCTCGTCCTCTCTGTCCGCTATCTCCAGATCCAAATGACTTGGAAGCTCTCACCCCTGGTCATTTTTTGGTGGGAGGGCCGTTGAATGCCCTGCCCGAATACCCGTGGAAGGATGAACGCGTATATCGGTTGTCGCGTTTTCAAATGTTGCAGCAAATGAGCCAGGACTTTTGGCGTCGCTGGTCGCTTGAATATTTGCATTTGCTGCAGCAAAGAGTGAAGTGGACAGACAGGACTGAGCCTCCCAGGGAGGGTGATTTAGTATTGTTAAAAGAGGCAAATTTGCCCTCATTGCTTTGGCGACGAGCTCGCATATTACGTTTGATTCTTGGCGGAGATGGCACTCCGCGTGTGGCTGAGGTGTTGGTCGACGGTTCGATTTTAAGGAGAGGTGTGACCTCTCTCGCCCGCCTTCCCGTAGAGTAAGCTAGCGGTCTGCTTCTCAGACCGGGACGGGGGGATGTTTGTAATATATTGGGTAAAACTAAACGCAGGCGTTTCCTGTTATCGCCGCCAGGCGCTTTGGGGTTCTCACACTGCTAGCGTGGATGGCGTCGCGTGTGGTGTCCGCCATTGCATTGTCCATGCGATATCGGTTTGATTTTTAATACGCGAGAGGTTCCGCGTTCTTTGATTGCTAATTAGCTTGAGTTGTGTTTGTGAATTTCCTGTTTGTTAAATAACTATTGAACTTTGTGTTTGTGTACCCGTCATGGTGACTTTTTCTTGTGAGAGGTGAAACGTGGCTGGCTGTTCACATCTGGCTGTTCCCGAGTGAAACTACGGGACGAAATCTATTTATTTGTCCTGGGGAATTGAGATCTCAAGGGTTAGGTAGGGTAATTAGGAATTCCCCCTTCCCGAAGACACTCAAGTTTGGATCCGAAGAGAAAGAAGATTTAATTTGGTAAGTGTTCAATTGTATTTAATTTATAGGTTAGGTTATCATATAGGGCCCTGTAGCTCCCTTCATAAGCTACGGTGGTAGCAGACTGCGTATAGCTTAAGTTAGATTCTAGTCGGACAAGCGTGGTGTCGCGTGGAGATTTTTTCCCGGTACTTAATTTTACCGGTAGATTTTTTCCCGGTAAAGTTCCGGTACAGAATTCTTCCCGCCGCTTCGTTTGTCCGGATTCTCTCTGCCACATTTTCTGGCAGCAGAGCGTAGTTGCTCTGCACAATATCTTTATCTACACTCATGTCGAAATATTCAAATTACGAATTTGAAGATGGTTTTATAAAGACGTACTTTATAAACGCACATACATAAAATAAAAAATCAAAAAGTCAGTATACTACCGCTAGCTGTATCGTAAAATAACTTTAATTTTTATAGTACACTTTTATTTTTTAATTTATTAAATTAGGCAATGGTTTTAAACTGAATGTAAAAAAGAGGCGCGCACGCATGTGCAGTTTGAACTTGTGAAAAAAGTGGTGCACGCAATCGTAGTTTGAACTTAATTTCCCGCTATAATTTTTTTATTTGTTACCTAGCTACTTTGTTTAATTTTAATTGTTCCTATGAGTGAAGATAAAGTAGTATATGCAACTGTACATAATTAAGCATTAAAAGAGGATCCACAGAGGATGCCGTATCAGCTTTGGTGGATGACATAGTAAAACATTTAGATGAAAAATCGAAATGTTTAGTTATTTTTCTAGATCTGTCAAAGGCTTTTGACACGGTCTGTATCCCTAGACTAATACGCAAATTAGAAGCAATAGGTATTAGAGGCATTGCACTCGAACTCTTTCGAGATTATCTCACTAACCGAACACAAATCACTAAGATTGGTAACTATGTGAGCGAAGAGGCGTTAATATCATTTGGCGTACCACAAGGTAGTATTCTTGGCCCCACCCTCTTCACCACTTATATTAATGAAATCTGCGAACTAAAAATACCTAACTGTCGCATTATCTCGTATGCAGACGATACTGCACTTCTTATTCATGGGCAGAAATGGCCTGAAGTCTACACTCACGCAGAAACTGCACTAACGGAAGTAATGACATGCCTTAGAAATAATATATTGACTTTGAACCTAGCTAAAACTAATTATATTGCATTTGGCCTGAGAGCTCCTTCGCGACCCTGTTCCAATAACTTTGTTCTGAAAGCGCATAACTGCCCCAGCCCCACCCCGAACTGTTCTTGTCTTGTCGTCACTAGAGTCACACACACAAAATATCTCGGAATTCACCTTGACCAAGCACTTAATTGGCAACAACATATCAAAACGCTCACTTCCCGTACTAGGAAACTTATTTATATCTTCAAAAATCTGAGATATGCAGCTGACTTCCCAACAATCAAAATGACATATTTAGCTTTGTGTCAGTCTCTTTTGACTTATTGCATTGCAGTCTGGGGTGGTGCTGCCAAGACAACACTACTCCCACTGGAGAGATCACAACGTGCTGTTCTTAAAGTTATGACCCGTAAGCCATATCGCTATCCGACCTTCCAACTTTACTCTGACACTTCTGTCCTAACAGTCAGGCAGCTCTTTGTTCTCCAGATAATTCTCAAAAACACCGCCTGATCGGGTTCGATCAAAATTTACGCAAGCACAAACGAGTGAAGTACACGGTCTGTCCAACCTTAGCTCACAGAACAATACTGGCCAAACGTAACTTCAGAGTACTTAGTTGCGCTCTTTACAATCAAATAAATAAATCCTTAAATATATATCCCTGCACAAAATATAAATGTAAAACAATTGTCCAAAACTGGTTAAAACGTCTAAACTATGATGAAACAGAATCCCTCCTACCTTAAACAACTGCAAAAAAAAAAAAAATACATGATACTTAACTTTATAAAACGCCATAAAACGTGTTTATTTCCACTGTGTGATTATCTATCTATTTATATCTACTTATTTATTTATATACTATATAACAACACACATACATCTTAAGCCTCACTTTCATTCATCCATACATATATACCAGTACTCCCATGATACACAACACAAACATACGTACACATTTATTCTATTCTCGCTCACCGCTAAAATACATAAAATGTAATAGGCACCAATACTAATTTTATCTTGAATTTTTGTTATGTATAATCATGTCAAATTCTAAATATTATTATAGTCTTAGGCCCAATCACAGATTAGACTAGCTGGGCCTAAGCGAAGCCTCTTTCTTTAATTCTAGTAGCCTGTCGGAAGTATAGTGTGGGTAGGTACATATCACGACCTATGTACTAGACTTTAAAAAAATGTACTGCGCTCTTTCCATCAACCGATCGGTTGTTCATCACCCGAGATACAGACCTATGTCTAGTTCGGGGGTGAGCTCCCGGATGGAGGATGGACTGGCCGCCTTCACTACTTGCTAGTTTTGTGTCCTCTTATTTATATACACATAAACATAAATATTTGTACTTAAAATACCTACCTTACTGTAAGGAATTAATTCAGGCAAATAAAAGACTTTTTACTTTTTTTTTACTTTTAAAACATTCTTGTGATCTTATTACGAAACTCGCCTTCGGTTCGTTTCATAAAACCACACTCACGTTTTAATGCCTCTCATTATGTATCAGTTGCATAAACAACTATTATGTCTATTTTTGGATTTTTGAGCATCTCAGATGCAATAAGGTTAGGTTACGCATGCCTAATGCGTTTCAATAGAAATTGGATATGGTGAAGATTTTCGATGTGCAGGATTGAAATGCGATAGCTCAGATGGAAGAGCAAGGTCGTATAAAGACCTGGTCGCGGGTTCAAGTCCTGCTCGCATGGAATTTTTTCACCATATCTTATTTCTATATGAAAGTACTTTAGAACTATTATGTCCTTTGAAATTAAATGATAAATTGTTGCCAGGTCAATTCCAAAAAGACGCTGCGCAAGTAGTGAGTTGGATCCGCAACGGCGAGGCGATGTTGGCGGCTTCGTTCTCCATCCCCGGGACGCTGGCGGAGGCCGAGCAGCTCAAGCGGGAGCACGACCAGTTCCAGGTGGCCGTGGAGAAGACGCACGCCAGCGCGGTGCAGGTTAAATACAGGGCTGACGCCTTGAGAGCCGCCAACCATTACGACCCGCACACTATTCGGTGAGTTTCTTCTTCTTCCATCTTCATCATTACAACTCCGGCGCCCTACTGGTAAGAGGAGCGATCCTTGATGTATTTGCCCATAGTGCCGTGGATAAGCTGGGTAGAGCATGGCTGCAAGACCTGCCGACCATAGGTAGGTTCCCTATTGGGTGAGCAATTGCTCAATAGAATGAAGCGGCCCTCCCTTTTGTGTCCTAGAGGATTTATTTATTTAATCGTATGCCATGCATGCACCCAGAGTCGCCCCTCGTAATATTGAACTAGTAGCTATAACCTAATATCTAAATTCCTAGAGGATGGTATTGGGAGAAGGCGCTAATAATTCATTGCTCATCAAGGTTTCTACTACAGATTTATATGCCATGGGCTAGCAAGCTGTCTGTGCGATCGTACGTCTTCCCTCTGCGCTTAATAATAATGATGAGTAAAAGGAGATGATATTGTGACCGTCTTGATATGTGACCAAACTAAGTTCCACCTTTATTAAGTTTGACCCCATTATATTTCCAGAGAGATATCCGAAGAAGTGACAGAGCGTTGGCAGCGCCTCGTGACGTGCGCGGAAGAGCGTCACAAGCTGGTGACGGCGTCGCTGAACTTCTACAAGACGGCGGAACAAGTCTGCTCCGTGCTGGACTCGCTGGAGAGGGAGTACCGGCGGGACGAGGACTGGTGCGGCTCCGCGGTCGCGCCCAGTGACGAGCCAGCGCTCAACAACGCAGACAAAGCCGCGCAGGTGAATCTATATGTGGGATTGCAGCATTTCCTACTCTATCAAGACAGTACTGGGAAAAGATCAATAATACACAAAATGTTAATTATTCATTCAAATGATCGCTCTGAAGGAGCGAATTATATCATTCGCTCCTTCAGAAGCTATATACATACGCCAACGAATAAATCCAATCATCAAAAAAAATTTAAACGCTTTTTCCGGAATTGAGTAGAGTTCTCGCCGCGAATTCTCCTTTATGTCTCCTACCGAATGGAAATGGGTGCCACGACGTGGTAATTTGAGTTTAGGAAAAAGAAAAAGACGCATGGCGCCATATCAGGTGAATAAGGTTGTTTCTCAATGATATTTGTGGAGTTTTTGGTCAGAAATTCGTTCAAAATGATAGCCTTGTGCGAAGGCGCATTGTCGTGGTGAAAAGTCCAAAACTTTTCTTTCCATAAATCTGGCCTTTTTCTACGGATCGATTTGTGAGATACAGAAAATTCAACGGCTATCTCTCTGAAAGTTGAATGAAGATTTTCAGTTACTATTTTCTTTACTTTTGCGATGTTAGCTTCAGTTGCAGACGTTGATGGCCTACCAGAGCGAGACAAATCTTCCATCACATCTCGACAGCTTTTAAACGCTTTGTACCACTCATAAGCACGTGTTTTTGATATAGTCGATTCACCATAAGCCTTCTGTAACATTTTTAGTAATTCCGAACACTAAATTCTATTGGCGATGCAAAATATAAGACAAACACTTTGTTCGATGTTTTTGACCATTATGAAAATCGCAATATACACTTGATATGATACAACTATAAACGGCACTGTATAAAATATAAATAACAGATGCAGCTTAAACTCCGTGCCAAAATGGAACAAAGTAGTGCCAACCCAACAACAACAAAAAATAAAAAAATAATAATTTGGAACCATAAACAAATCATCCATTCCCGATACTTTTTTGACTGAATGTATGTCAGGAAGGAATGGACGCGTTATACGGGTGTGAAAGAGAAGAGAGATTATGCAAGGATTATGCTCTTTTGTACTTAAATAGGAACAAATATACTCTGTGTACCAAATTTCATCGAAATCTGTCCAGCTATGTTGACGTGACTGAGTATTAAACTAACATCCATAATATCACGTGTATAATAGTAGTTTATGCAACTGTCATATAATAGAGGGTATTAAAACATGAGTGTAATTTTTGAAACAAGCCGCAGGCGAGTTTCAAAATAGGATTACACGAGTGTTTTATTACCTAATTATATGCAGTTGCATACACTACTTTATTTAATCTCTGGTATGGCTATAGGTGGCTACATTAAATAAAATGCAACATAAAAGAAACATTTCATAAAGTCTTGGTAACATTTGTCGTCCGCTTTTCTTGATTTTTCTGGCAAAAGACTATTCGTCAGTTTCGTAGCTGTTTTTAGAATGTCAGGTGGAGTCAAATTTTCGTCAGTATCATCGGTGTTGCTTGACATTTTACACGACTGACCAAAAAGGAGTGTTATGTTTTCAGGGTTCATGTATGTATTGTTAGACGGAAGATAGAAGACTGCCCATCCCTATAAACGCGGCACGTCACTAGTGGTGCGCTGTGATTGGGGCAGCGATTGGACGAGCTGTCATGTGGTAGCCAGCTAATTTTCATGATCCGACATGCTTTGTTTTGGACAATATCATAAGATCTTTTGTTTTGTGTTAATGTTTAAAGTAGAATATTAAATGATGGATGTACAAGTGTCATCCTAGGCTTTTAATTTCAGCGTATTTAATATCTCAGAAGTGAGATCCAAGGACCTACCGACCTACTAACCACTATGTTTGTAATATATTGGGTAAAACTAAACGCAGGCGTTTCGCATTGCTGCCGCCAGAGGGCGTTCGGGGTTTTCACACTGCTAGCGTGGATGGCGTCGCGTGTGGTGTCCGCCATTGCATTGTCCAGGGCGATATCGGTTTGATTTTAATACGCGGAGCGGTCTCGCGTCTTTTGCTTGTTGTTTAGTTTGAGTGATAATTGTGAATTTCCTGTTTGTTAAATAACTATTGAATTTGTGTTTGTGAAAAACTCTGTTATTGTGACTTTTTCTTGTGAGAGGTGAAACGTGGCTGGCTGTTCACATCTGGCTGTTCCCGAGTGAAACTACGGGAAGAAATCTATTTATTTGTCCTGGGGAATTGAGATCTCAAGGGTTAGGTAGGGTAATTAGGAATTCCCCCTTCCCGAAGACACTCAAGTTTGGATCCGAAGAGAAAGAAGATTTAGTTTGGTAAGTGTTCAATTCTAGTTAATTTATAGGTTAGGTTATCATATAGGGCCCTGTAGCTCCCTTCATAAGCTACGGTGGTAGCAGACTGCGTTAAGTTAGTTAGGTTTTAGTCGGGCAAACGTGGTGCCGCGTGGAGATTTTTTCCCGGTACTTATTTTTACCGGTGGTTTTTTCCCGGTGAAGTTCCGGTACAGAATTCTTCCCGCCGCTTCGTTTGTCCGGATTCTCGCTGCCACATTTTCTGGCAGCAGAGCGTAGTTGCTCTGCACATTTTCTGGTAGCAGAGCGTAGTTTATCTACCCTCTATTTGTTCGTTTGTAAAAAATAATTAATTGTTTGTAAAAATTATTAGATTTTTCTTAGTTTGTTTGTATAAGAATATTTGTAACCTTTTTTGTATTTGTTTGCGGTTTGTACCGTGCGTTCCGGGTTTGTGCCATTCTCATACCTACCGCGGTTCTTCGTGTAGTTGCTTGATTTTGTTGTTTTTTATTTACCTTTTGTTATTTTTTGTTTGTGACTTGACGCGATGGCGAAGGCCTCCAATGCTAGGGCGACACTCGCCAACGAATTGAGATGGTTTGTGACGGCCGGAGGACTCCTGTCCCGGAAGGACAGGGAGGGCGCCATACTGCTAAGAGCGGATCACCTCCACTCACGTTTGATTAGCGCGGAAGCGGCCATGGCGGCGCTTACCGAAGCCGATCTTACCCCGGAGGCCTACGCAGGTCACATGGCGGACATGGACCAGATCCTGAGTCTGCACGATGATATCGCGGAGGCGGTGACCGCAATAAGGGCGAGACAGGCTGGCGGACCAGCCCCTCGCACACCTGTTAGACAGGAAGGACCAGCGGTTACTGGTCGGCTCCCCACCCTTCAGCTGTCCCACTTTGGGGGTAGGATGGAGGAGTGGGTAGCATATAAAAATATGTTTGAGTCCCTGGTCGTAGCACGACAGGATTTGTCGAAGGCCCAGAAGATGGCCTACCTCCTCTCCACTCTTGAGGATGAAGCGCGGTCGCTCATCCAGCACCTCCGGGTGGAGGACGACCAGTACGATACGGCTTGGGAGTTATTGAACTCCCGCTACCAAAACTTACGTTTGTTAGCGGATGCGCACGCCGCACAGTTGATGGCCCTGCCCAAGGTGGCCAACAGGGCACAGTTGCGCCTGCAGTTGCTCACGCCCGTTACAGTGGCCTGTAACGCGCTCCGCACACTGGGGCTGCCGGTGGACCAATGGTCCTTTTTGCTGGTGCACATTGTATTGGGCAAATTACCCAATGACATCCGCTCGCGATTTGAGCGCGAGAATGCGGAACGGGACAGCACCACCCTACCAACATTCACTGACTTGGTGAAGTTTTTGGAGTTTGAGGCACGGGCCGCTGAGAATACCATGACGGACTCAGCGCCATCCAGAGCGCCTGAACGTAGGCCCTTGGAACCCTCATGGAGAGGTAAGCCCCAACAGGGACGGCAACCGCCACCGCGTGGAGCTGGTGTGCGGGTTGCACACACGGCAGCAGTCGCGGGGGACGCGGACTGCCTGCAATGTGGCCGGATGGGCCACAGCCTGCTGCAATGCAGGGACTGGCAGAGGCTGCCAGTACAAGATCGGCGCCGCATGGCAAGGCGGCATGAACTTTGCTTCTACTGTTTGGGCAGTCACTATGCACGTGACTGTCCCAGGGCCATACCATGCAGTGCATGCCGTGGGCTGCACCACGTGATGCTCTGCATGAACCGGAACGGGGATGGCCCCCGGTTGTTGAGGCAGGGGTCCCCTATGGGCGGGGCGCTCCTGCGCGAAGCCCTCCACCATCGGACGGAGGACGCGGCTTCGCTCGTCGCACCCCCTCGGGAGGGGGTCGCGTACCTGCGCGGGTCTTGGCGGACCGGGACCACGCGCCCCAAGGTCATGGCCAGTATGTAGCTGGCCAGGCCCCGGATAGGGCCCCCATGGGCGGGGGCCCTAGATCGGACGTGAGAGTGGGGACACCCCTCCACGCGGGTTACCAATGCCCAACACATGCAGCCGCAGCGGTTTTCTCCGCCGCTGCACGAGTACCCACGGCTGGAGTACCACCCGCCGTACCATATGTATGGCCGGGCCGCGGGTTCTGCCCCCCCTCAGAGGGGGATGTGCACTCGCCCGCCATATTATCCGGGTCAGTGGCGCGCCCCTGGTTTGGAGAGAGTGGGGAGCCCGTAACTAGCTTGCTCCCTTGCTGGGACAGAGCCGCGGACGGTTCTGCTCCCTACCGCGGTGGTCCGCGTATGGGGTCGTGGGGGAAGCCATGAATTTGAGAGCTCTGTTGGACTCAGGGGCTCAAAGCAGTTTGGTTACCACTCGAGTGGCACACCAGTTAGGTTTAGTCGTGGAAGACTCGCCTGTGCCACTTCTTGGAGTTGGTGGCATACAAGTGAAGTGTCTGACGGGCCAGACACTTGTCACCTTTTCTTCGCTGAAGTCCTCCACAATGAGGATCACGACTTCGGCTATGGTAATGGATACCATTGCGGGTTGGCACCCCTCGACAGACATACCGCCGGGTGTGTTGTCTTTGGTTTCGGGTCTGGATTTGGCCGACCCCTTTGTTTTTCATCCCGGCCCAGTGGACTTGCTCCTGGGCTCGGACGTATTGGGTTGGATTTTGTTGGGTACACAGAAGGCTCTGGGTTCGTCTTCACTGATGGCAGTGTCTACGATTTTTGGTTTCGCCCTGATGGGCCCTGTGTTTGATAATGGCACCGCGGAGGAGCCACCGGTTGTCGCATCTGCGTCCTTTGCCAAGACCATGCAAAGGTTTTGGGAGGTGGAGGAGCCACCTATGAGTTCCAGGATGGATCCGGAACACGCTGAGTGCGAAGCCCTTTTTCGATCGACCACGGAGAGGTTGCCCTCCGGTCGGTTTGTAACTAGGTTACCCTTTGTTGCCTCTCGTCCTAGCCTAGGGCAAAGTAGGGCGCTTGCGGAGAAACGACTGCTGTCCATGGAGCGACGCATGCAGCGTGACCACGTACTTCGCGATAAATATATTGAATTTATGCGCGAGTACGAGGATTTGGGTCACATGTCTCCGGCTCGAGTTGATTGGAGCTCAACTGAGCATTATTTTTTGCCCCACCACGCGGTGGTGAAGGCCTCAACAGGCAAATTGAGGACCGTCTTCGATGGGTCCGCACCCACTTCGAACGGGGTTTCGTTGAATCTGTGTTTGCATTCGGGTCCCAAATTGCATAGGGACATAATTGACATCATCTTGAACTTTAGAAGACATCAAGTGGTTTTTGGTGCGGACATCCGGATGATGTTCCGCCAGACAGTCATACATCCTGAGGACAGGCGATTCCAGTTGATACTCTGGCGTGAGCGCCCTGAGGATCCTGTGACGGTGTATGAACTCAACACAAACACGTATGGTTTGAAATCTAGTCCCTATATCGCCATCAGATCATTGCTTGAATTGGCAGAGCGGGAACGGATCCGCTTTCCCCGTGGGGCTTCCGTGCTGTCACGTGACTTGTATGTTGATGACGTGTGCACCGGAGCCCAAAGTATTGAGGAGGCCCTCCTACTGCGGGATGAATTGATTGAAATATTGAAGACAGGTGGCTACGAGCTACGTAAGTGGTTGTCTAATGAGCCTAAAGTTCTAGAAGGGATCCCGGAGGATCACCAACAGAACCCTCACCTGTTTGAGGATGTGGATGATCCCAACAGGATAGCGGTGCTGGGCATGCAGTACCAGCCGCTAACCGATATTTTTACATTCCAAGTGGACTTGGAAATACCAAAGGTCTGGACTAAGAGAACGGTGTTGTCCGTAATAGCCCGTATGTTTGATCCAAGCGGTTGGATCAGTCCAGTGATATTCTCTGCAAAGTGTCTTCTTCAGAGACTTTGGACTTTGGGCGTCTCGTGGGACGAGCCGCTGTTTGGCTCTCCATTGGATGATTGGCTCGAGTTGTTTTCATCGATTAAGGAAGTCAATCGGATTGCCTTGCCTCGTCGAATATTGCCCCCGGGAAATATCGAGCCAGCCTGCATGGCTTTTGTGACGCGTCGGAGCGAGGCTACGCCGCGTCAGTCTATATGCGGACAGTTGACGCCGATGGCCGGGTCAATGTCTCGCTTTTGTTAGGGAAGAGCAAGGTCGCCCCCATCAGGACTAGGCTGACTATTCCCAAGCTTGAGTTGAGTGGAGCTCACCTTCTCTCTAAATTGTTGCATCACGTTGCATGTGAGCTGGCGGCCACGGTCGAGATACGGGACATCTTCGCCTGGTCGGATAGCCAGGTCGCGCTTGCATGGTTGCGCGCGGCTCCACATACCTTGAGGTTTTTGTGGGAAATCGGGTTTCCCAAATCCAGAATATCGGAATTGATATAACATGGAGACATGTGCCGGGAGAGCTTAACCCAGCGGACTGTGCTTCCCGAGGTTGTACGGCACCAGAATTGGTGTCACACCCGCTCTGGTGGGGTCCAGAGTGGCTGATGGGATCAGAAACTTCTTGGCCTGTCTGTCAGACAGATGTTACTTCTTTGAGTTTGACTGGGCTCCGTGTACATGCTGTAGTCGCTGAGACGACGTCGGAGCCGGATTGGCTACTTGCTCGGTATAGCAGCTTGGATAAGCTTCTGGGTGTCACCAGTTGGATTAAGCGTTTCATACATAATTGTAGAAACCCACAGGCAAAGCGGTTGGAGCCGATTGCAGGTGCAGAAGAGCGCCGGAGCGCATTGTTGCATTGGGTCCGTGTCGTGCAGACCGGACGGTTTGAGTCAGAGCTTCAGATTTTGCGCGACGGACGCGCTAAGTTGAAGGGCGCGGTCGCTCGTTTGAACCCGTACATCGACTCGGATGGGCTTCTTCGGGTTGGAGGCAGGCTCCGGAAGGCGGATCTTCCATATGAGACTCGCCATCCTCTGTTGTTGCCCAAGGGCGGACCCTTGGTGCAGCTTTTGGTGTCTGATCGACACATTCGTAACGCCCATGCTGGGTGCAATGCTTTGTTGGCTATTTTGCAACGCGAATTTTGGATATTGTCTGCCCGAAGAGCAATCCGTAGTGTTCTGTTTCGATGTATTGCATGTTATAGGTTGAAGGCATCCACGATGCAACCACAGATGGGTGATTTGCCCGTTGATCGAATTCGACCTTCGAGGCCGTTTGACGGCGTTGGAACCGATTTTGCCGGTCCCTTTTCGATCAAGGCTTCTCCCTTTCGTAATGCCCGTATTGTGAAGGGCTATTTGTGTGTATTTGTTTGTTTGGCCACCAAGGCTGTCCATTTGGAGGTGGTATCGGCTCTGACTACGGAGGCCTTCGTCGCCGCGTTGGATCGCTTTGTTTCGCGTCGAGGTCTACCTTCCCTTATTAGGTCTGATAATGGCACAAACTATAAAGGAACTGTAAATTATCTTAAGGATGTTTCCGTGTTTATTGATAAAAATTGTACTAGTTTAAGTCAAATTGCTGCCCAAAGGGGAATAACCTGGAAATTTAGTCCCCCAAGTTGCCCCCATTGGGGAGGGATTTTTGAAGCGGCTGTGAAATCCGCAAAGACCCACCTCCGCCGCATTATCGGAGAAACGGCTCTAACTTTTGAAGAGCTGGCCACAGTGTTTTGTAAAGTTGAGGCGGTCCTCAACTCTCGTCCTCTCTGTCCGCTATCTCCAGATCCAAATGACTTGGAAGCTCTCACCCCTGGTCATTTTTTGGTGGGAGGGCCGTTGAATGCCCTGCCCGAATACCCGTGGAAGGATGAACGCGTATATCGGTTGTCGCGTTTTCAAATGTTGCAGCAAATGAGCCAGGACTTTTGGCGTCGCTGGTCGCTTGAATATTTGCATTTGCTGCAGCAAAGAGTGAAGTGGACAGACAGGACTGAGCCTCCCAGGGAGGGTGATTTAGTATTGTTAAAAGAGGCAAATTTGCCCTCATTGCTTTGGCGACGAGCTCGCATATTACGTTTGATTCTTGGCGGAGATGGCACTCCGCGTGTGGCTGAGGTGTTGGTCGACGGTTCGATTTTAAGGAGAGGTGTGACCTCTCTCGCCCGCCTTCCCGTAGAGTAAGCTAGCGGTCTGCTTCTCAGACCGGGACGGGGGGATGTTTGTAATATATTGGGTAAAACTAAACGCAGGCGTTTCGCATTGCTGCCGCCAGAGGGCGTTCGGGGTTTTCACACTGCTAGCGTGGATGGCGTCGCGTGTGGTGTCCGCCATTGCATTGTCCAGGGCGATATCGGTTTGATTTTAATACGCGGAGCGGTCTCGCGTCTTTTGCTTGTTGTTTAGTTTGAGTGATAATTGTGAATTTCCTGTTTGTTAAATAACTATTGAATTTGTGTTTGTGAAAAACTCTGTTATTGTGACATTTTCTTGTGAGAGGTGAAACGTGGCTGGCTGTTCACATCTGGCTGTTCCCGAGTGAAACTACGGGAAGAAATCTATTTATTTGTCCTGGGGAATTGAGATCTCAAGGGTTAGGTAGGGTAATTAGGAATTCCCCCTTCCCGAAGACACTCAAGTTTGGATCCGAAGAGAAAGAAGATTTAGTTTGGTAAGTGTTCAATTCTAGTTAATTTATAGGTTAGGTTATCATATAGGGCCCTGTAGCTCCCTTCATAAGCTACGGTGGTAGCAGACTGCGTTAAGTTAGTTAGGTTTTAGTCGGGCAAACGTGGTGCCGCGTGGAGATTTTTTCCCGGTACTTATTTTTACCGGTGGTTTTTTCCCGGTGAAGTTCCGGTACAGAATTCTTCCCGCCGCTTCGTTTGTCCGGATTCTCGCTGCCACATTTTCTGGCAGCAGAGCGTAGTTGCTCTGCACACACTACTTGTATGTTTTAGCTGGAAAATTGAGAAGAATACTATACAGATAGTAACAATGTGATAATATAGTTGAATATAGTTGCCATCAAGGCAAAATGTACATATAACATAGGTAACATAAGTCCTAAACAAGGAAATCCATTTTGGAGAAAAATGTACGTAATGGCGGATATTTGGTAAGTTTAATTAAATATTATCAAGGACGGGTATATCTAAATGCTGTTATTATCCACGAATAGTAACATAAAAATCACGTATGGATTAATTTAGGTACCACACAAAGTAATGTTACGAAACGAATAAACAATAAACTTATTTGTTTTATTACAAACACGCGAGGCTTTTCTTATTAAAATGTATGATGAATCTTATCTATTTCGTCCTTGAAAGAGGTCAAATCAAAAGTTCGTAAACAAAACGAAAGAAATACCTATGTGTGAGCACGACAAAAGTGCCTAACCAAGTTAGTACTTGTAAAGTATCCTATGATAAGTAGGTTTTGGTTAAAGTCACTACAGTGGAGTACATTGTGTGATAATGATGAAGCTGTAGTGGTCGAGTGATTGAAACAGTCACTTGTGTTGAGGGATCCCAGGTTCGAACCTTGCTTGTGTCATATGAGGTTGTGTACCAATCTGACTCAGGGAGTACCTACCACTTCTAGTGATCTATAACTATAACATATTTAATAATAGGAAAGAATTGATTATGATTATGAGAGAATTATTAATAATATGCAGAAATATTAAAATGGTCAAGTTGTTTGAGAATTGACTAAACCTAGGTACACCAAAATACAATTTTCTTTCATATTATGAATTCCAATAAGAATTAATTTAGAGATACACTATGTTGACTATTTAGTTTTACTATGTGTCAAACTTGTGTTAATCAAGATGTCAAATATTAAATTAACCTTAGACCAAGTACCTATCTCTATACTTGACATACAATGCATACAATCAATAATGCCATGAAAGAATCTCAGAAAGATTGACCCACTTGAATGAGAACTTAAAATCTATTTTATTATCAAAAGTTGACATTCTATTTTCATTATTATAATTTGGTTGGAAGTGATTTTATGGTTATAACCCAAAATTGCACAACGAGCTGTCAAGTTTGAAGTGCATTACTCTCGCTTCGTGACAGTTTCACCAGTTTTGGAACATAAATTGTCTCTATATTTAAAATATGAGAACTGTGCTAGATAATTTTGGAAATATGCTATAATATGCAAGAACATACTAGCAGGAGTACTTAGCGTTTTATTGTATTTTAAATAAAGAAGGGTAATTTCTAAAACTAAGTAATACATTTATTAAATCAACAAGATTGCTAAGTTGTGTGGTCAATACTCAATATTTTATTGCATCCATAAAGCTGACATGGTGACATATAAATGAAAAAACATTTATGGACCCTGCCGGGCACAGCAACTTGGATAGAAAAGAGGAGGTGTCATCATCTCATTTTATTATCAACATATAGGTAAATCTTAATGTCATGTAAGTAAATGGTACAGAATTGATTCTTGGTTGGGGTCTTTCCTATTACCAAATTACAGAATAAGTCATACTTCAAATATGATTGATGACTGATGTTTGATGTTCTTAAAGAAATTAGAAAGAGCCAAGTAATGGTAATAATGAATAATAAATAATTTTACATGAGTTGCAGACAAAGTAATGGCTCTCTTGTCTATTTGCTAATGGCTCTCTGGTCTTGTTGGTGTAATGGCTAAACAAAATAAATTTAAAATGCAGATAACTTGAATGAAAACTTGAACAGAACTTAAAATTAGATCTTAAGTTAAATGGGTACTCTTATGAGAGCTGTTAATTCACAAGTTTATTAAGATTTCATGAAAATATTTTGACAAGTTCATTTGTGACCATGTTGGTTGGTTTTAGATAGTGGTAATTCCAACTATTGGTTATTTTCATTATCACAAAGTAAATTACTTAAATGTATATGTGTTAAGGCAAAATTAAGGTGTCTATGTTAAAGGATTAAATAAAATAAAGGTTCATATAAGAATAGTATCCCTGAAATGTGGTGAAAGAAAATTATGATGTACAGAACTATTTATATAATGTCATTGTGGAACTGGATAATACTTTAATGTGTTGTGTTCTATCTGTTAACATAGTCTATTGCAGAAATTCATAGGCGACAGACAATGGTTTATTTGGAGTCATGAGGAAAATATTATGATGATTACTCTGTTTTGCCTATGGGATATTCACTGGAATGGTTAAGCTGTTGATTACTTATAAATTAATCCCTTGCGCATGAATGGCTATAACATGGTGGTATACTGACAGACATAATTTTCTAGTAAGCCTATACAACGACTATGGTAAGATCTTTTCTTTTTCTAATAAGAAAAAAAAATATGAAAAGGTTATCTAAGAGAAGTAGTAAGAAACTGACTAATGGTAGTCTGATTAGTTATTTAATGAAGAATAGCAGATTTCTGACATTACTATAATGAGTACTTATTGTCTACAAAACATAATTATACTTTACTTTGGAAAAGAGTTATAATTTTCATTATGAGTGAAATTTTGGGAATACTGTATTTACTTTTCTCAAATGATAATTGGTTGGGTTGTAATAACAACTGGATAATCTCTAAAATTACTAGATTGATAACCAAGCCTAATCAGAGTTACCAGTTGTCTGATCTGTTTATAATATCATTTCATAATCAGTACATAAGTATGATTTTCTAATTCTGACAATGTTTGTTGCTTCAAGTGCAAATGTGTAAGGAATTGGCAGCTACGAATACGTAAATATTTGTTGGGTATGCTTAAACATGATTCTATTAAATCCTGCATAAATGAAAATTTTATGGCGTATTTGGCATGGAGCTATAGAGACAATGGCCCAGGGCGAAAGGCACAAGGGGCAGCTCAAGCCAACTCGTTATGTTTATGTGATTCTGCTTTCCAGACTAAATGAATATATAGTGCTGTGTATTTTTCATTACTGTATTTCAGATTACCATAATTTTGATTATGATGGAAAATAAAAGTACCTGACATGATTCTGTACTTTCATAATATTTTTGTGCAGAACTATAGACACATCACAATATTAGCGCACCTTGAATAAGTGAATTAAGGGGCCATGAATTTAAATGCCCAGGACAATCAACACAATTGTACAAGAAATTCTAAAAGGTGTCACAGAGGTACTTTGGATTAATGGTTACTAATCTGGTGACGAAATTATAAGTGAAGCATTTCGTCACATTAATGTTCAGTCAGCTGATTGCTATGATACTAGCACTCTAAAAAAAAATGTTAGTTTATTTGGATGCACAAATATTGTTCAAATGAAATAAGAATAATGATAATGAAAAAGAGATAGATAATTCTGTGTATTGGAAGATTTGGCGACTTGGTGAGAATAAATAATTTATATAACATGTTTTATACATATATGCAAATAAAGAATTGATTGATTAAAATAAAATAAAAACTGCACTAAGAACTAATTATGTCTTAACCATACATATTACAAGTATTTTCTGGAGATGCTCATTGGGGAAGATCTTTAAGGAGCCCCCAGGGCACAGTAATTAAGAAATAATTGGCATTCTGGAGTAACAAAACAAGCCCAGAGTGATAGAATTAAAGTATAAGTTTAATATTATAGTTATGCCACTGTGAGAGTGAAATATATAATTACCTGGTACGGGGGTGGCGATGATTAACAAATGTATTCGAGTAAGGCAAGTGTGAAAGACATATTATGCCAAAGGGAGACAACTAGTGTGCTGCCTTAGATGCTAAAGCAATAGTAATATTTTGGCATTAAGAAAAAGGAAAAGCTTGACATAAAGGGCTGTGTATAAGGAAATGCTGGCCGCAAGGAGCCGAGCATAAGAAAATGCTGGTCGTAAGGAGCCGAGCAGAAGGAAATGCTGGTCATAAAGAGCCGAGCATAAGAAGATGCTGGTGGTAAAGAGCCGAGCAGAAGGAAATGCTGGTCATAGAGAGCCGAGCATAATAAGATGCTGGTCGTAAAGAACCGAGCATAAGGAAATGCTTGCCGTAAGGGGCTGTGCATAAGGAAGTGCTTGCCGCAAGGGGCCGTGCACAAGAAAATGTTTACCTTAAATGGTTTATACATTGTGATAATATGCTGCCGTAAGGGGCCTTGCATAAGAAAATGCTTGCCTTAAATGGCTTATGCATTGTGGAATCGATAATATGCTGCCGTAAGGGGCCTTGCATAAGAAAATGCTTGCCTTAAATGGCTTATGCATTGTGGAATCGATAATATGCTGCCGTAAGGGGCCTTAAATGGCTTATGCATTGTGGTATCGATACTATCGATGATATGCTGCCGTAAGGGGCCTTGCATAAGAAAATGCTTGCCTAAAATGGCTTATGCATTGTGGTATGAGTACTCTTGCCTGCGGGGCTGTATGATGGATATTCTTGCCTACGGGGCTGTATGATGGATATCCTTGCCTGCGGGGCTGTATGGTGGATATCCTTGCCTGCGGGGCTATATGATGGATATCCTTGCCTGCGGGGCTTTGAACAATAAAATAAATAAAAATAATAAATAAATAAAACAAAACAAAAATAATACAAAAAAAAAAGAAAGATGAATCACCTGCTTATCGGTGCCTCGGTGAAAACTAACTGACTAACTAACTAACGAACTAAAGCGCAAACAATCTTACTATACTTTTATGGCAAAGACTTCCACAAAAGGACTAAAAGGTTTGATGGAAATGTTCTGGTTGTGGTTGCTAGCATATTGAGGTTTGCTTTGGTTTGGTTCTCCAGGTCATTTAGTTGATTTATTATTGAGTCGGATGTTTCTTACGTTTAGTTGGTTTTCGCAAATTTTGAGTATGTTTAGATTGGGCTATTGGGTACGTTTCTTTCGCACTCCATTTCTGTGTTGTGAAATTAGTTGTGGAACTCGACAGGGCGTTCTTTGTATGTCTTAGTTGAAAATCTGACTTCATCTTTGAGAAGGCTTATTATAGGTCGTTTGATGTTGTCTAAATGTTCATAGAATCACTCGCTAAATTTTGGTGAAGACAATATGATTTTGTGGTAGTCTTGTTTGCTATGCTTACTACGTGTTTCTCTACTTAAAGACTAGACTAAGTGTTTAATGACTTATGACGAGACTATAAAACTAAATCAATGTCTGCTTTCGGGGCCTTGACATTGAGAACAATTTGCTCCCATTTGGGGCAAAACAAGAAAGAAGAATGAAGGGTCTTCTTCACCAAGATCTCTCGGGCGCCGGGCGTTCGGGTACTTCGGGGACCGAAGTATCTGCAGGATGGCCGAGCTGTTAGACGGAAGATAGAAGACTGCCCATCCCTATAAACGCGGCACGTCACTAGTGGTGCGCTGTGATTGGGGCAGCGATTGGACGAGCTGTCATGTGGTAGCCAGCTAATTTTCATGATCCGACATGCTTTGTTTTGGACAATATCTTGTGTGTCTTTTGTTTTGTGTTATGTTGGTGTTTAAAGTAGAATATTAAATGATAAATGTACAAGTGTCATCCTAGGCTTTTAATTTCAGCGTATTTAATAGTATGTATGTAATTTCTTTATTCCACCATAAGTCCTGAACGGCTTAACAGATTTTGATGTGAGAGGTATTGTTAGATTCCTTGCATTAGCCCGAATGACATAGGCTATGTAAGATGTCAGTCGTGTTTTTTATTTTTAAATAATTGCTACTAAAGTTTTATTTAACAAAATATTAATCGTAATGTATGTACGAAATAGCGCCAAAATGGAAAAACTCTGTTATTGGTCTATTGGCTCGGAACGCATGCATGCGCGTTGCGCTCACCACAGATAATGTGTACTTAAATTGAATTGAAACCTCCTTGGTCGGGACACATTGTACTTTAATAATGAGCGATTTTTCTGACAGCTAATTAAGAAAAAAAAATCAGTATAAAAAAATCTCAACAGATGGAGTTTTATTGAAAGCCGAGTTGTAATAATGGCTGTACCTATATTGTGCGCTTTTTATTGTCAGCCAGAGGCAGAAAAAAAATCACCTAACAGTTTGATCACCTAACAATATTGATACTTTTTAGATGTTTTTTTACTAAGTTTTATTTTTTTTAATGAAATTTTGCTTTTTGTATGGAACTTTTTCTCTCGCCTTTGCTTAAGCGCCATCTATGAAGTCATCTGGAACTTTTTTTTTTTTAAATTTAGGTCTCGGAAAATCCCTCATTAAAAAATTGTTTCAAAGCATTGTTTTGTTAGGAGAACAATGCAATAATTTATGTTTTTAAATTTTCTTAAGAAGCATGTAAATAAAATATGCCAATAAAAGTCTGTATTTCATTTCATAATTAGAATATTACCGAATGAGATTATATAAATATAAATATGACATATTATGCAGATACAAGTCTTGCAAGTAAGCTATGATCACTTTTTTTGTATGAAGCATCCTCCAACCTTCTTTAATCTATTTGCAAGTCCTAACACCTAAGTTTTACTTAGTTTCCATGTTCCAAATATGATGATGCGCATAATAATGATGTATGAAATATGATTCCCCAGGTGGCAGCGCTGATAGTGAAGCACGGCGAGCAGAAGGAAGCCTTCCTCAAAGCCTGCACGCTCGCGCGGCGCACCGCGGAGACCTTCCTCAAGTACGCGGCCAGGTCCGCGCAGGTCCACGGTCAGACCGCGGCTGCCAGCAAGGCCCATCACGACCAGACGAGAGCCATATTGGATACGCTACTAGCGCAAGAGAATAAGGTCAGTGGTTTCCACATTTGATTAGATTCCATGGTCAATCCGCTGCGATCAGCAAAGCCCACCTTGATCGGACTTTGGCTGAATAGGGTATTTGACTGTTTTTGAAAACCTATCTAAAATTGTTCATTACGTTATCAGAAAACTAACGATATATATATTTTTGATTAATTTTCAGTATTTACATTTAAAATCGATGAAAAAGTTCAAAATAATCATATTACCGCTTAAAAGCTCAATACATTACAATGAGAACCCCGTGACGTATTATGGGCACTCTTCACTAAAAGCCGTTCTGTTTTACGTACACTAATATCACTTCCTTGTTTTCATAACAAGATTTTCAATAAAATACGATGTATGTTTGTAATGTTAATGTGAGCGGCAAAACTAACTAACAATTTAAATTACTAATGGCAATGCTGTGAAGGGTCCAGATAAAGTCTGACAATTTTCTAAAATAACGGTGCGACTTTTACAATGCGAAACGGAACATGGAATTGACACTTGACTGATTTGACCACCTTAATTACGTCATTGAAAATGGCGAAGCGTTTCATATCACGTGGTCAAGGGCTTGAAATAAACTACTTTATAATTAGTTTATTAACATAATCATTGCTTCTTTTGACATTTAAAAATATCCAAAAAATAAAGAAAAATATTGTCTTTAAGGATATTTAAAGAATTACCCATATTTTTAATACAGTCAAATACCCTAATAGGGTATAGGGATACCCTACTAGCCCAGGAGAGCAAGGTCTGTGGTCTCCTTCCCTCTAGTCTATCAACTTACCTCTAGTTTAAAGGACTCATACAAAATCAAAGCGAAAAACAGTCCGTGTTGATTGACAATTGTTGACAGTAACATTGATCATCATCGAAAACAACCCCTTTATCCTCGTCGTGCCACCAACTTGTTCCACCAGTGGCACGATAAGGAATTGTCATTCCTCGTCGTTCCACCAGTGGCACGATAAGGAATTGTCATTCCTCGTCGTATCACTGAATGCAGATACATGCAGGGATGGTAGCTCTACTTAATTTCCCTTTAGATATTCCTCAATAAATAATTGTTGTCTTTATCGTACTTCATTGTTTTAAACTCTATGGTGCCAGAAATAATTTATTTTTAATTTACTGTGACAACTGACATAAAATACAAATAAGCTATAATTTTTTTCAACACACTTGCTCGTAAAGTGGGTCTTATTACATCGAATTTAGGCCCATAATGCCATATATTACGAAGGTATTACGAATATATTACGGAGGTGTTTGGAAATAAAAATTACCATACTGCGCTATACAAAAGATAGAAAACTAATGCGCGTTATGAATTCCACAAAGCATTTTTAATTTAGCCGCATAATACATATAAGATCAAATAGGGAAAATAAGAACAGTTTTTAAATAAGCAAAAATAATGATTTTTATACAGCCAAGCACTGGCTGTATGGCGATATACCATCCGCAGCGTGCACCGCGCGCTCCCTGCGCACGGCGCGGGGCGGCGGGCGGCGGCGCGCGAATAAAAAACAAGACTATATTTATTGTTGTGTTTGTTAGGGACATTTTCCGATTTTCGCCGTGTTAGCATATTAACTCTCTTGGTTTCAAGATAAAATAGACGTTAATTCTTTGAATATTCTTATTGTTTACAGACATAGACTAGACAGTTACAGCTTTATATTTTATGTAGATAAACCACTATTATGCTAAAATTAATGTTGTATTTATGCCATAATTTTTTCGTAGATGGCATTCCCTTACCACGCCTTACGTAATGCCTGTATATCGCCCATCACGTCCATATTCGGCTCCATCACCTATACACAAACATCGTTGTTGTGTACAATTTGTAAACTGTGTTTTCGACTAAGCCGACATTTTCAGTGTTTGTTTGTTTAGGATAAAAACTCATCAGTAAGTCGCATCGTCGCATCGTGCTAGGCATCTTGAAAACGAATTGTTATTTATTATTAAACTTACTTTGTTTTTACCCTTTTATTCATTTTTTCTCCTTTTTCTCAAAGCACCTTATCCTTCAAAACACCCTTACCTACTTTGTCAAGGTTTTTTTTAAGAATCACAAATATTTTACCTGATTATTATACCTTTTTGTAAAGCTAATAAAGCAAGAATGTTTTCTGTAATATCTGCAAGGATATTTTATATTAGGTTTTTTGAGAAAATTGTGTCTAAAATTGAAAGTCATAGAAAAAATTATTAACAAAATACGGGTTATGAAGCTAAATTTTCCATTTCCTTGTTAAAGATTTTGGTTTTCTTTACAAAATAGTTTAGATCAAACATTTGTAAAAATAAAATCATTTAAAAAAACTAGGTAGGATTAAAAAAAAAGAAATACAAGACAAAATCTACGCAAAAGGGCCTTTTTTCTCAAAATATCTAAAATGTGAAATATCTCTAAAACGGTTAACTTTTGGATAAGGCAATAGGGAGTGAAAATAGTTAGTTCGTTTTGATCAATACTAACACCTCTCACCAAATGTCGGTCGATGTACCAGTAACCCTCTAGGTAGATGGTGGACTTAACGCCATAAGGCATTCTCTACCAGTCAACCATAAGACCAAACAGAGTAGTATAGTGGCGCGATAAAACTTTTTTAGACCATTAAAGTTCTTGTTTGTTTCACTTGTAATATTATATTGGCGTCTTCTTATCGTTCCTAAAAATTCTAATGACAAACTATTTCATGTGCAATTGAGTCTTAAGCTCTAAATTTTTCTATTAATACCGAATACGAGTTGTTACTAGGTATGTAACTTATTTTCGCACATTGATTTATTCGGTGACTCTGAAGCCAAATTAAATTCCTTCTCTCAACCTGGAGGTGGAGGAGGAACAATCTTATTGAAATCTAACTCAATATTACCTTTCTGGAAGATAGTTTTAATATAGTTTAGTATATGGTTGCAGATTATTAGAGTATACATTGATCATAGGTCTACACGCGCTCCTAAATCAATGAACATAATATTTTTTGACTCGCTCTGGAGTATCCAAGATACTACTAATGGAGCTATTTACATGAGTGACATCCAAACCTCTAGTCTCTGCCAACCCACGGGTAACAGGCGTGATATGTATGACATCAATAAATATAACTGACTGAATAGCCGATCCCGGAACAATAAGAGCCAAATAGTACCAAGTTTAGTTAGTCTATTTTTATTCCCATTGTCATGCATGAGATTTTATTTGATAAGGAGTTATATGTTCACGGAACAACGCAGTTTTTTTCCTATACACCTAATAGCTAAAAATGAAAGATTGACTTATTCTCAATCTTCAATTTTCAATTCAATGAGATATACTTTGTGAACCGAGTGTTTTATCATTCGTTTGTTACCACTCAATTCATACGCCAGGCTGGCCGGTTAAGAATTTTATTTCCGGTACTTCATATGATAATTTGGTATCGGTAACTATCGGTAACAATTCGGCCTTTTGCCCGCGATGAAAGGTACCCTATGTCCTTCTCTGTACTTCTATGTGTATGCGAAATGTCAGAAAGATTTGATCAGAAAAGAGCAAATAAAGCGTGAAGATGTTACTAACAAACAAATAAATATACAAACAAACATACAACCAAACTCTCTTTTGCATGTAATATATTAGTTAGGATTAGGATTTTTAAATACTTACTATACATATAATAAAATTGTAACTGGTTTACGTCTGTACCTACATAGGAGGTATTTAAGAAAAAAAAATCTCTATCTGAATTTTTCGCATTCCAGCCCTCGTGTCTTCTATATCTTGGTTTTTACATTATACACGTCTCGCGAATCGTTCAATCTAGATCTTTCTTATCGAGTGTGTTATAAATAACAATGGTGTCAAATGTTGCATAAGTCACGATGTTTTTCGTATGAGGAAGCAATTGGTGGTCTATGAAAACTACGAAATATGAATCGGATGGGCCTGCAAACTCATGTGGCACGAGTAGTTTTGGAACCTTTCGAGTACAGGCGGCCTTCTTAACCACTAGACCACCACAGCTTGAATCAAGATGCAATCATACTATTGTAGTATAATAGTTGTACGCTGATCAAACAATACTCAATCCTTGTACATACACGCATGACGAAATGACAACAACAATATCTTTGCTTACGGGAAATGAAACAACAAACAAATATTTTTTTGTTTGTTTATTAAAGATCTGAGAGATGTGTGGTTGTGATCGAATTGATGGAGTTAGTATTAATTTCTTTCTCAGTTAAATAACTCGCGTTGTCATTTGACAAGCTCAACATTTTTCTCAAATAGTATATCAAAGATAACTAAGGTAGTGTTTCTCTAAATTATATACGTTTTATAAATAATAACAGTTGTTATAAGGGCACCTAATTAGCGTACATTGTCAGTGTCGCGGCCGCGGTAACAATAAGGCTTTTGTTCGTGTACCTAGCTATAGTATTTGTTCGTTAAGCGATGCTATCGCGGCGCCGCGCGCGCAGCCTCCTCGAATTCATTTGTTTCTGCGTAACATGCTTCGTGCGGTTCGTGCATCAGACCATGCTAAGGGAATTTGTCATGGTTTTAATTCAGCCGGTAAATTTATTTTAAATTTTTCGATGATATTGTGATTAACCAAAATAATAATCTCTTCCAGATTAGCTGGTGATTTTTTAAAATATAATAATATTGGAGCGTAATTTGATTTGTGTTAAAATGCTGACCATTGAAGTAATTTATTTTTATTATATTTTTACTGAAATTAAAGTGATTTTATTACAGTGTCCCGTTAAAATTATACACCCGTATTCACAAACAATACTTGCGTAAGTCGATAAGGAATGCAATGCGAAGTGAGGTATTTTTCAGTGCGTTACCGATGGCAATAGCCTTTCTATTCATAAACAATACTCGAGCGACCCTTCGCTGTGCACACTTGATTAGGGCTCTGTGATTGGTTCATTTGTTTTACGCACTTCACTTCGCTGGCAATGTCAAGCGTGTCAAGTTTTTCGATTTTCTTTTTATTTTTCTTTCGACAATTTTATACTGTTATCTAGTTTTTTTCGAGTATTCTTTTTTATAAAAATCAATACCAACCTCGGAAACACAATAACTAGCGAGCTACTTACGTGTGCGTTCATTAAAATGGACGCACAGTGACGTTTGTCCCTCAAGTATCATTTATGAATAGATTTCTGTGTCCCTGTGAGCCGACAGGCACTATAAACCCTCCAAGTAACGTTTGTGAATACGGGTGTTAGCCTACTGCTATTTATTACAATAATCATCATCATTTCAAGTAAACTTTTGCAGCCCCAGCTTTGGCCTCACCAGTCTTACGTCCTCAATCCGACCATTTATTTGTCTGCTAAACCGAAAGGGACTGTCCTCAGGTGTTGGAGCACTGGACGGTCCGCAAGAAGCGCCTGGAACAGTGCCAGCAGTTCGCGCTGTTCGAGCGCTCGGCGCGCGCGGCCGTGGAATGGATCCGCGAGACGCAGGAGCGGTGCGGCGCGGCGGCGGCGGCCGCGGCGGCGGGCGTGGCGCGCGAGTCGCGGGAGCGAGTGCGGCTGCTGGCCCAGCTGGCCGACGGCCTGGTGGAGAAGGGGCATCCGCACGCCCAGCAGATCAAGGAGTGGGTGGCTGCTGTTGATGCCAGGTAAACTGCTCAAGATACTACTTATCGTTATGCTGGTAGTTAGAAGTGCTGCGGGGGTAGTTGCGACGGAATCCAGAGAAAGGGTTCGATTGCTGATCCGCTTGGCAAATGGGCCGGTGGGTAAGTGGCATGTGGAATAGGTGGTTGTGGTAGGTAATTAAAAAATTGCTATCTTATTCCAATAATGGGGGACCGGACAAGATTTTAATTTGCTGCCTTTTTTAATCTCACAATAATAGAATCATCAGTGAAATAATAGGCGCATCGAACATATTAATTAGATAGTAAAAAATCCGGGGCTGTAACCGTGTTTTATAAAAATTATGAGATCATACACTACCTAACTTTTAACTTAACCTTGTTTTGATTTTGAGGGGCATTCAATTGCGATCACTTTATAGCAAACTGAAACCAAAACATGTATGTTATTGACAGCATGACGCTCTCGTACGTGCCACGATGCTCATATTATTCAACTGTCGGGCTTCCCGTGACTGCCAACTTTTTTTTCACAGTTTTCTTCTGATCTCAATATTTAGATAAACTACAATAGTAACCAAGAATGATACCTATATGTGTATAATAAGCTATATTGCGTCGTTTTAGACATTTAAATTCCAATAAATCTCCTCCCTGTGAATCGAACTCTCCGATCTGAACCGTTGTATCGGATTGTCAAACTTTTATAGACACGTACTTAAAAGTTTGACAATCATTGCAAATACTGAGTACTTGTAACTTATATAAACTCAAGCATAGGATAAACGAATGCATGAGATGACTACTACACGAGAATCGCGACTCGCGACGACGCGGTCGGGAGTTGAGGCATAAAAAAATGACTACCTTAATCTGCAAGAAATGACGTTCATGTTAAAATGGCTGAACAATGAAGCCATACAATTAAAAAGTAAAGTGAAAACGTAAGTAAGAAAAAATATTAATTCAGTAAAAAATATTCGTGGATTATGTTTGATTTGATTTTTATAGTACTAAAAAACTAACAACATATGTTGACGGCATATATTAAATTCTTTTGAAGTACCCAGTTATGCGTCTTGGTTTTCCAAAAATTGACAATATTTGTGACTTCAAAAATCTGCAGAGTATTGTATAATTTTTAATAATTAATGAACACACATATATACTATTCAGAATAAATTGTTGGACTAGAGTTAATTGCAATTCTGTAATAATTTTGACGTGAAATGTGCCTTCAATTAAGTCTATTTTCAAAAGTCAGAAAATAAGTAACTTACTGAACCTTCTTTATTAATTACTAGCTTTCGCCCGCGTCTTCGCCCGCGTGAATTTCCCACGGGAACAGTGCTTTTTCCCAGGATAAAAGGTACCCTATGTCCTTCTCCGCACTTCCAGCTATAAGTATGCAAAATTTCAGGAAGATTGGTTCAGTAGATAAAGCGTGAAGAGGTAACAAACAAACAAACTCACTTTCGCATTTATAATATTAGTTAGGATAGTCCCTATTGATAGTGGGGTCCATTTATGTCTTCATGTGTGTGTGTGTGTGTCTCTATTGATTAATTTTTTTATTTTGATTTCTTTATTGTAACTGGAATGCAGCGTCATATCATAATAGCTAGAGAAGTACTTTTATAAAGTTATTTATTATGCTTTACTTATGAAATCAAAATGTGTTTAAAATTTAGTTTTTTTTTACATCAAAGTGGAGCTTTAAAATGTTATATTATTTTTATTTGATTAACTATAACTAACAACTTGGCCTTGAGAGGAAGGCCAAGAAAATGAAGGCGAGACGACCTCTACGTTTTCCAGCCGGATTGGTCGAGCGTTGCTATGGACAGGGATAATTGACTGGAATGGAATGGGACAACGTAGGTTAATTAAAAAAAATCGAGTGAGGGTTCCGTACAATGCCTTTCCTGAAATTTACTGATAACGAATTATATTTAGTATTTATTTTTTTCAAAATTTTAGACTTAGTAGTTTCAGAGATTACGGGGAGGGGTGGTATATGGTCAATTTTCGTCTTCTTTCATTAATAAATTAAAAGTATTTAAATTACAATAATAACAAAAATATATTTGAGATCCTCATAACTTGCACAGTAAGGTTTGCAAAACTTTTTTTTAAAATTCCTAATTGGTCCCTCAAAATTACCCTTATTTTAAAATGATATTAATTTATTTTGCACATCTGTGTTTTGGTCACAGGATTCATTTGGTCCAGTAGATTTGGAGAAATTTGACTGTGACAGACGGACGGCCAGACAGACGCACGAGTGATCCTTAGGGTTTCGTTTTTTAATTTTATATTTATTTCAGTAAATTACAGTACCTACCTAACAGGATTATCTGTTTTGCTAATTTGATGCGTCTACAATAACATCAGCAAAAAATCGCAAAATGAGTTTAATTATTATGTGTGTTCTTTTATAATATTGTATATTTTGAATTCTCATAACTTCTTCGGTCCCGTATTAGAAACTAGAATTAGAAAGAAAATATTTCTGGTAGTTACTAATGAGCAGTTCGCTTTGTTGGAAAATTTGGACGTATAAGGGGTATCCTTATGGTATCTATATCTAGGGCCGGTATTTATAAACCAAGCTCAAGACAGCTGTCAAGTGCGAACTCAGCCGATTCGCACTCAAGTTATGTTCACGCACGTTAAGATCATCGCTAGTTAATAAACCTATATCAACGGCGTATCACTTGAGATCTCAGAACACACACAACTTCAAACTGACAAGCTGAGAATTTTGACATAGCGTATAGTGTCAAACCATAGACTTAGTTAAAAATAATAGACCCGGCTTAACAATCTGTGTCCAAACAGTATTTATGCGGCCGGTTTCCATGTTTTGTTAAGTACTTTGTGCCGTGCCTACCTAAACCCGGCGCCGACAAAGGATTTGGCACAAAGTACTAAAAATAGTGACAAAACATGGAAACCGGCCGCATAACTACTGTTTGGATATAGATTGTTAAGCCGGGTCTATTATTTTTTACTGAATCTGGTCTAACTACTGTCACAAGTCACTCTCAAGTAATGGTTGTACTGTCATCAGCAAATACGCTCTTGAGTAGCATCTTGAGCTCTGATATTTGTTTAATAATATGTCTTCACTCGGCTGATACGCGGAACTCAAGCGAGAACTCAAGTAAGATTTATAAATTAGCACCGCGACTCTAGTGCGCTTTCAAGATTGAGCTAAGCTTTGAGTGTCATTTATTAATACGTTAGTTGGAGTTGGTAGTGTCATATTAAATTACTTGAGTCATCTAGTATATTTTTGCGTTGGTTGCGAAGAAAAAACGTGGAATATGTCAGCTGCTTCTCTTCTCGCGCAGATTATAAAAGTCCTTCAAGAGAAAAGGCAAGCAGCAATCATTCATCACATCAGAATCTCAACTGTACCAATAAGCCCACTCGAGATCGAACTTCGGGTGTGACAGCCCGGTACGATGGCAATTAGTCCACAGAGATCGTCAAAAGACTTAATAAAATAATGTATCTGTATATTATTTAGTATAGCTACTAGACAAAAACCATATTACAAGGCCAACGATAGTTCCTATTAATAAGCCTATCTAACAATTTACTTTTGTTCAGATATGCAGAATTCAGCGGGTCAATGGAAGGTGGCGAGAGTGAGGCTGAGAGCGACTCGGGCGTCGCTCCGTCCTTGTCGTCGTCGCAAGCCGAACATGAACGAACGGAGCCGAACACCGCCGCCGGCGACGACAAGAGGCGCAGCGCTAGAAGGAAAGAGTAAGTAGCCAATAATATTGATGGAGAATACACACTAAAAACTCTTGTGACGTCAGTAGCGGCACTACTTTTACCCTTTTTCGCTCATCTTCTCTCTGCTTTGAAATGAGTTTTAAACTTAAATTTTAAGTTGTATTTGTTTTCCAGGTTCATAATGGCAGAGTTGCTACAAACTGAGCGCGCGTACGTGAAAGATCTAGAAACTTGCATCACGTGCTACCTGCGCGAGATGCGCACCGACCCAGCGGGCGTACCAGCCGCGCTCCACGGCAAGGTAATATCACAGTCTACGTTCATGTTTCATTGTCTATCATCGAACACCTCTACACTGTACAGTCGGGAAGGGTGTGAAACGTGAGGGACCGGTGGCGAGCACCCTATTTGTATGACTACCGCCTGTCACTGCAGTGTCAAAGCCGTTGGACAACTGTAATATCCTACTGAAGAGGCGGTGGTCGAGTGGTAATAGTCATCATCCTTATAATTCCTCATGTCTGAGGATCGTGTTCATTACCTAATGCGCAATGGTAGTGGAGTGGTTTTGCCATTTTTCTCCTCCATTTCACACTCAGTTGATAAATCGTCTACTAGAGTGCAGGTTTCCTTAGGATATTGTCTTAACAAGATGTTGTCTTGTAGGAGGACATAATATTCGGCAACATCGAGGAGATCCACCGCTTCCACGAGCGCGTGTTCCTGCGCGAGCTGGACAAGTACGAGAGCATGCCGGAGGACGTGGGCCACTGCTTCGTGACGTGGGCGCGCGAGTTCGACATGTACGTGGCCTACTGCCGCAACAAGCCGGACTCCAACGCGGCCGTGGTGCAGCATGCCGGGGACTACTTCGAGAGGTGATCTACACTAGCCATGCCCCGGGGCTTCGCTCCCAAGGGAATTTGGGGATAAATAGTACCCTATGTGCTATTCCCGGTATTTGTCTACCCGTATACCAAATTTCATTGAAATCCGTCCAGTAGATTTTCAGTGATCGAGTAACAAACTCACAAAGTCACAAACTCACATCCAAACTTTCGCATTTATAATATTAGTAGGATCTAAATTCAATTTCGCGAGCCGTATGAGACGGATTATAATTTTGTAGTAATAGTGTCCCAGACTAGAGCTGCCGTCATTTGCGGTCATTTTCATTGACCACCTGCTTCTGGATCTAGATGGTAGATATCGTGAAGTCATGTCTATAACACACTCGTTAAGAAATAAGTACGTCCTACTATTTGAATTCGAAACCAGGTGTGATCCAACACTCAATTATTTCGTGTCTTGCTGATCTAGCCTGAAGTATACTTTAGCATCGTCAAACTTAACGTTTCTGTGAATTGAATTATTCATTAACGCGTGGTTTTATTTCTATCAAATCATTTTAAAAAGCCTTCATTATTATTATTTTTAAGAAATATGAACACATATATTTCCACTTTTAACGAAGATAGTTATTGACGTCACGTTTATAGTTTCCAAACCGATGCACCGAAGGACTCATTAGTAACCTATTATGATAACAGTTCGTTTTTATCGACATATTTAAACGGGTTTTCGTAATCACCTAATTGCTGACGTTCTGCCTTCCTGCTCGTATGTTTAAAAAAAATACATTTTTGGTTATTGCAGACCAATTGTGTGAGTTAAATCGGCTAAGCCGTTATGAAGATTTTTAACTTCTGACTTATTCAAATTGATGTACCTATAGGGCACATTTAAATCTGTACAAACAACCTCATTTATAACTTCTCCATTCCAATATTTTCCATCCAAAAGACCTGTGCTGTACATTAACAGTAAAATGGCTGATAATGATAAAGGCTATCCAAGAAACTGGACCGAATGTGACTGTGGGTTAAGTACTTATTTTTCAATATCAGTACTGAATTCTATGCAGCGTAATATTGAGACGTCACCTCTTATTATTTTATTTTGTTTTTTATTTATTTCCTTGTTTTATTTTACAGTGAATGTGTGTTCATTCAAATAATATTAATTCTATGTATGTAACGGGCATTGTATTGGTTAGGGTGCAACGCAAGCGCAAACTGGAGCACCCGCTGGCCGCATACCTGATCAAGCCGGTGCAGCGGATCACCAAGTACCAGCTGCTGCTCAAGGACCTGCAGGCCTGCTGTGCCGAGGGGCAGGGTGAGATCAAGGTATGTTCGTCTGATTCTAGTCTTCTTCACATTTCCAGTTCCATCTTGGTCGGTCAACTCTATTTATGATTTTTGAAAACGTTCAACGCGAAAAGAAGTTAAAAACTAAACATATTTACCTACCAAAAATTGCTTTTGCCACTAGTTTTCTTTTCTAGCAAAATCTTGCGTTGAATGCGTGAATTTTTTTTGTGTGTCCAGTAATCCAGTTTACCGCTGAGGAATTCCCTCGTTGGGAACTGATCCTGGATGTACCATCATGTCATGCATGTTTTAGAACTGCAATGTTATCTGCAACTGAAGCGACAACTATTCTTTCAACTCTGTAGGATAAGCGATATTTGTTCTAATTTAGCTTGCAAAATTAGACCCGGACTTCCAGCAACACGGAGTTTCGCGTGCAGTCCGGAAGGAGGTCCGTGTGCTCTATGGACCCGGACGACATCAAAAGCTGGAAAAAACCGAATCGAGTCAAATAGCTAGTAGGTCTGTTAGTCCAAGAATCTAGTCGAAATGAAGTCTTCGAGGTAGTAGCACAGGGTAGAGATAGTCTTGTCAAAATGGAGCAGATTCTGAAAAAATAAAATGTAAATATAAAATAAATTTTCACCTACGTCATTTGTCAAAATTATTGTATTGTACTGTATTATTCGCATCTTGAAAGTAGCAACAAACAGACGTTGCTATCAGGTAGATTATGTCAGATAAGATAAAGAAGCGACGGAGACTCGTGTGGAAACAAACGAACGCACACAATCGTAAAGTGTTTTGTTGGATCACAGTGTTCTTACTAATTACGGACTCCTTCAATTTCCTGCATAATTCTAGTGGTTGTCTTGTGTGGATACCTATTTGTAAGTCTTCCTCACCGTTCCCTATCCCCATAATAAGGGGGTGAAGTGGTCCCAATATGAGGGATTGGATTAGTGTTTGCACTGGCGTCCCTAATTAGTACACAATAATACCAATAAATCGGTATATATAAATGCGAAAGTTTGGATATGTGCTAGTGAGTATGTTTGTGACTCAATTACGTTAAATCTTCTAGACGGTTTTTAATTACATTTAATACACGAGTACGATATAACCTAGAATAGTACAAGGAGTACTTTTTATCCCGAAGTTCTTACGGGAGCGGAGCCCAGAGTCCGGAGCAGCTACTTTTATGTAAAGTCGGAACAAAGTATTTTCCTTAATGCAATATTACTTGTCATGCCTCCAAGATTACTATATTTAATTTACTACCTTATGCCCGCGATTAGTCCGCTAGGTAAATTGCATCCACTTTTTCAACCCTTTCCCCCCTCAAGTTTCATTTTTCAGTCGTTTTGACGTGAACGTTTCCACATAACTTACAACAGTAGGGATAATACTATTTCCATCTCTTTTTGATTCTTCTAGGTTCTATCATACATTATAATGTTACATTAGCTAATAGTGTAAATAATTGTGCAATCCATCCGTTATTGTTTTGACACGCTCTCCGTGTGGATTCTGACTACCGTGGTTTACTGGTCGATTGACCCTTTTGAACTGACGCGGGCACTATTCTTAGGTTACTCTGTACAAAAAAAAAACATTGATGTTATATTCCTAGTTAACATTGATGTTATTTTGACAGCTAAACCTAATAAATTGATTTATTTACTTTATTCAGAATTGTTTATTAGTTTTTCCTCAATTTAGTTTTATTTATTTTTAACATTTTTCCACACTTTTCTACTGAAAAATTTAGATTAAATTTGTTATTTTTAATGGCTGACTAATCTTTTACTACTTTTCTAAATATTGGAATTTTGCGTAGCCTTTCACATTGATTTGGCTATCCGGACCGCTTGTTCCAGAGATGAGCGCGTTAAACCAAACTCGTTAATTTTATGTTAGAATAGATACAGATTTTTGTCAAATGTTGTGATAACTATACATATGATACCTCAGTTGCATTCAGGAGATACCTATATCTAATGAGTACAATGCCACTTTGTTACACTGGACATTTGATAAATAGTATCAATGAATTGTGATATTAAATGTATATTGTGTTGTAATCGCGATAATTACACGTAGCGGAGTCATTTACAACTCTGATTCTTAACTTATTACGAGTATAAAATCTATGTAATAATATATCTGATATATATCAAATTGATTAAATATTTTTTTCTTGCGCATACTGTATTTAATATGTCCAACACGTGAGTCACACGCAACTCACGTTCTGGGAAAACTGACATCTTTCCGCGGGACACGGCCAGGGATTATTATATTATATCCTCAACACGGTATTTTTAATTACGGACAATTTTCCGGCAAAAAGCCTAATTAATCGAGGTCATAATCTTTAATTGACTGACGTCCAACTGCGATCCTCTGGTGAATGAAAACATCTAGAAAGAGCCTGCTTTCTAGTTTATTTACCAGCTAGCTTGTGAAATGACGAAGGCAATCACGAGCAGTTCCAATAAATATTGCCAAGAAAGTCGTTGCGGGTATTTTTATTCCACGCTACGTATTGATATGACCCTTAGCCATGAGGAGTATGACTATAGTGAATTGTGACTCTATGTCCTCTCCCATGTAAATTTCGGATTAACTACTTACACTGAAATTAAGCATGTGAAAAACATAATCTTCAGCTTGTTTCTCTTTTAGTACAAATAGGTCTACCTCCCGTTAGGCTCTCGCTTTTACAAATTTTGGCATTTCTCATTCACAAGTACGGGAGTCCGGTATGAAAGTAATCCGTTGCAATTTTACCGTGTGAAAAAACTGCGCCTACGCTTCATTGAAAACTTCAAAGAACAAACACGTTCATATTTGTAAATATTGTCAAGTATATCTGAAGATAGTAACGAAAGTGAATGCTCATAGTCGAGTCACTATCAGGCGCGCCTCTAATGACGTCCTGCCGACGCATTGCATATCACCCAGTTTATTTTCACACAGTCCTAACCTAGTCCCTCCCTGCACAGCACAGATATCGACTATTGTTTCGCTTAATGTTTTCCTTATTTAGTCACTATTGCGAACTCTGCGCTCGCGCGCGTTCCCTGTTGCACGGGAACTATGTGATGGAGTGATGGTGTTCAAAAGTGATAGATTTCCCCACACTGCAATGCTCAAGTACGTCTTGAACCAGAACCGGCCCAACCGGATTGGGCCCCTCGTGCCCAGTAACAGTTTAGTATGTATTTTTTTCAACTGTTTTCCACATAATATAACTACGTTCAAATTACAGAATTGAGAAAAAAATACAGACGCGTTATTTTGCCGCCATTTGGTCTATGCATTTTCGTATAGTATTTAAATTTTCAATTATGAAAAACTTACAATTACATTTGCCTTGCGAATATTTTTGCTTTGGACATTATTATTGAACTTGTATTGAAACCAATTATTAAACGCGAATGACTAATTACAGTACTTCGTATTAATAAATGACTCGTATACCCATATTTTTCCTCTACTATATAAAATTATCATTGTTGTTTATTTTTACGTAATTTTCCGTCTAAAATAAGTATTGTCTTGTGTACAAACCTAGTACTGGTACATTTATGCACTATGTGAGTATGTATGATCTTCATACTTACGACAATATAAATGCTCTAGGTAAAGATAAGTTATAGAAAGACTAGCTGCTCTTGGCTTCGCTCCAGTGGGAATTTCGGGATAAAATGTACCCTATGTGCTATTCCCGGTATGTTTCTACTAGTGTACCAAATTTCATCAAAACCCGTCCAGTAGATTTTGCGTGATTGAGTAACAAACATATTCACAAACTCACATCCAAACTTTCGCATTTATAATATTAGTAGCATTCAGAAAGAACGTAAGAAAGGAGTAAGAAAATACAATTTATAATTAACGTTACAATAATCAATACTAGTTCAGTACATAAATTATGAAATTCCGTCAATAAATCTGTCTTGTAAGATTCCAGGGTTGTTCAATGCGTAAACGACACAAAATCTTCTCCGATTTGTTTATTGTAGAATACTAGTAAAGTAAGAAACTTCTTTTTGATTATAAGGAAAAACACAAAATAAAAATAGAATTGCACGCCTCATACCGCGAAGCCTAATATCTGCCTGAAATATTGAAATGAGCGCGCTTGTTTTCCCAAGTTGTTTAGCCTCCAATGTTTGCAGTCTAGACCGCTATTAATAAATGTTTGCGCACTTTTTTTTGTGTTTGTTTACTTTCGACTCGAACGTCGAAACCCGTTGCACAATTGATTTCACAAAGATTTTGAATTAAGTTGCAAAGTTTTTGTTTGGGTTGTTCGGAAAATCTCGTAATTTGAATTTTAATTCAGCAGATAGATTCGGTAGGATATTATAAGTATTAATTTATACTGAAAAACTAGCAGGTTGCCTGGTCTTCGCCCCCGTGGGAGTTTCACTACCGTGTGCCAAATTTCATTGAAATCTATCTTTTGCATGATTGAGTAACAAACATCCAAACTTACACACCAACTAGCATCCACATAGTATTATTTTTAGTAGTAATAGTTTAATCACGGGGTTTTTTCCCTATACGAGGTGATATAATTTTACATATCTCTTGCTCTGTAAGTACACCCTTACACCCCTGAATGCCGGGGTGTATGACTATCATTACAGCATAGGTTTTGGAATTTGAAAAAAGAACTGTCATACTCATACTGCACGAAGAATATTTTTAAAAAGTTAATATTTTTTTCTCGGTATCGATTAATTACTCGAATCGGAATCTAGACAATTTATTTTAATTCAATACACATTTTTTTCTTCTTAATAAATGTTCATTGAAACCTGCTGTCTTGTTGTTTACTTACCTCACAATCGATATGTAAAGCAGAGTATTTATCTCGGGCGTAAGCATCAATTGCATACTCGGGTTAATTAGCGCCTTCGCTTCGCTCAGGCGCCAAAAACCTCGTATGCAATTGATGTCATACAGCCCTTGGTTAATAATCTACTATTAAGAAATACTACTGTAGCCTCAGTGTAGATCACTGAAGCTTTGTAACACAAGTCCTGCCTTCGACGGCTCCAGGCTCCTCCAATCTGATTCTGGCATCATTATGTTTTATGTTTTTTTATATTTTTATTACCTATTGTATTAGGTTGTTTGGAGGGAAATAAATCTTTATCTCTTTATCTTATCTTAATCTTTAAATAATAGAATGTTTCGTCCGCCAGGACGGTCTGGAAGTGATGCTGTCAGTGCCAAAGAAAGCCAACGACGCGATGCACCTGTCGCTGCTGGAGGGCTGCGACGTGCGCACGGACAGCCTGGGCGAGGTGGTGCTGCAGGACTCGTTCCACGTGTGGGACCTGCGTCAGATCATCAAGAAGGGCCGCGAGCGCCGCGTCTTCCTCTTCGACCTGCATCTGCTGCTCGCCAAGGAGGTCAAGGACTCGCACGGCAAGGCCAAATACATCTACAAGACCAAGTTCATGGTGAGTTCAAATCTATTGTTTTACCAAACTAATTTAGAGTTATCATAGGTATCAAGCGGCGCGCGTATACCTTCTAAATCTATGGATTCATTTTTGAAGAGAATACCTTTTTCGGTTATTCACAAAATTATGATAAAAAATATGACTAAGATTTATATTTGAAAGTGATGAAAATTTTGGGGTCAAAAGATCCAACGCAGTGGCTACGATCAAAAGTATAAGCAGTATGTATGCATGTACGTACAAACCACTTTGTTTACTAATCCTTATGAAAGATTTACAAAACTGTATTCCACAAAATCGTTTAGGCGCGATTGGTCCAATTCGCGATTGGTCCAAAGATGCAAAAAATGTTAACGTATATTAAAAACAACTATTTTAATCATTGTAAATTATAGTTTGATATTTTTATAAATATGAGTGCGTTAAAATTAATATCGAATAAATATTTAATGCCATTAGCGAATTCGTAGACTAATTCGTTATACTCGGTTACATGTTCCGATAGTATTCCACTTAATTGATTGATAGTTTTCATTTCCATCAATTTCACTTCAGCGAGTCATTCCGTGCGTTATTTTATACTAACGTTATTTGAGTGGCTGAATTTTTGTATTGTTTAGTTGCTAACGTCTACTGCTACGATTCGTCGTATCATAGTGAAATATTACGTACTATTCACAGGTACTATTAGATGATAAAGATATTTAAACTTTTTTATTATTTTGACACAGACGTCAGAACTGGGCGTGACTGAGCACATAGAGGGAGACGAATGCAAGTTCTCGGTGTGGACCGGGCGGGAGCCGATGGCCAGCGACTGCCGCATCGTGCTGAAGGCGCCCTCGCTCGAGGTCAAGCAGACCTGGGTGCGGCGGCTGCGGGAGGTCATCCAGGTAGCTCAACTTTAGTATGCTCCATCAACTAAACGACACTAGCCGGCTCTTTCATTTAATATTTTGTTGTAATACATTAAGTTAGAGTATCATATACCACAAATAATTTACAGTGTGTTTGTATTTATTATATTTCACATCGACATTGAGGAAGATTAGGTGTTAACCACGCACTTGAGTGCACTATTTTTCATACTTCTTTCTATTTTAAAGATGACTCGTCTCGGTGTCATTACTATTTGACCGAACTAACCCTGAATATTTGTTATAGGAAACGTACTTCAGCGGCGCCCTGCAGCAGCCCCCGCGCAGCCCCCCGCGCGTGCGCCCTACTAGCTCGCAACGGTCTAGCAGGTATGGTGTCGCAGCACCGTTTATAGTTCTTCGTAAAACAACATCATTCAACATTATTTATACATTTCTTTCTTCTTTCGGATCCTTTAATTCAAGTATGTTCTAAGTATTTGTGTTTTGCGATTTAGATTCAATAAATAATTGATCTTCCTATTGACAGGGACCTAGAGGAGACGTTACTAGACGAGACGACCGAGAACCTGGACAGGAACTCTCTCGCGTCCTTCGGCAGCGGCAACACTACGGACTCCGATAAGGTAAGTCTAACAACACGCTCCCTGCGAGAAAACACGCTTGGCGGGTTAGAGAAAACGTGTCCGATTTCCGCGACACGCACGGCGCATTTTGATAAGTCTTGTTATTTATAACGTTCACTATGAAAAACAGCTATAAGTACGTATTGTGCTATCCAAGCCCGCACAACGCTTTAGTAAATATGTCTTATAAAATAAAGTGAGTTTGGATTCGGAGCGAACGGCGCGATCAACAGGTTGCGGATATTAAATTAATAAATAAGTCCCATTAAGAGTTTACAAAATATTAACTCGTAGGTCGTTATAGGAATTTTTTGCCCAGGTCACACCCGTGACACTCCCTGTACGTGAGAGTTTGACCATAGAGGAAAAAAAAAACTCCTTGAGCCGGATTTTCAACACTAGGGTTGATGAGTAATAAACTAAATAATAGCAAAATTTTGGCTTAAACTCTAAACTCTATAGTGTTTGACAATAGAGCCCACCCGTCATGACATAATTGATATGAGTGATGAACCGCGTCATTTCTAGCAGCCCTGAGGAAAGACTGAATGTAGGAATGAGTAAGACGCCAGATTACTTTAAATGGTATTTATTCAATATACAGAACAATGAAGTACTTATGATTACCCTAGCTGCATATAAACATACTAATGTAAGCTTAAGGGTGGAACATGATTACCCTAGCTGCATATAAACATACTAATGTAAGCTTAAGGGTGGAACGCATAGGCCCCGTACTTACTTCGGTATTCACTTGAGGCATAGTATAGGCCGTCTCTCAAGCTAGACCGCTAGCTAAGAAGTGATTGAAATCCGTGGATTTCGTCTCATACCTTTAGGGGTGTGGGGAGCCAGCATACGAGGCGACGGCCTCTTGACTGAGGTAGCACACGCTGTACGTAAAGACGGACAGGACCTTGTAGTGTGGTACTTGCCACTGGACTGTTGGTTTGCTTACCTGTCTTAATTCGCGGGTTCGGCTCGAGCCGGTTTGGGGCCGGCGAGCGATCTCAATGAGTAAGACGGAAAAAGGCAAACCTATGTTGTGGAGTCACTGTGGGTCAGTACGAGGTCTCTGGGGAACTGTTTAGGGTCGGGGTGCGTGGTGCGGAGCCAACTCCTGTAAGTGCGGCAGGGTTGACTCGTCTACACGCTGAAATAGCCTCCTCGTTAGATGCCTAATATGGGCGTCCAGGCTTTCCATCTGCAATCCTTTTTGGATTGTAGAGTTCCTCACATAGCGAGGAGCATTCGTGATGACTCGGAGTGAAATCGATTGCTGGGCTTCCAGCTAAACTCTGCGCGTCTGGTTAGTGAGCGCGTACCACGCTGGGGCGGCGTAAGTGAGCCGGGGGCGTATATATGTCTTATACACACCGAGTTTCACCTTTAAAGGGAGAGCAGAGTCGAGCACTGGACGCAGTAGGGCTCGGGCAGCACGTGTAGAGTTTCTGGCGGCTTCTACTTGGTCTTTCATCGTAAGGCGGGGTTAATGTGGACGCCCAGGTATTTAACCGGGCTAGTCCAAGCAATAGCCTGGGCCTGTAGACGGAGAGGTGTGGGTAGAGCAGTGCGGCTAACTACAATCGCCTGCGTTTTAGCTACGTTGATCGACAGCCTCCAACGGGATAACCATTGGGGAAGGGCGTCTAGGGTGCGCTGGATTACCTTAACTGCCTGTTCGGTATTGACTGACGACGCGTAGTACGCTGCGTCGTCTGCATACAGGGCTAGGTGCGAACCACTCTCTAATGGGATATCGTCGGTGTATCTCGCGTAGAGTATAGGGTAGAGGCAGCTGCCTTGGGGGACGCCGGCCTCTATCATACGTACTGTAGAGGTGGCGCCTTCGACTGCGACTTGGAAGCGTCTGTCTGAGAGAAAGTTGGCCACGGTCTTGACGACTCGTCTAGGAGTCGTAGAGGTGGATAACTTAAATGTTAAACCTAGATGCCAGACGCGGTCAAACGCTCCTTCCATGTCGAGAAATACACCTACGGATTTTTCCCCCTTGTTGTAGGCTGTCGTCATGTGGTGTAATACCCTTGTGAGTTGGAGCGTGGTAGAGTGTTCGGCTCGAAAGCCGAACGGTTCGTCTCTAGGAGTCTAAAGCTATTTTACGACACACATGCTTAAGTGTCGCATCTTTTCGCGTTAGTGTATTTTTTCTTTGCCCAGGTTGAATTCCGGTCGACATTTTTCGTAAATTGCAGATATAAAACAAAAACATTCATTGTTATTCATGTGTCAAAAACTCGACGAGAATCGCCGGCCCAATTAACATTCCCTCGGGTGCTTTAATACTTTTATTAGTATCGACCCGAAGGCGATTGTGATTAAGGAATTCTTAGCACTATGCGATACGTGACCCCGCTTCGAGCGCCCGGCAGCGGCATCCGAAATCCACATATAACGTAATGTTCTAGAATGTTTCTCGAATGATTTACAAATTTATATAACTGTTGTGAATTTACACATCACCATAACGAATTAGGGCTTGAACGTCCATTTACCCCGAAAGACCACAACCCTTGAACGGCCACATCCCTAAACGGAAATTTTTTTGTTAGTTCGTTCAAACTGGAAATTAAAAAGTACACTTTTAAAAAGAAAAAAATCATATGCTGGTTGTAGTCTTTTTAATTTGTACAATTTTTCATTATTTTTAATTTTTAACCGGAATAAAATGTAATTTAGCCGAGGAAGAACATTGCAATTCGCTTCACTATTAAATACGTGTGTTCTTTACATTGTTTGTGTTAAGTTCTTTATGATTCAGCTATTTTGCCTTTAAGTTGCGCCTTTAAATCCTCGCAAATAAAACTTGCAGAAAGCTATATACTGTCCTTTGCAAACATAAGAGATTTTATGTCAAATGTTCACTTTTAAAAGCAACTTTTTATTAAGCATTTAATTATTATATATTTTTCCTCTTCATACAGAGCCGGAAATGTTATTTGTTTTTTTTCGGTCAGTCCCGCTTTTTCTGGCGGGTTTAAATATAAATGAACAGAACTAATATGCAAGACTGTCCAGCAACTAAAATCTCCAATATCGCGCTGATAACATCATCCACATCGTTACATGATCTAAGTAACATGACAATAACACTATTTTATCACTGACTACATATAGCTACAGAGAATTCAACACAACCGCTCGGCACGTCCGCCCCGTACCGCACCACAAATAAGACTGCCTTGTCGATCGCACGTTGGTTTTATTACAAAGAAGGGGTGACACAAGTGACACTGTCACTTTGACACATTTCCGACGAGTTCCGTTTTGAAAACTAACAAATAAACCATAGTTAATTTAACTAATGTAAACGTTCCAACATATATATCATTTTAGGGAAAAAATAACAATACAATAAGAAGTAACAGTCGATGGCCACGGAATTAATTTCTATTTTATTATAGGACATAGGGCACCAATGTATGCGCTCCAATTATTTTTACAAAACTTTTTTTTTAAATTAACCCCACTGATTTATGAAAAAAGTATTTTAATGAAATAATAGACATTTTAGGAACACTTTGGTATCAGTCCCATTTGTGTTGGTGGGTGGGGACCAACACAAATGGGACTGATACCAAAGTGTTCCTAAAATGTCTATTATTTCATTAAAATACTTTTTTTTTTCATAAATCAGTGGGGTTAATTAAAAAAAAAAAGTTTTGTAAAAATAATTGGACTCCATTTAAATTACAGTTAATTTAACTAATGTAAACTTTCCGACATATATATCATTTTAGGGAAAAAATAACAATACAAGAAGAAGTAACATTCGATGGCCACGGAATGAATTTCTATTTTATTAAAGGACATAGGGCACCAATGTATGGGCTCCGTCCCCACCCACCAACACAAATGAAACTGATGCCAAAGTGTTCCTAAAGTATGTACTATTTCATTAAAATCCTATTTCTTTCATAAATCAGTGGGGTCAATTAAAAAAATTACATTTTGTAAAAATATTTGGGCTCCATATAAAAATGTGTGGGATAAATATTTGTAAAACGTTCGATACCATGAAAACAGCATGCGTTTGGGCAACGAACCCATAGTAAAAAAATATCAGCTTGCCAAGATATGTCGATTGACCTGTGTTTCATTTCTGTTGGTGGGTGGGGACGATTCCGCCCATGGTCCTTTATTTGTGAATTCTGTCAAATCAAGTTTGGCGTGTAATAATATAGGCGAAAATTAATTTTTGCTCTGGCTAAATTCGAAAATAACATCTGGAATCCCTGCTACAACTGCTGCGACGTTGAGCTGGTGGGGCATATAATGCGTTGATTCGTTGCGATGACGCGACGCAACGCAACGCAACGGAGCAATGGGGCTTCGCTCTAACACCACTGCTATCTGTTGTATTTGAGTTTAATCAATAGATAACCCAGTACTTGTTACATCATCATCAATCATTTTAATAACCTCACTGCTGAGGCTGGAGAAGGATGGAACTAGAAGAGGAGGAATAACCACACGCGGCCTCAATCGGATTGGTGGGTTTTAAGGGCATACCCAATCAGGATTTTCCGAAAACGTACTGTCTTTAAACGTCAAGTGTGAACCATAGGTTAGAAGTACTGAAGCAGGAACAATATCCCGTAAAGAGAAAAACACTAAACTAGAATTATATCGATACAAATTACAAATAAAATTAATAAAACTAGATAAAAAAAATAACACATAATCCTTCTTTTTTTTTCCTTTATCGTCGAAAATCACCGTAATTTAAGCGACAACAGTAGATTTTTTTAAAGAATTAAATAAAGAATACAATTATTTAAAACGATCGTAGCTTATTTTTTTAAATATATTTAGTGTTTTATCACAATTAAAAGAAAACCTATAAAATAATTACCCTAAAAGCCTGACGAAAACTCGCTAGCAAAAACACAAATTATAGAAAATTCGAAAAGTAACCTTATTGTGTCTGCTTTAAGGCGGAGCTTACGTGCCGCCTCTCACCCCCTCTGATTAGCCTTGGGTAGCGCCTTAATTAATTGACTGTAATTACAGCGCATCAACCAACGGCTCAATGTGCTTTCCGAAACATGAAGGAGGATTGCAAAAGCCGAACGCGCGAACCAGTGCGCCTTCGAGCTGTACTTGTCTCAAGATGAGACTAAATTTCAAATGGTTTAGTTGGCTCAGTAAACAGGCGCGATAATATGTAGTTGGCACAGAGTCAAAACTTGTGTTGCCTTAAGCGGACCACAGGCTAAACTAAGTTCCAGGGTCGATTGTGTTGTCGAACTTCTAACTTGTACATGGTTTCACAACTTATCCACATGTCAATAAAGTGCTGTGTTGTTTTTGAACTCTTCCAATAGCATCACTTTTGTGTGCATGATAGTTTTTTGATCTCCGAGATACACACTTTCGTCTCTTTTCACCGTCAGTATTATATAATACTATCAGATTTGCATGAAAGCGAGTGGCAAGGTCACTTCAAAAAATAATAGATAAGTCATTTCTTATGACGGCAGCATTCTACACGACATATCTATTGATTTGTGGATCAATCTTAGATTGATTATATATTGTATTGTGTCACCACAGTCGAGTGGAGGCGGTAACTATCATGTAACTCGATTGGTTAGTGTATGCGGCCGCTCAGGCGGTATTAGTCCATTGCGGTAGCGCCACAGTTTGCCATTAGTTAGTAATTGCTAATTTCTCTCCAAACACAAGCACTGTTTTCATTATAGAAATTGAAATAATCAAAATAGTCTCATTAGACCAGAAATACTATCTGTTGATTGTTCATATGAGATGCCTGACGTTCAGTAAATCAAGTGAATACAGTATACAGCAATCATCATCATCAGCTCGACTTTCAGTGGTACATTGCACGTTTGTTATTTTTTAATCATTAGTTGTTTGTATCACTTAATGAAATAAGAACATTTATTTATTCCAAGACAGTCCGGATGTACAATCAACAACATATCAACCTATCCAAATTAATTGCAAATTCTCCAGAATTACTGCCACAGAGGGATCCGAGTTGGTTTATTTGACAAGGTTGACCGTACCGAGAAAAAAGAATTACGAAAAGTAATTACTGCGCGCCGGTTCTCTTCAGTGACTGTATCTACACAAGCCGAACGAATACCCCGAGGAGGCTCACTGGACTCTTAATTAGAATTCCCTCGTCTCCCTGCAGCGCCCCGCTCGGACCTGGCGCCGGCCCCCCACACTAATAATAACACTAGTCGACAATGGAATAGTCTGAAATAAAACTTATATATTTTGGTTCCTTTTGGTAAGTATGTCCTTAGAAAAATAACTTAAAAAAATTCAGGTCCGATTATGATAATATGATTTTTTTTCAAAAATAGCCAAATAACGACCACCTAAACACTTTAAAAATCGTTTTCTTCACATTTAGACGTCGTATATCGCATCTAATCGTTATTTATTCCTGCTGTGGGTGTATTAAATTAAGGGCCATTTAGACGGTACAAGTTTCTTGCCTGTTGAATACGATTAAATTGAAGCAATAATTTACTTGCATAATCTAAACAACACGTAACATTCTTGAACTGGTATGCAAGTTTGGATTCAAAACTTTTCTTGGTGTAAACAATACATGCCAGAAAATGTCATTCAATTCTTGCATGAAAAATTTGACAACGCAAATACGTGCAATTCTTGAAGCAAGTCGCTAAAAAATGGCACGTGCCCATACAAATCTGTGTTTCAAAAATGGAATGCAATAATTGCCTAAACAATTGTATACGTGTAACAGAACACATTGGCAATTATTGTATGCCAAGATTTGCATTCAATAATTGTATTCAAGTTTTTTATTTATATCACCATGTAAACAGTTGCTTTCAATTATTGAAAGTCAATTCTTGCACTGCAATTATTGCTCTTGTATGTTCAAGAAACTTGCACCGTCTAAATGGCCCTTTAATCTACCCATATTTTGATTAATAACAAGGTCAGCTGTTGTTTTGGTTATGTCTAGTACCGCCAATTACTGATATATTTTGACACTTTTGCATTTACGTCGTTAACTCATGCACATTTAATTTTTTTTCTTTGCTTTGGCATTAAATCGTTAATACAATCTAATAAGTGTAAAAATTTTGCCAGATTTATTTTGATTTGTATGTGGAGACTTTAATTCACGCTAAAGTTCGAAGTAGTTGTCGCCGTTACTGTTGGAAGCATATGAATTAACAACTTATATCAAGCCTTCTGACGAATTTTCAGGCTTTGGGATGTAGCATGTCCCTGAAAATACATTTTCTACATTCTCACTTGGATTTCTTTCCTCCCAATTTAGGTGCAGTCAGTGATGATCATGGGGAGAGATTTCACTAAGATATAAATCAATACATATAGTCAATTAGGGTAATTGTAAACGCTTTTGATTTTTTGGTTACCTTCATCAATATTAAGAATCATATTTTTTTCATTTATTTTATACTAGCTTTCGCCCGCGGCTTCGCCCGCGTGAATTTCCCACGGGAACATTGCTTTTTCCCGGGATGAAAGGTACCCTATGTCCTTCTCCGTACTTCTATGTGTATGCAAAATTTCAGGAAGATTGGTTCAGTACATGAAGCGTGAAGAGGTAACAAACAAACAAACGAAACCCACTTTCGCATTTATAATATTAGTTAGGATATTAACAAAAAATATATATGTCGATGTTATATGATAACTTGGCTATATTTTAATGTAATCACTTAAATTATTGATCGCTTATAAAGGTCTATAAACAGCTGTTTACAATTACCCATCACTTTTTATAACTTTTTTGCTTTTTGGGGTAATTAGAAACACCAAACTAGACAATTGTTAAAGATACACAGGCTATTAACTTTTAATCCTAATATGAAAGATTTGTAAGAAGGTATTGTAGACTGCTCGTTTTGTCTCATATTAATGGTATATGTTAGTAAGTAAGTAAGTAAAAGTAAGTGTAAGTAAATCTGCTCAACCCTAAGGTTTGACTGTCAGACAATGCTTTTAGCATTAAGTCCACCTTTTGTACTGTACTTTTGTATGTGTGTTCAATAAAGTTTAAATAAATAAATAAAAATGCTTTATTGCACCAAAACACGTAAAGGATACAAATTGAGACTTATAATAGGTAAAATATGTACAATAGGCGGCCTCTGTTAGGACGATTTTCTTTTCCACTTCCATCAATAGCACCTTGCAGCCGCTATGTGGGTTCTTTTTAATGGCACTTACCTAAGAACACTTTTGCTAACGAAACGACGAGACAAGTTCGAGAGATATGAGGTAATAAAGAATCTTACATACAATACGAACATACAAGATACGCGCGAAAAACGTAACGCTTTCTTTGCAGTCAAGTAAAAACAACATTTACAGTCATGTTGTATGTAGATGCTGCTTGTCTATAAGTTTTTTTACACGACTGACCAAAAAAGGAGTGTTATGTTTTCAGGGTTCATGTATGTATGTAAGTTTCTTTATTCCACCATAACTCCTGAACGGCTTAACAGATTTTGATGTGAGAGGTATTTTAGATTCCTTGCATTCCTCCGAGTGACATAGGCTATATGACGTCATCATAAAAACAAAATGGCGTATTATATATGCGATAAATAGCAGACCAAAAAAATAAAATTTGATCAATCTTATCGAGTGGGGATCAAATTGAAGGGCTTTAAAAGGAAAAATGTATATAACTTATATGTTTGTATGTACTTTTTGAGTAAAAACTTGTCAGTCGTGTTTTTTATTTTTAATAATTAGCTTGTTATGATTTTACGACAATATAAATTAAAATAGACTTTTTAGGAAATAACTTTCGTGGTTAATAAATGTTTTACTTTAGAATGTTTAGGTTTGAACTAATATTTGATTTATTTTCGACAAATTCAAGAAAAGCAACTGTGAAGATTGTTTACATAAAAGGATAAGTAAAAAAAACCGGCCAAGTGCGAGTCGAACTCGCGCTCTGAGGGTTCCATACACGCAAATCATCTCACATCATAGCTCTAACTAAAAGACAAACTAGTTTCAAAAACAAACTAGTTTCAAAAACAAACTTAACTTTGCAGTTCGATACCCTAAGATTCATACTAATTCAGCGCAAAAATAAGTTTGTAACACTATTTTTTTGACTTCCAACAACATATTTACAATTTTCAGATTTATTCCTATATAAGTACTGTAAGACCTTGCTTTTTGAAAAATCTCATAATTTTAGGTCAACGAGAAGTATCCCATAGGATTTGATTGCTGCCTGAAATCGCAAAATATGCAAAAAATCGCAACATTTACGGTAATATCTTTTGATCGCGTTGACGTATAATTTTGACTATTTTTCTGCTGAAAGAGACCGTGGATCCGAGTTTTCGATATTAATTTCAATTTGATACCTATAAGCGTTCCTGAGAAAAAAAAAGTTTTACAGACAGACGGACAACAAAGTGCTCTTATAAGGGTTCCGTTTTTGCCTTTTGAGGTAGGTACGGAACTCTAAAAACGGAGTATACTTGATTTCTTTTTTTCGAACATATATTGGCATCCTGTTTATTATCAGAAAAACAAAGTGTTTACTTTTACCCACTACCGCGTACTGTGCATTTTATATAATTGTTTCCAATTACCCATACCGTTTACAATTGCCCCAAAAGTTGTTTACAATTAACCCATGATACAATTTACTGATAGGTAATTGTAAACATATATTTACTGCGTACCGGTTTACTATAAGTATTCAAAAGCAATGAAAACGCAAAGGTAGATAGATAGATAGATCAACACTTTATTGCACCATTTACAGAAAAGAAATACATAGTAACAAAAGTAATAAAAACATTTTAAATGAGCGCAAAAGCGGGCTTATCGCAAATGCAATTTCTTCCAGCCAACCTTTGGGTGGAAGGAAATATACGTGAAAAAATGTAGGGTGCAGTAATAGTAGATTGTTGCATCGAGCAGAAAGTGACTTTTAATTGCATCGAGTGTAAGTTTGAACACTTTAAAAACACGAGTGCAATTAAAAGTCACTTTTGCGAGATTCATAATCTGCTTTTCTTTCAACTACCGGTCCTAAGGTCCTTAATTCGCGTCAATTTTCTTTTTTTTTTCGGCAATGGTCGCACATTTTTAATTTATATAATCAGCCTTTGTTCGCGGGAATAAAAATAAGTCTGATTGGCTGATACAAATCTAGTTGGTCATGCTTACAGCCTGTGATTGGCCTATTCTTATAGGAATAGCGCTGATTGGCTGACATAAATCTAGTTGGTCATGACTGCAGAATTAAGGCCTGCGATTGGTCAATCGCTTGGGATATGCGGCCTTAGGACAAAAACAATGCAGTAATGGATTTTCATACTACTTTTCTGCACTGTTTTCAAGTAAAAACAGTGCAACAATGGATTTTCATACATACTTTACTGCGCTGTTTTGCTATGGAGCAATAAATTGCTGTTTTGTGCATACTATTTAGGTTATTAATGGCAAAATTACAGCGTAGTTGGAAGAAAACATTATTAATTATAAAGGAAGAAATAAATTAAAAATAAAATAAACATTGATGATATAAATATACACACTCGTTCAAAACACAACCATGATAAGGAAAATATGCTCGTAATAAATAAAATTAAAGATTCAGATAGTGAGACCTTAGATAGGTAAACCTTATATTAATCTATAAATATTATAGGGGTTATCTAAACCCTTAACTTTCATTAACAAATTGAAGTGTCAAATATTTGTCGCAAATTGTAAAACCACTTTATTTTAAGGACTTTTTTAGCAACACACAAAGACAATAGAGCAAAGTTGTGTTCCGAATTAAATAACATTATTTTTATTCATATTACATAAGAGTTATGCTCACTGTTTCCAATCACCCCTGAGATATTAACAATAGTAAATAACGCGCGGACGAAGTTCGCGGGCACAGGCTAGTACTGAATATAGAGAAAAGGTATCAAGGCAAATGGACTCTTAGCATGCTGGCAGACTTAGCTGGATATGTTTACATGAAGATCCTGCCTGCCTATATAGCAGAAGGTCAAAAAGTACAAGAAAATATAAATTAAGGGATATAGATTTGTAACATTCAATACATTTTTTGCTAAAACTTTCCTTTAATTTTTCTCTTAACCTGGACCTAGCTAATTTGTTTTATATTCAGATTATATATGTACCATGTCAAAGCAACAAAATAAAACAAGTTTGGTTTCAGAGCAAAAAAAAGTGTCAAAATTTTCGGCGAGTGTACTAAAGTCAAGGTTATGTTTTAATAAATTGACTTTCCTTTTTGTTTTTTTATAAAATTTCTCAAAAAATTCTCTAAATGTGTTTAAGAATGAATTTAGGCCTATATTAGACCATAGATTGGTCTAATATAGGCCTAAATTCTAAAAGCTTTTCCCTAAACAAGTCTATTTTTCTTAATAAACCATCTAGATTCCACAGTCAGTGTTTTGACAAAATTTTTCTTTTCTCGTTTTTCAGTTTTAATAGTATTAAGAGACTTAATAATATATAGAGATCCCATCATGCCCATCCGATAAACCGTCTTATCTACCTTGATGTTAGCGACATTTTCATTTTCAATATTTGTTAGTATGATATCAATGCAGGACTCGCGTCCATTTCTTCTGAAAGTGATTTCATTGACAAGATGCCTATAGTTATAGCTTTTGAGAATATTTAGGGAATCGTGTTTTAGTTTTTTATCTTTTAACATGTCTACATTAAAATGCATTATATACTCTTCTTGACAGAAAAAAGCTGTAACAACTCATCTAGTTTTTCAAGACACAAATCAGGTTTTGTGCCATTTTGATAACAACAAATTACATTGATACCAGTATCCAAATCTTTTCAAAATAGTCTAATTTACAAAAGTTTTTACATAATTTCAACTCTTTAACAACTCTGCTCTTCTCAACCAATATCAATGTACCGCCTCTAGTATTACCAGTACTACATAATACGTTCCTATTCGGTAATTTGTAAAATTTAGAAATTTAATAGAAGAATTATTCAAAAAATGTTCATTAATACATGCAAATTGGAATAAACGAAATCCCACGATTCCAGATATAACTCTAATTGATCTTTAATTGTGTTTATACCACATACATTCTGTTGGAAAACATTTAGAATCCCGATTTCACAATTATCTTTGTTAGTTAAAATACTATTGGTTGACAAACTATTTTTTTTACAGTTTGATCAGGATCTATGTATATAAAAAAAAAAACTCTTTGCTATCATTTAATGATAATAAATATAATGATGTTTGCTGATCACGAAAACCAGTATAAATTATTTTTTCATATGAGTTATATTCCAATTTATTTATAATGTTCATAATTGCTCTCCAAAATGACTTACAAGTTTCTAATTTATTTATAATAAAAGCATGTTCAAGAAGTAATACTTCAAAAAGGCTAATGTAATAATTTTTCAAACATATTGATTGATTGAGAAAGTCAGAAGGTAGGTAAAACTGAACCCAGATATATCCGACAAACATTTTTATGCCTGTTTCGCAGGTGAAATGTATGTTTCTATATGATGAAGGCGATATGGACACGAAAATAAATCCAACGGCGGTTTAAAGGTTAATGGCTGGAAAAGATACTGGGGTAGTGGGGTGAGTAGTATTGAAAGAAGCTATGAAAGACACCGTTTTCCAAGTATGCAAGTGAATTTTCAAAAATCATTTTGCAGTTTTGTTTCTTTTGAAAAATAAAGGAATGTTTCCTTTGAGTAAAATCTGCTATCTCTAATATTAAGGGTGCATCCTTCCAGACGAGATTAAAAAATTCCAACCTGTATAAATATTAAAATCCGTGGACATCTTCGTCAAATACCAGACTAGATTAGCTCCTGCGTTTGAGATACATTCCTAAACATTAATATCAGAAAAACGGAACATCGTATGCAACGGATGCAAATATGTGGTGGTCGCCATGATTACTGAAGTTTGTAACATTCAATTTAGAGGCGAGTCAACCTTCTATGTATTTGTGTAAATATTCCATCCGCTGAGTCTTTTGTTTTGAAACTTGTATGTATGCAGTTGTACAGAGCGTTATTGCTCCGAAGCGGTCGTCGACAAACACAGACGGCGGCCGTCATGTGACTAATGTCTGGACCGCTATTTTTAATTTTTGTGTCTCACAAAAAAGTTGGCATGGGTCTGCTTTGTATTTGTATAAATGAAAATCAATTAAAATAATTCGTTTACTAACTAGACCTTCACAGGCACTTGATCACGTCAATTTCCAGCTCAAAGCTATAAACTGCTTGCATTTCGAAACGATCACAACTGAGAAGAAACGCCAAAAGAAACTCATTTATAATGAAACTCATTCGATATATAGTGAAAATCACTTGATGACTTGAATATTTGGGAAATAATATCCCTGGTTTTACCGGCAGTGACCGGCAGTCACACCCTGGCGTTTTCGATGTGTACAGTGGACACGGAATTCGTTTCGCCTATTAGTTCCAGTTGGCTTGCGCTGCTTTTAAACTAAAATCTATGTTGTGTTCAAATGCCCTTTAGAATATCCTATACATATGTTAATTTGGACTTCGATTTTGTAAAAGTCGTAACTTTTCATTTCAGCCAAAAGCTTAATGCAGTATGTCTGTAATTTAAGTTGAGAACCACGATGTGCTATGTATTTTTTTGACGGAAGCACAGGGCGGGCGCTTCATAGAAACGGCGCGTCAAATATATCTACTACTACTACAAATGAAACTGTATATCCGTGAACACGTCAGTAACACGTCAATGTGTGCGTTTTCATAGCATAACGTCCCACAACCACACAAGAACGGGGAACAGTGCAGAAGGTGCGGGTGGTGCCATATTGCGGAAGGGACAGGGAGTTTCTTTTCTGTACGTAGTACTTATACCTATTAATTCTGTGACAGAAGTTAAGTTTGAAGTCGGCTCGAACTGACCTTGTTTTGATGAAGTTTTTACTTATCTTGTGTCACATACACCATTTTGTTTTGGTCACCATATATATTAATTAGTAGGAAGCAATATTAACTAAGTAAATTAGGCATTGTCTCCAGGTAATCTGTTGCAAATTGCCACGTAAACCCTGTCGCCAGCCACAATAGCTTCTGATTGATCTCGGACATCAGAATAGCCTTCGTTTGGGCGGTACGTGCCTCGGGGCTGGACGGACCGACAAACACTGCAATCTGGCTTGTAATGTAATCTGGATTAGTCTACTCCATGGCCTAATTAGACACGATTTATTATAAGTGACATCTGCGGTTTTGCTTAGGTTGAAGCTGTGTGGTAATGTATCCGAACGACCAATTTTTTACAAGCCTAGCAACGTTTACATATTTGTTCGAGTTACAGATTTCAAAACAAAGCGCGCCATATGCTTTGTTTTACATTAAAATATCGGTCGCTCTGTCGCTCACTTATACAAGTGTGCCGCCCTATGTTATAATATGGTCAAATGCGCGTCGCGCGTCGGGCCACGCGAAATATAGGGTTCCGAAGGTACACATGAACTTATATTTACTTCCAAGAAAATAACCTAAGTATATAAATAAATATATATGGACAAATCACACAGATTATATATATATATATATGTATATTATATTATATATCATCATATAGGATGAAAATTGTAAAATCAATTTTGTAAGTTTATCGTCTATTACTCATTAACTTGTAAAGTCTACATAGCCGTGATAATTTTGCTTTTAAATTCATTATATTTGCTAGCTATTATAATTTTTTTAATGTATCCATATCCACACTCTACCATTTTCTTTTTCGAAGGGCGAGGGGGGACACTTGACTTGTAACAAAATTTAGCACTTTAAAGTTAAATATTTCTCAAACGAATAAAAAAAAATGGTCTTCACATAATCATAATATTTTAAAAAGATCTATAAAATGATACCCCACATGATGGTATAATCGAGAGAAAAAAACATTCCCATTTTGGTGTACGGCCGTCTAAAAAAAATTTTCGCATTTTTATTCTACAGTTCGCTCCACGTAATAAATATGTGTATCTGTACCAAATTTAAGTTTTCTAGCACTAGAAGTCTCTGAGCTAAACCGCACAGGACGGACAGACATGACGAATCTATAAGAGGTCCTTGTTGACTTCGGAGCCCTAAAAAAAGTTATTTATAACACACTCGATGAGAGAGGAAGAAGTAACAAGTACTCGTATAGTATATAACAAACACGATTGTAAAAAGCTTGTTAAAAGTTACCGTTTTAGTTTCCGGGCCGATGCACGCTCCCCTGTGGTGCAGACAGACTGCATGTCAAGTTACCCTGCTTTGAACCTCTATTCAATTCAAAACATTTATTGCAATTCACATTATACAACATTATGAACCCTGTCGGGTGCGCAATGGTATTAAGAGGGGAACGGTAAGCGGGCCTTTGATTTTTTGTATGCTATATGCTAATTATAAGTCATTTAATTTATTTGTCATTTAAAAACTCGTCTATTCTGTAATAAGCATTTTCGGCAAGTAACAATTTTAATTTTTTTGTAAAGATTCTTTTTTTCTGATCTTAACTATTCAGGTAAAGTATTATATATTTTTGAGGTCATAATTAATGGGCCGGAACGAACAATTTCTAAATTTGATAGAGGTACAACTACTTACTTAAACTAGAGTTACAACTAATTTATTTTTGTTTCTTGTTGGATAGCTATGAAACTGTAATAGCGGCCAATTTGCAATAGATGCACAGGTAGATCTGCGGTTGACTGTACAACAATGCACAAATTCCCCGACAGGGTGTCAACAGGGGTTCTAATGCTATTGACAACTTCATGTGGGTTTTAACAACTAGGGGGAATATTTCGTTCCTTGTGAAAGCAGCTACGGCGCAATTACGAGGTATTAAAACGATGCAACCCTCAGAGGCAACAACCACGACCAGCTTATGCTCGTTTGAGGACTGTGGGTGTCGAACTTTAAGTCATAAGCTTGTCTCAATGGTTTCTCAACAGTAGTATTTACTCTGCTCTTGTTACATTATAAACACCTATATAAAAAACAACTATTGAATAAATCGAGATTTTATTGGCAAGTTCGTCAATCAGGAATTAGAATTTATTATTATCGAAATTTATTTTTTGAAATTGGTATATAGTAGAAGGCTAATAATAATGGCTATATATCCAACCAATAAAGAAATTAAAATTAAATTTCGATTGATGATGATGATGATGATTGATCTCATCACTTTTTATATAAATTAAAGTACTCTGCTTCAGAGTTTGTTTGTTATAGCTACTAGGAAACTACAATGAAAGAAGAGTAATCAATTGTCAATATTGTTACTTACCTTTGGTGTACGTAGTGAATTTAATTACATTGGCATGGTGGGTGTTATTTAGTGAGGAATCAATAGCGTTTCAACAATATTGACTAACTCGAGCGCGCCGGACGTGTAGTAGTATATTCATTCTAGATTTCAATATATGGAAAATTTGGCAAAATTATTTATCATGCTTTATTGTATCTGTGTTATGCCTCTGTATGAGTACATTAAAAAACACTACCCTCCCCCTCCCCCCGCCATCGGCGTCCCCCCTTCCCCCCTTAAAACGTGTCCTGTTTTACAAATTTTCTGAATTCTTAGGAAAACTATACAAGTTTGGACAAAATGATCAAAGGCTACATTATTTATCAATAAATTACCCACAAATAAGTTCTTACATTTATTTTGATACCAGTCGTAGTTTCAAAGCTATGGTACGTCAAAGTTGATTGAAAATTTATAATCAGCGAAAAATCACAATTTAAATAATACCCACACGGAAATATAAATGAATACCCAGAAAACTTAGACTGGAAATTGAAAAATAACTTTTTATCACACATATAAACCACAGAATCACCAGCTCCACAGTCAATACTGAAAATTGTATCATATTACTACGAAAAAGCGTGTGAAAATATATGTAGATGTGTCAAAGCTGAATTGAGTTGCTTCACCATGTCTATACATTGCCTTGGTTGCTTCAGCAAAGCTGTAGAAGATAGTGACGACGATGCTAATTCGTTTCAAATAATTTCAAATAATTCGTAAAAGGACTGGAGCCGATGGCAAACGCTAGTCGTTTATAAAAAGTCTTGTTCAACCTTGTCCTCAATGGACATCTGTTCTGTTTGACCCAATCAGAGTTAAGCACCGTCTGGTTTTATGATGGGATCATAAAGCCAGACAGCTAATACGAACAACTAACTCACCAGGATATATTCACCAAGGAAAGACTCAATTTATCTACGTAGGTTATATTTAGTTTAGTTACTCTAACAGTCCAGTCAAGCGATTAAGCGATTTCTGCAGAAACTTAATCAGGGTGCTTAGGGAGAAAATATACTAAAAGTCCTGGAGTCTAAGCGTCGAGGCAGAGGGAGGGAGGGGGGGGGGGGGGTGACAAAGGTCTCAATTTTAGGTTTTTCTTCAATATCTCAAAAATGATGCGTTGTAGCCAAAAATGTTCTAAGAAATGAAAGCTTATAAAATTTTCTATAACTTTGATTCCATACAGTCAAAGCTTGAAATGAAAGCTTATATTTTTTTTTATAACTTTGATTCCATACAGTTTTAACAAATTCTTATCCGTTTTCGAACTACACGCCTCTGGAAAAGTGAAAATTAAAAAAGCTTTATTTTTTAAATATTCCTTTCTAATTAAGTTTGAAAAGTAGCTTTACCGCTTCTATGCTTCGTTTTGTGAGTGAGAGAGCTGGAGGTCCATCCTTCATCCCCATCTCAGTTGCAGACGTCCATAGGCTACTGTCACTGCTTTCCATCTAGGTAGGTACACTTGTTTGCCTGCTTAATCGTATGTATAAAAAAAACATATTTTTATCCTCTTAGGTCGTGAGGGTCCTGGCAACTGTTCGTTTTCTGTATCTTCTTCCTCACCCTCCTCAGTTATAATTGGTTCTTGCTGAGAGGGCTCAAAAGGAATGATATTTAGCTACGCTATCAGCTGGTGGGTGGGAGCGGATATTTGCTACTGACCTCATGAATGATTCCTGGCGGACTTACCACCGAGTGCAGCAGTGGCTCGGGAATGAGCTGCCACCTCAAGAGTGGGGGTGGAAAAAGTCTTGATGCCAAGAACAACAGACGATTTACCAGCGCCTGAGGTTTTATTAAAAACAATATTTTGTCCCTGCACCAAAGATTTTAGCAGCGGCAAATGTAGAATGCCGGAAAGCAATGTTGAAATGTTATGCTGAGTGCCTTCATTGCCAAGGAACATGCTTCAACGGCGTGTCCTCTAGCGAAGACAATGAAAATGATAATAATTTAGAGCCTTCTCAGTCATCATGTTTAAATACATTTAATGTTAATGTTAACATTTTTGTTTGTTCTATGCATTACGGGAACCTGATAATCTAGTCTGAGGTCAATCCTGGAAAAAAACTTGCCTAAGCATATTGAACTTGCTGATCCTACTTTCTACAAGCCTGATGCTAAGATAGATATTTTATTACGAGCAGATGTCCATTGGGATATAATAAAATCCAACCAAATTAAATTAGGTAATAATTTGCCACCACTAATTATAGACACGCAGTTAGGATGGTTGGTGGCTGGTCCGACAGCTCGGCCAAGCTTCAGCCTCAGCTATTTTGTAACTTTAGTCTAGAATTAAAAGATTCATTAGAAAATTTTTTGGAAATTGAAGAATTGCCCAAAATTAAAACTTCGTCTGAAGAAGAAGATACAGAAAACGAACAGTTGCCAGGCCCTCACATCCTAAGAGGATATGATAAAAATATGTTTTTTTATACATACAACTAAGGAGGCAAACAAGTATACGGCCCACTTGGATGGAAAGCGGTTACAGTAGTCTATGGACGTCTGCATCACCAGGGGTGCTACTGGCGCGTTGCCGCCTTAAGGGGTGTGATAAGGGGATGGGTGAGGGGAAGGGCCTCCGGCTCTCTCACTCACAAAACGAAGCAAAAAAGTGAAAAAGCTACTATTCAAACTTATTATATACCTAATTAAAAAGAAATATTTAAAAAATAAAGCTTTTTTCACTTTTCCAGAGGCGTGTAGTTCGAAAACGGATGAGAATTTGTAAAAACTGTAAAGAATCAAAGTTATAGAAAATTTTATAAGCTTTCATTTAATCTTAAACATTTTTTGCTACAACGCACCGTTTTTGGGATAATGGCGAAAAACCTAAAATTGAGACCGTTGTCACCCCCCCTCCCTCAGCCTCGCCTCCTAGACTCCAGGACTTGTAGTATGTTTTCTCCCTAAGCACCCTGATTAAGTTTCTGCAGAAATCGCTTAGGTTCCCGCTCACGCATTCTACAACTACTTAATTGACCGAACTATAAGCTCCAATCTCTCTTGTTGAGGCGATCCCTCGTTGGGAGCCGATCCTGGGTGCACCGCACACTCAGCACACATGCTTATCATATTAAATTATTGTCATCGGAACTGAAGCCACGTGTACAAGTGGAAATAGTTCTAATTTAGCTTACATTGCAAGTCAAATATAAGCTTGTCAAAAGTAACTGTACTCACTCAATGTCTATAATCCTAATCATCATTATGAATTAATCAATGCTAAATCGTATCAATATCTAAAATAAAATATATCTATAATAAAACAGTAAAAATATTTTGTCTGTACATTTAGTATTTTTGACCGAAATGGATAGAGGGAGACCTAAAAAGAATAATAGAAAGCAAAAATTTTTTTTTATGAATTTCTTGTCTGTCTGTCTGTATGTATGTACGCGTTTCACGCAAAAACTACTGGACGGATTTGAATGAAACTTTTTTGTTGTATAGCTATTAAGCCTGGGCAACATATAGGCTATAATGGATTTTGAAAACTGCAATACCTGATAAAGAACCTTAACAGAACAGCTAAACTATAAGAAATATGGAAATGGTACCTTTGCAAAAGTTTATCAATTTGACGAGCATTTTCTGTTGACGTATAAAAATCGAAGATCAGGATCATCTGATGAAGAACTCAAAGGGACCAGCCACACTATAACATATATGGAAATGGCGCCTTAGCAAAAGTCGTTCAACCTGATGAGCATTTTCTATTGACGTATAAATAATGAAGATCTGGAACATCTATTCCCGTTCATCAACATATATTCCCGCGGGACACGGGATAACCAAATGGCTGAAATGTTGAGTATACTGGAGTTTAGGTTACTACAGTTTGGAACACAAAAAGATTTTTCATCTAAGCGAACCTCACGCGGGCTAAGCCGCGGGTATCAGCTAGTAAATATTATAATGAGGGGTTCGCTAAATTGATCAATACATCAAAATGCCTCATAAAGCTTTCAGGAGATTGAAAGAATACAGTAATACACAAAAGTGCAATTGCAGTAACATAAGCTTTCTCTAAGCTGTTCATTTATTTTTATTATCGATATTTCAATACTATGCAACATTCTATTGAAACACTTCTGAACCGAATTGAGTTCAGGCGGTGGTGTTAAATAGTGGGGGTAACCGCACCGAATATAGTTTTTAGTTTAGTAGTTAGCTCACTTTGAAATTTTATTGATCTTTAAAAGTGGGATGCTTATATTTTATGGCATTAACCTGAATTCTTATATTTTTTTTCACGAGACTTCTTAAATTCGTTTTCATTTGTTTACTATTTTTCCAGTTTTTTTTTTATACCAGTCTACTAAAAGCAAAGACTACATTTAAAATAAAACTTTTAGTTTTCTTGAGGACATTAGATTTATTCAGAAAAAGGATACAATTAATTATTTAAATAGTTAACACGATTTCTAATTAAAATGAAATATTTTATATGAACTATCTAAAGCTAAGATATAAGTAATTGCCATAATAAAAACTAAAATGAAGTTATAAAAACTTTAACGTAAAGTATGTCCCGCTAGAATTTTCACGCTATCATAAATAAAAATAAAACAATTTTCGGATATAAGGAACATTATTTGACTAATCATAAATGCTAGTGATGTGGCATCGGGCAGAAGTCCTCGTGCCCTTGAGAGTCGCAGGATCGGCACAGTGGATCAGCCGCGTCCCTGCTCGGCGCTGCGGATTGGGAAGCGGAGTCGATACGGAGGCTGCGTAGTGCCGGCGGCGGCAGTGGCGAACACGCCGCGTGCCGCGTCGGTCGAGCGGCGGGCATGGCCGCCACACCGCCGCCCTCGAAACCCAAAAGCCGGCGCAAGATCTCGCTGCCATGGTTCCGTCAGAACTCGGTGACGACGCCGCACGCCGGTCTCTCCCGGCAGCACACTATCGACACCCCGGCTCCTTCCACGCGCGCCTGCTCAAGGGCAAGCAACGACAGGTGCGTTCGACGCACCGTTTGCAACTGCACTGCTCTGACTGCACTCTAACCCTAACCCCCACCATCCCCGGCGACTTTCAAATAAATAAATACAAATATAAAAATCGCGATTTCTCCAACTCTTGCGATCTCAATTTTTTTTTCAATGTATGTAAATATTGACATTGTTAAGGTCAAATTATACGCTTCGGCACTTTTTTTATTGTTTGCAATGTTATGTTGGTTTATTGGTTGTTGTATCGTGTTTTCACTTCACTCTCATTGTTGCACTGTCTTGTTGGAAATAAAATGTTGTACGAAAAATTGTGTCTTATTATTTCTCGTAAAACTGGTACACACGTAAAAAAACGCTGTTTCAATCACATGTGTTTCGTCAGTGTTTTTTTTTCAGAATTTCCTTCGAAGCTTTAGATCGATCGGACTTATTTGTACGAAATTGGCACAATTATTCGTATTCTCATCCTCATGCATGGGCCAGGCGGGCCGTCCTGCGTAAGGGATGCCGAATTGACTAAATTTTGCAATAGAATACACAATTTAGTTCGATCATTCAAAGTCACATTGAGTCGTATAACGATGAAACATGTTCCATATATTGGCTACGCTAAATGAAATGTAAAAAACACCCATCGATTTATGCAAAAATAATAGGTCAAGTTCACAAATACATACATTTTTTTCTTTTGACTAACCCGTGATGTGGGATTTTGTTGGATTACGAGGACCATTTTTCGGTATTAGGTAATATTTCTTTGGTATTATTTTCAGAGAAACATTGTTGTTATGAGTATTAACTTCCAACATTATTGTCGCATGTATGTACTAGATGCACATTAGATGCTTATAAGTTTGATTTTATTTATAACGTCAAAACCATAATAATATTTGGGTTTCCATTTTGCACGACTCAAATCCTATTTTGAAATCCTTACCGGTGTACTTTGTAAATAAAATTATAAATAAAACTTAAAATTTTAATAAAGAAAATTCAGATGAAGTTTTAAAGTCCACCGGTATGAAAATTAAAAATTAATCTCTAGGATGTAGCCACGAGAGAAGCTCGGTGATCTCTAAAGCCATCCGCGATGAAACAAAGTACCTTCTGGACCCCGAACACTTCTAAATAATCTTATGGGATCATCAGCCCTCGATAGCCATTTTCTTTGAGCAAAGAAGCGAAATGCAAAATTTAATGCTTGGATTTTTTATAATTACAAATTTAAAAATATTGTTTTTGTCGGTGCAGTTGTCAATTTTTTTTATATAGAGTAGATGAATTGTTTTTAGTGTTTTATTATTCGTAACGACTATCACTCTCGTATTTGATTTGATTCAGATGATATATGGTGGCAAATGTACACAAATTAGAACAGTAAATTTTATATTGATGTGTGTTACAAAAAAAAACTAGTATTTGGTGCTTATGTTATTTTTTTTTTATAAGCCTATAATGTGTCCCATAGTTGGGCAGAGGCCTTCTCTTTTTGCCTCCACAATTCTGGATCCAAAGCAGTTTCCTGCCATTTATATGTCGTGGCGGCACCTTTTTCTTGGTCTGCCTCTACGTCGCCGATGACCTTCTGGTATCCACAACGTGGCGGCCCTAGCTAAATAAATTAGTCTATATATTTGGACAGTGAGCCCTCTCGTCAGTTCGTTCACACGCGCGGATTTTTGCACCTTTGTTTCCGTATCATTGTCAAAATGTTTTAAATGAAAATCCTGGTATGTAAATAATCCTGGAAGTGTAAGAATTTTGTTCCGTTTGCCTATATTACTTGTAGTATAAAAAACCGGCCAAGTGTTACAAACTTATTTTTGCGCTGGATTCAGTATGCATCTTAGGGATTGAACTGCAAAGTTAAGTTTGTTTTTGAAACTAGTTGGTCTTTTAGTTAGATCTATATTGTGAGATGTTTTGCGTGTAATCCTCCGTGCGCGAGTTTGACTCGCACTTGGCCGGCCGTTTTTCCCTTAAGAACCCTCTAGGAAGTATTAGAAAACTAATAAAAAAAGAGTCGGCAAGTCGTTCTCAAGTTTATGAAATGGCTGAAGGAAATAGGAATTAATTTTTACATAGACACAAGAAAAATAAGGACCGGCCGTTACGCCCTCATTCTGCCTCGCTCTCGGTCGCCACAAAATTTGTTTATCCTCGACGCTCTCGGCCACGAAGCCCAAGATTTTAAAATCAACTTTTATAGACGTAGTGCACGCTCATTTAAAATAGAACAAATTTATTCAGTTATTTAAACATGAAAAAGATTATCATAATCATCAGTTTGCCATAACCTAATCTAATTCTAATTAGTAGGTATTAAGAATAAAGTCGTCAAAGTAAATAGTGATTCCGTATATCCAATTAAAGTCCCGGGACACAAGTTAACTTGACGGGAAAATGTCGCGATCAATCAGAGACAGGATCAATCAGAAGTGGGATCGCCAATAAAAGTGGCTATTGAGGCGGCGATAACGTGAGTTGCGATCGACGGATCGCCGGCTATCTGCCAGCGCAGAGATAACGATAACGCTGTGCTGTGATGAGTTGCCGCGGAATTTAGAATTTTAACGCAAATAGAAGTGTCATACTTAATAGAAGTGTCTTTAATATGAAAATTAGGTTCTAATGCTTACTTGGTGTACGTTCCCGTGCGAAAAATAAACTATTTACTGTATTCCCGTAATTTTTCTACCCGTGTACGAAATATCATAAAAATTCAACCAGTAGATTTTGCGTGATTGAGTTGCATCATAAAATTACTTAAAGCTAAGGTTACCACCCCTCCAAAGCGCAAGTGGAGAAGAGGCGGCACAACAAACTCCACTGCTGCATTTTCTCCAAAGACGTCAATTTACAACATATGTCTTACAATTAAATGACTGTGTATGTGGACGAATATACATTGAATATTTATATGAAATGTCAAATTTATAAATGAATTAATATTCTGACTAAGAAATATTTTGAATCCAATCTGACGAATGTGTCTTTTCCCAAACTTTCGCATTTCGTAAATTGAAATTCTTAAAATTTGATTCAATTGAGAATCCAATGCGGCTTATGTTAGGCGATGATAAAATAATGCGTATATCCCACTTCTATCTGGCTTATTCCAAATTCTGTGGTAGTTTAATTACTGCCACCTAATATTTGCTGCCTGGTTGTGATATATTTGATGAAGATATAAATAGTAATCTTCGAAATTCTATTACTATTGCACGCCTTATAACCAGAGGCGTTTGAGGTTGTGCGTGCACCACTCTCAACTGGTCAAGATCGAGATTTTTTCTCTATTGTATTCATATTTTGTTTTGCCATTTGTATAATAGGCTGCAAAAAGGGGTATTGTTGCGGTTTTACTATTATATTATCTCGAAAAAACCACAATTTCAAAAAAACAGTACAATAAAAAGTTTTAGAGCATTAAATTCTGCGTCTATTGGGACTAAATACATATATTTTGGACCACCCGGTCCCATACTAGTGCTCATGGAAATTGAACAAAACCTACAGATATTTTAAATGCTTAGACTTGTGCGAGTATGGATGTTTGATACTCAACTATGAAAAATCTACTAGACGGATTTCGATAAAATTTTATACACTACAAGAAAAATACAGGATAATATAGCACGTAGGGCCCCGGGGCGCAGCTAATATAGCATTCATAGGGGTGGAAAACTTGCTAAACCCCTAGGCTCCGCTCACTTGGGAATTTCTGGATAAAAATTACCTTATGTGAATTTTAAGACTTGCTCTATTTGTGTGCCAAATTTTCTCAAGTACGGTCCTATAGACTTCGTGTGATTGAGTTACTAAAATTGCAAGTTTGTATGGGAACTTTATCAATTATGATAATATATACCTACTAGATGCGCCCCGATGCTTCGCTTCCATAAGAATTTCAGAAAAAAAAGTAAAATATGTGCATTTTTATGTTTAACTCTACTCGTGTACCGAATTTTATCGAAATCTGCTCAATAGATTTTGTGTGATTGAGTAACACATATACTCGTACATCCGACATGGCATTTAATATTAGTTTTCACTCTCGTGACAATTTCAAAATAAATAGTAGCATATATACTTTTAAGGTTTTACTCTACTATTTCATCGAAATCCTTTCAGTAGATTTGCGTGATTGAAATTACTGAATTAGTTATAAAAATTTAAAATTTGTTCAGCTTCGATGAGTAATTGACCGAGCGAGCGCAGCGAGCGAAGCGTTCCAGTTTCCACTAGCCTAAAATTATTTTGTCTGTCCGGATGTTCTCGCCTACAGGTCGCATTTCTGAACCGATTCTCATGAAATTTTGTGAGCAGGTTCGGTAATTTTATAGAATTTTTTAGTCGAGCCAGTTTTCCGAAATTTTTAAAAATGGCGGAAGTATATAAAAAAGACCTCATATCTCAGCTATAAAAAAAAAATCAAATATGTCATTAGACTTTTTTGTTATGCTTATAAAGACGCAACTTTTTTGTCTGAACAACCTAGTGAAATTCAATAAAACCACTATACATCCATATATTTTAAATTCTCATACGATAGTTTACAAAAAAATTAATAGATGGCACAGCAAAGCTTTTAATTAGCATCCCGTAAAGTCTTAAACTTACGTTGGGGCTAACTCAATGTGTGTGATTTGTCCGTATATGTTTATTATTATTTATATTATTTCGAGGTAAAAAGGCAAGTTTCAGTCAATTTTTAAGTGGTATTGATCAACCACAAGAACATGTTTGAGCTTATGGGTAAAATATGAGACTTTTACTTTCTTTCCAGCATTGGTAGGTTGGTTTCAAAACTTTTCTAAGCCAAGGACACGGTAAAATATCGGTTATTTCGTAGAAGGGCTCGCGAGGTCTACTGTTCTCACAGAACCACTAGTTTAATGGGAACGGGTTGTCCAAAAAATATAATACTCTCATTAAATGCACAATTTCATGCTCTTAAACTTCCATTTACACAATGTACCTAACGAAATTGTAAGTCTTTTATGACATAGAAACGTAAAACCGCAATGACATCATCTTTGACGGTACATTTTACCCCCTGTGCCCCAAATACAATTTTTTGGAGGGGAAAAAAAATGGGATTGTAATATGGGTCCGGCCGTTACACCCTCATTCCGCTTCGCTCTCGGCCGCGACGCTCATGAATTTCAAAATTTGTTTATCCTCGACGCTCTCGGCCACGACGCACACGATTTTAAAATCAACTTTTTTAGAGAAAGTACCGATGAGAACATAAATGTTGTTTGATTTTTTTTTATTTTCATACAAACCAGCGGCGTATTTATTATTGTAGTTTTTGATTGTTTTTGACCCTACCACCATTGGCAACAAATAAAGCTCCTAAAATAGTTAGTCACTTGCGGCCTAAAGAATTTTTTTTAGTCAATGCGTGCGTCTTCAAAAATACCTGTAATATTTGCAGCTCTGCAGTGTGTCGGCATAGCTACTACAAAAGCATGAGCGATTTGTTTGCTGCAGCAAAATATAGTTTTGCTCGTCACAAAGGGGCTACAGCATGTGTCGACACAAAGGGCGCAGCTCAGTAACGTTATTACTTCCGCCTTTGCTTTGGACATAGTGAACTGGACATATCAGACAATGTGTCTCACAAAGGACATACAAATCCACAGAGATTATCTTCTTCATCCCGGATTCCCCCACTGTTTAGTATAGGCCACTCTTCTTTTACGCCACCCCAGGACATATCCTGGCTTCTCTTATTTGAAATCTTATTCTAAAAACAAAGCATTGCATGGGCTTGGGACGTTGTTCCGCTGAGAATTTCGGGAAATCCTCTCTTAGTGCTCATCTCCTAAGGAACCTGCCTTATTTTATCTTTCTACGCCTAGTAGTTTTGGCTGTGCGTTGTCTATCAGTCACACCCTTGGCCGCGTCCCTGGCTTCACTTTCGTGGGATTTTCTAGATAGATATCTAGAAAATCTGCTATTATCTGCTATTCTTCCCGTTACTTTTCTACCCGTGTACCAACATTTCATTGAAATCCATCTAGTAGATTTTATGTGATTAAGTAACAAACATCCTCACAAATACACTAACTCACATCTAAAATTATGCATTTATAATATTAAAAGGATTTGATCTAATGCTCCGAAAATCGGCCGCCATCGAGAAGAGTTCCATTAAAAGCTAGTCGCAATTTATTAAAGAACTCATAATTTCAACAATTGAACACGATTCAAAAAAGCTTTCGGAATATTTAGAGATGATCTGGTTAGGTGTCTCAACACTCACGATAATAACCCAGACTTGGTATTTCACGAGATTCACGCAAAGTGCCACCAGTTTTGTTGAATTTGCAATCCTCCGAGATAAATCACATATCTCTCAGCGAAAAAGAGCTATAGTCGGCGGAGCCCACTCTATTCCAGGAAATTACAATGTATATATAGTCTTTTATTGTGTGTTCACCTACCTCCTGTTGGTTAAATGCTCTAAGACCACCTACGGCTATTGCCTTTTCTGTCATTTTGCACTATCTTCGTTCAGTTCGTATATTCGTTCGTTATACAAAGTTTAAAAATAAATAACCTGAACTTAACTTCTTTTACGCCTTCAAAGTCTTGAACCTAACTTATTTTACGCCCTCAAAGTCTTTCCGGGTGGTCATAAAAAAAATAACCTGAACCTAACTTCTTTTCCGCCCTCAAAGTCTTTCCTGGTGGTCATAAAAAAATAACCTGAACCTAACTTATTTTACGCCCTCAAAGTCTTTCCTAGTGGTCAGAAATGTATTTGTGCATAAGATATTTTGTCTAACGTTATTTTACCAATTGAAGATTTTGTTAAATAATTTGTTTGTAAAATGATAATTTGAAAAAAACAATATTTGTCTAGTACCTAATTAGTTTGTAAAATGATCATTTTTTTAAAAGGATGAGTTTGTCAAAGCATATGTTTTTCAAACGTGTAGTTTACAAACGTTGTTTATAAAATGATTGTTTTTTAAATAATAATTTGTAATATGAAGGTGTACCCTGGGGGTACTTAAAAGGCTCTACTGCCATTTCGCAGCGACATAACGTGGCTTCCAAAGCAATTTCTCTTGACATTTTAATAAGGAAAACTTTCAATCATTGTTGCTAGGTAGGTAAGGTAGCAAAGTATTATATAGTCTGTGGTAAGGCAAAACCACAGTAGTTAGTATGTTATAAAACATTTATAGTAAGATACTAGTTGAGTTTCCACAGCGTCTCTAGCGTTATGTAACCAACTAGCATTTTACTTACAACGATTTATCAGGACTACTATTTCTAACATAAACTTGTTCAAACATTTTGCCACCGAGCACACTTGAATATAAGTACTTCGTCAACTTGCTTTATACGTAGAAAATTGTGTTACACGGTGTAAACAAATTTAATTCCAAAGTTCGCCGCTTTTGAATTAAAATGCTTCCTTTGCCTCGCTTCATTAATACATTTTTAAGTAAATACCTTTGTGAGTATGATAAAAAAAAATAAAAGGTAATTTTCCACTAAGTTTCACAAGCAAAGAGAAGGCTCCAAAGGCAAGGAAGGAATCAATAAGTGTTAGAAAACATTTCGGCATTCTTCTTTAAAGTTCTGACTGAAATGCAATTTAATTTTTAATTTTGTTTAATGACTACATTTCATAAATCTAGGTATTATAGATTGTCTAAGATTGCCCATTGTTTTTACAAATACACTTTGATGTAAATATATTATAACTGAGTTTGCCGTAGATAGTTTGTTGACATCACGAATTATATTGCCGGCAAGATGTTGTCAAGAAATTATTAGTTAATAATTTTGCAGTTTCTAGAGGGAACAACATCGCCAGATCCTATGGGACATTTGAGAAATAATGTTCCGTGGAGCATTAGGTTAACAGCTGATTGCGGCGCGACGGCCAGCAGCCAAGGGGACCTGGTCTTAAATTGAAAGATTGCTTCCTACGTCCCCGAACTAGCAGGGCATCAGCGTAGAACAATGCCTTATTTATAGTAATAGCCTAGCTGCCATCATATCTTTGTAAATTCCTACTTTGAAAACCTTTAATATTGCCTTTAAAGTACGGTCCTTTGGTCTAAAATAAGGGGTTACCTTGTAAGTTTGCCGGAAAGTTTGAAAATGGGTGATTTGTATAGATTTCGATGTGCTCTTCTTAATTTCAATTAAGCGACCTTTTTTTATGCGCCATTTCCATATATGTTATAGTGTAGTTGGTCTCTTGCAGTTCTTCATCAGATGTTCCAGATCTTCACTTATTATACGTCAGCAGAAAATGCTCATCAGATTGAACGACTTTTGTTAAGACACCATTTCCACGTTTCTTATAGCTTAACTGTTCTGTTTTGGTTCTTCATCAGGTGTTCCAGTTTTCAAAATCAATTATAGCCTAAATGTTGCCTAGGCTTTATAGCTACATAACAAAAAAGTTTCATTCAAATCGGTTCAGTACTTTCGGAGATTAGCGTGATACAGACAGACAGACAAGAAATACCAAAAGTTTTTTTTTTTTTGCTTTCTATTTTTTTTTTTTAAGTGGCCCATCTATCCATTTCAGTCAAAAATACTAAATGTACAGACAAAATATTTTTACTGTTTTATTATATGTATAAATATGTAATATAATACTGCAATCGTTATCAGTAACTATCGATTCTTTTGAAAAAAATCGATTTCCAAATTGCTTTAAATCCAAGGATTCACAAAACACTGAACGCACACACATGTATCCGAAGACGAGCAACGCATGACCAGCAGTCATACTCTCACAGGGTGGCATTGCAGCTCGATTATCTATCGATGTTTTTACAAGAAAGGAGAATCGATAGTCGATAATCGACATCTAGTGCAGCAATACCTCCGAAACAACCAAAATGATAATACTACCGATAATTTATCCACTGTAGCACGGGTAGCATTGCAGCTCGATTATATGTATAGTTCAAAGTTTTAAATAATCCATACATAGCGTAGAAGTATAATCGCCAAATAATACATATTCTGCGAATACAATCAATTGATCATTGATTGTTATTCGATTCATCGTATTTCTTAATCGATTTGAATAAAGATAGTTTTGAACTAAATCGATTAACAAAATCACTACATCGTATTCCCTTGAAACAATCTTCATAAAAATCGAACCGTAATGTGCGATCCGATAATCATAACGATTATCGATATGTTTTTTAATGCAGTAATACCTCTCGTACATGACAAATATAGCTATACAATAGATACCTACTTTAACATTTTAATTTCGTAATGTTCAATGTGTGTTATTACTCCAATGTTAGTCGCAAAGCATGATTATTATGATGAATTTTGATGTCTAAAAATAGATTTCGTCATAATAACATCACACGAGTGTTTTAATGCCTAATTATGTACAGTTGCATATACAACTTTATCTTCATCTTCACTCATAAATTAACATTTTAAACAAAGTTGGTAGCTAGGTAACGAAGAAAAATTTTATAGCGGAAAATTAAGTTTAAACTACGAATGCGTGCGCCACTTTTTTCACAAGTTCAAACTGCGCATGCGTGCGCCTCTTTTTTACATTCAGCCTAAAACCATAGCCTAATTTAATAAATTAAAAAGTAAAAGTGTACTATAAAAATTAAAAAGTTATTTTATGATACTGCTGGCAGTACTATAATGACTTTTATTAACTATATTTTGTTAACTATAAGTACTATTAACGTACATCCAATGGCAATATTATAGAGAATTTAATGAAGAAAATATTGGTCTTTGACAGTTTTTGCGTTACTTTTACCGTTTTCATAAAAAAAAAATGGGAAAAACAACGTCTGCGAGGGTATTTTATTAGATTTTAGTCATTCTCATTGTAAATCCCTGTTGGTACAATAGTGCATTGGCATGTACGTACTGACAGTTCGCGGCATTCCAGCAGAATGCCAAGCTCCACGCCGCTTGTAGTGGAATGCCGCGTTCCTACAAATACATGACATGAATAAACCGTATTGCGAAATAATAAATCACCGATGTTTAATTATTGAAATAAAAGCACTTTTATGTAGTTTCTGAATTTTTCTCCAGGAAAAGCATTTGTTGCTAAAAGAAAAAATTACACGTCCATACAGTGGACCAATGAGTAGTTCCCTCGTTGGGAGTCGATCCTTAAAAATTGTAGTGAATCATGTGGGCACGGTTATCGTGATAGTTAATTGTCATCTCAGCTGAAGCCACGTGTAATATTTATATTAACGTTATGAATAGATTAGAATGATTTTTTTCTATTATATGTTTTTTTTCTTATTGCTTAAGCCCTAGTTTTAAACTCGTTTCAAAAATTTTACGAGCCCTGTTGTCCCCCATCAAATTTTGAAAATAAATTACTTTACTTTTATACGTATACCTATACCATACCTAAAGTGCGCGGGAAATAGCTTTTCTATCAAACACTCTTCCGGTTCGTTGATTAGAAAACATTCAGTAGCAAAATAAAGCTAGCATTCCGCTGCTCCCTTGTTGATATACACCACTAACTACGACTATGTTAAAAAGTACATAACTGTATAAAAGTTACAAAGTAAGTGTTAATAGTTTGCAATTGTATAAAAGCAAAAATTTGCGTTTGCAGACGAGTCACATATTTTGTGTTTAAATGTATTCGCTGTGTTACGGAGGCCTGACAAAAACATTTGACAGTATAATCGCATGGAAATGAAGCCCATCTAGTAGGCGCGGTTCCCAGATAATTTTGGCAGAAAACCGCAAATCGATGTACAGGATTGCAATTTGGTACACGGATACATTAGGTAAAAACAAACGTTTTGAGCGGTAGTTCCTAAAAATCCCCCTCTTAGGGAGTAATAATGACATCAATTTTTTGTATGGGAATTGAATTTTGTTTTTTTCAGAAACCTATCGTGTGTGAAAGAGCTTGATGAGCCGGTTCTGAAAATATACTACACTATTACCTTTTGGCCACCTGTTTTCTAAAAATCGAAGGAGTAGTTTCGAAACATACCAAGTTTGGGCCCCTCCAGGTTGGAGACGGCTTAGTCATTTTTTGTAAAACATACGCCAAATGGCTCTAAATATACTCATATCAAACCTCAAGAAAGCGATTTAGAGAAAAATAAAATTTACTATTTTTTGAAATTTTTTTATGGTTTTACAAAATTCAGAATCTAAAACTTTTTAATAAAGAAAAAACTTATAAAAAAAAATAATATTTTTAAAATAGTTTTTTTCAGAGTTATAAATTAGTATACTAAGAGTCATGAAGCGTCGGTTTAACAAAATTTTACTAATCGGCCTCCTTCCTGGAGGAACCCAAACTTAGCATGTTTTGGAAATACTTCTTGGTTTTCTTGAAGATGTTCCAAAACAAATGAACTAAACGTAATGGTGTAGTACTCGTCAAGCTCTTACATTTGATACCCCACTTGATAGGTTTCTGAGAGGATCAAGGGTTCTCTGTAGATCCATCATCAGTCAATTGGTCAAAAAGAATTATGGAGTGGGTGTTACGAATTAATCGGTCAATAATTATTTAGAACATTTGAGAAAAAAGAATGAAAAAAAGAATGTTCAGTTAGTAAAGAAATAAAACGTTTAAATATAATAATATTTATAAAAAAATGCGTAATTGTGAAGGATAAACAAATCTTTAAGAGCCCGTACTAGGCCAGATTGCTTCACATGATCGTCTGTAATATCTATAATAATGTAAAACTGAATGTAAAATTAAGATATAGCAAACTTCAGGACTAGCACGAGGGATTATGTTACTCAAAAACACGATTGCATAAAATTTTCTCGATAGAAAAAATTGTGAAGTTGCCTCCAAATCACCTATAATTAACACTTTAAACTGCTATTATTCAAGTAATACATTAAAATTAAGATTGAAAATTTTTGTATAAATTACTCTATAGATAAGGCAGGGCTTATGTTACTTACTTTTTTAAAAAGCTTTTAAAAAAATAATACGTATAATTGTCCGCATGCTTTAACCATCCACCACTGAGCCGCCGCGCCGCCCGCGACCCCGCGAGCATTTGTCTAGAACGCGGATTGGATGCGTGCGGGCGAGCTGGGTAGCGGGTAGCGGGGGAAAATCTTAGTTTTCGCTAGCCTAGAGCGGGCCCTTAAAATAACAAATAATTTAACAGTAAAATCGCTTTAATTATACCAAATTTTTGACTTTTTTACAACCATGTTTTTTTCCTTTCATACAAAAATCAAATCGCCACCCTACCTTTTTCAAGTGTTAATAATTTATAAAACCAAACCTCATGTATTAATATCGTGTATTTTTATGTATTATAAATATTAGTATTATAAAATTAATGTTCTATGGGGTTTCATAATAAAATAATTATATAAATGCGAAAAACAAAATGAGTCGAATCAATTAACTTTTTCGTTCATACTCTTTCGTAATGTTTTATTACTACTTCCAGTTAATTTATAAACGTATCCGTTACATCCGAACACGGGCAACACTAGCTTTATTCTAATAGGCTATTTGTTTGACGTCTCCGACATAAAATTTAATGTGAGAATCAGTAAAACGTGTTTTGTTAAGTGGGACTTACTTTTCCGAGACAGGAAATATTAGCCTTTTTTTTAAATACAGTAAATCTTAATTGATAATCTTTTTGTAATACGTGTCGTAAGAACATTTGAAAAGCTTAATATATTTGCAGTTTCATGCTATAACAAACTATTGATTTTTTAGAGCCCTGTTTATATCTTTTTCCGCTTACAATTTCGTAACATTTCTTATGAATTTTGTAACGTTACGAAAAAGTAACAACATTAGGTAAAGTTTACAATTGTTATGAAAATGAGGAAGAAGTTTATAAAGCATCATGTAATTTTTACTTATTTGTGTAAGACTATTGTTTGTACATTTATACATATGTATGTATATATGTACAAACGTAAGGGATAAAAACGTGATTCTATGTATGTACATAGAATCACGTTTTTATCCCTTAGGGGTAGACAGAGCCAAGAGTCGTGAGACTCGAAGGCCACGCTTAGCTGAATAGTGGGCTCTCTGATGGAATGGAGATTTAGGTATAGTGACAGGTTGCTAGCCCATCGCCTATGAGTGGAGGAATCCCCAGTTTAAAGCCCTTTCCCTCGATTGACTTTTACAATCTGCGCGAGAAGCAGCTGGCACATTCTATGTTTTTTCTTCACTCCCAGACCAGCATGGAAGCATTGTTTGTTTCCCAAATAAATAAATAAAGCAGTAATGGATAGTGATTTTGAGATCAAAATGTTGAATATTCATTAAATTTGGAATACTTTGTAAAAAATATTATAAAAGTAGATCTAGATACGTATAGATCTAGATCTTTAAGTTTTCAGTAAGGTAATTAATAACAAAAATTGCACCATTGTGTAACAAGCCTTACTTACTATTCCGTAACATCATAAGAATATTTCGTAACACTATTTCGTTACAACCTTTTCGTTACGTACATTTATTTTGAAAAACACTCTAATAACTTATTCCCTTTCAGTGCTGCTCGTAACTTAGCAAGCACACTGATGGCATCCTAGGCGCACTGCTGTGTGCATTATAAGTGTTTCGCAAACGTTCTCAAACTTTTCAGACGCGCGCGGTTCGAACCCGGAAAATCTTTCAACGTTAAAGTTTGTGCTGAAATAATAATGCTATTAAAATATTCGGTCGATTGCGCAGTTATTTGAAGAATTCTCTGGAATTGATTTCAAAGAACTTTATTTTATTTAAGAATCCAGTTGCAAATCTAATCTGTTTATCTGTTCTTTTAGTTTTCAGCATTTATAGATTTGTTTATGTATCATATTTTACAATATCGGATATCACCTATGGTGAATGATCCTTTTATAGGTGTGTATAATTATAATAACTTTCAATGTATGATGCCCGCTGTACACTCTCGGCGAGGGTACACGAGACATGGCGTAAATTGCGTAGTTTTAATCAGTGCGAAATTCTGAAATCGCATAAACTACGCAATGTGCGCCATGTCTCGTGTGCTCTCGCCGAGAGTGTACATCGGGCATGAGGTTACAAAAACATGACGAATTGACATTATATCGAACTAACATAGACCCTCTCCGTCCCGGGGCGGTTCTTACGCGCCATTCATTTATATACCTACTGATGCTTATATTGCCTTCCTACCTTAACCTTCATTTTACCATAAAATTACGTCGCGACCCTATCGGGCCTATCGTTAAACAATCAAATCTGTCTGTAGGCAAATTATTATGTTTGATATTGATTTTGGATTTCGCAAAGAGTTGAAAGCTACTTCCAAGTGATTTCAGATGAGTGCCCCTGAAAGATTACAAGGATTTATAAATTATCCACGATTCAAAAATGATATATGAAGATCATATTAATCATATTGTTAAAAAATCTTATAAAGCCAAGGGATTTTTGAAAAGAACTTGTTCGCAATTCAGGAATATTTCTAAATTCTATTTTGTGCTTTAGTACGTAGCTCCCTTGAGTATTGCGCCCAGATTTGGAATCCAGGATATAACATTTACATTGATAGGCTTGAAGCAATTCAGAAAAAAATCTTAAAGTATATACAGTTTAAAACAAAATGCTATGATTCAAGATATGAAGCAATGTGTAAAAGACACCACATTCTTCCTCTTGAAGTTAGACGACAAATTGCTGATGTATCTGTATTGGTTAAAATTGCACAAAGCTCATTGGATACCCCTGTTTTACTGACGAAAATACAACTTAAGGTACTAAATCGATCTGTACGGATTCCCTCCGTCCTCGCTATCCCGCAGAGCCTGACTAAGTATAGGCAAAATTTGTTTTTTATTAGAACAGCAATGGAACTAAATAAATTGAATGTTTGGCCTGAACTAGAACTGACTCAACCCCTGGATGTTTCAAGAATAGAATTTCTAGTTCGTGGTTTAATGATTCTCACTCTGTCATTAATTAGACTTTTTTTTTTCTAGTATTTTAAATAACCACTTATGTTGTTAATTTGTATAAAGTTTTCAACTTTATTTTTCTGTTACTTTTCAATTTTTTTTTTATTTGTATACTAGATACTTAACAAACAAGCATTTTTGCTATCTTTATGCGAAAACATGTAAATGGTCCTTAGAATCTAAATAGATTAATAATAAGATATATAGACTGTATGTTTTCCAAATAAAATAAATAAAATTAATTATACTGTTCAAGCTAGTTTCTACTTCATTTGACTTGTAAATTTATTTGGTTAATCTTATCTACGAGTACTTAATAAGGAATGTTATAAACTAGCTTTGCCGCCGTGAATGTCTGCGTTTGGCCATGTATAGAAATTCCGGGATATCCCATGGATACCGGCTATTGATTACTTCTACTAGTTAATTGGCGGTAGCTGTCAAGTTTGTCCAGATGCCTTTAAGATGAGTCTTGAGATAAATCTGACTCCAGTGTTATCTATAGAAAGAACGCCCCGCGGCAGCTTACATTTCTCAATGAAAAATCAAATAAGTTCGTACTTGGCAAAATGAAACGGGTATTTGTTGTTTTTGAAATAGATTTCCACATGAAATAGAATATACTTCTATATTCTGTCACTAATTTTAATTTTAATTAAATTTATTTTTTGAAAACCAGGTTGAACTTATTTAAAATTAAATAACTACCGAGAAGACGCTCTCTTGTTCCGGACGCCAAGACCCACTTCACAGATCACTGAGCTAACGGAGTAAATTTCCTATCGCCCCAGCTCAAGTGGAGACAAAGCTTTGCCACAATTTCCATGCCAGTATTTCCTCTAAGACGATATTTTTGTCCATCTATCTCTGTGTATTGATTTGGTAGCTTTAATTTATATAAAGGTACCTACTTTATACATAAATTCTTGCCTCTGCAACTAACTAAACTCTTCTTCCTTTTTTACCTCTGCTAACTCGAGCTAAAAACAAATGATTAAATATGATTGTTAATCGATTATAAAAAGAGTATTTTGACCAGATAAAGGAGAAGGCAAGGATCATGTCGTGCAGGGAGGTCAAATGTACAGCTGAGCGAAAAGAGCCATGGAAAATACTCCACAGACAAGAATTATGTTACTAAAGTAAATTAATTGATTATTATGATAGCAATCACGTCCATGACGTGAATTGCGAAGGAAGTCGCGTAATAAAAATTAAATTGGTGCTGTCAAAATTGAGGGATGCATGTGAAAGGTCAGCTCGGTCGATTAAATGATGACGTGAAGTTAGCTCAATTACGGAGTGAAGTTCCGCCAGTCATGGCGCTGCGACAGCGGATTTCAATTAGCTGTTGACAGCGGCCTGCTTCGAAATTCAAAAATTCCAATTGCGAACTGCGAACGATAATTGAATTTTATAGTGTCGGGGGACAAGGGAATTATAGTACCTATATTACAATAAAAACTAATTTTTTGTTTGGATTTGTACTTTTTCTACTACTGTGGGTCTTGGCCTGTTTCACAGCATTCTGTACGCGTATCCTGTTTCCTAATAAGTAAAATTTCTGATGTTTCTTTAGAGAAACAATAATAAATAATACAAAATGTGCCTAAAGTTACGGGTTAAAAATAATGAGGAAGATTTTGGCTAGATCAATTTAGTCTGGCAATGGCTAGTAAAGAAACATAATACTCGTAAATTTGAGAAAAGGAGCGTTTACCCTGGGTTCCGGTCCGAAGCGAGCGCTCTGTCCCTCTGGGGGCCCTACAGAATAATGTATCACATGTTGTCGCGTTTAAAGCAACACTCAATATATCCCCTCTTTGTTCGCCTTTTTGTAAGGAAATCGCAAATTAGGAATGAGCGGAACGTTCCATTGAAAGACGAAGTATACGGAATTGTAAATGGTTTATCCTTCAATACGTAAGGGCTTCGTGAAGTACCCATTTTTTACACAAGCTATTTGTGCAATAAGAGTTATCTAAGTACATAACTAGTAGTTCGCCGCGAACTTAGACCTCGCGATTATTACTCGCGTTTTTATTGATATACTCTGATTTCGACTTTTCTAACATAATTCAGTTCCCTAAATAAAATCTAGATGGCGTTATCCAAAGTTAGAACACGCTATGGTTTCGTTTGCTAGATAAACGTGGACGTTTTTATTAATATTTCAAAAACTACTGAACCGATTTTGATGCCCAACGAACTTGAAAATTCTATTAATATTTCCTACATGCCTACCAAATTTCATCAAAATCGGACCATCGGTTCGGCAGTTATCGCGGTACAAACATACATACATACATACATACATACATACAAACAATGTGTTTCGCCCCCAACTCGATTTAGAGACCTTCGCTCGCTTCGCTCGCTCGTTCGCTCGCTTCGCTCGCTCGGTCAATAAAACTATAAAAGAACTCTGACTTACATGTACTATGCAATTTCTATACAGAATCCTTCCTAATGACTATTGTCAATTGTATAATTGGAGCCGTACAGTTGTAAGAATGAAGACATTTTAGTGGACTGACATTTCAGATCAGAGGGAACCATAATGTGTAATTTAAAGTCAAGTGTCGTCTGAAAGCGCATTGATACACTTGAACAAGCGCGCAGATGAGCGGTCACGATTGAAGGGAGCTAGACTAGAATAACATGCTGGATTGACATTACAGCTTGTAATCTTGATGATATGTAAGGATGGTACAAAATACCGTACACGTTTGTACTGCTCTGGCCACGTGGCCCTACTGCCTTCGTCCTACCAATCGGACCATATGAACTTTATTTTCTGGTGGGTTCGATTAATCGAACTACTAGGAATTGTTTTCATTCAGTCACCTTGTGTCACCATTTCCTGCTATTTTTAAAGATGCCTCAAAGAAATTGTTTACTACAACACTTCCTGTATTTCATCATAATCTTACTATCCTTCAGCGCGCAGATGCCTTCTTTAACTTTATTTATTTGTTGGTTATAGTTTTGGTGCAATAAATATATTTTTTGGTACCTACTTATTGCATAAACGAGTATTTGATATATGTATATGTATTTATTTTAAATAAATAAATAATTAGAGATATCGTCGTTAGAAACTGAAATTATCCATACATATAATAAAACAGTAAAAATATTTTGTCTGTACATTTAGTATTTTTGACTAAAATGAATAGAGGGACACTTAAAAAGAACAATAAAAGCAAAAAAAAAAATTTGGAATTTCTTGTCTGTCTGTATGTATGTACGCGTTTCACTCAAAAACTACTGGACGGATTTGAATGAAACTTTTTTTGTTGTATAGCTATTAAGCCTGGGCAACATATAGGCTATAATTGATTTTGAAAACTGGAACACCTGATGAAGAACCATAACAGAACAGCTAAACTATAAGAAATATGGAAATGGTGCTTAACAAAAGTCGTTCGACCTGATGAGCATTTTCTGTTGACGTATAAAAATTGAAGATCTGGATCATCTGATGAAAAGCTCCAAGCGACCAGCTACACTATAACATATATGGAAATGGCGCCTTAGCAAAAACCGTTTGACCTGATGAGCATTTTCTGCTAATTTATAAAAATTGAAGATCTGGATCAGCTGATGAATAACTTCAAGAGATCAGCTACTACACTATAACATATACGGAAATGGAGCCTTAGCAAAACTTGATTAATATGATGAGCATTTTCTGTAGACGTATAAAAATCAAAGATTGGAACACAGGAAACAGTTTAGAATGCAAAAAGACTTTTCATCAAAGCCAAAGTCACGCGGGCGAAGCCGCGGGCAACGGCTAGTTTATTATATATTTATTTTTTTAGTTTCAAGGAATGACAGCTGCCACAATACCAACTATTATTCCGCTTTCTACAACAACTACGAATGGAAATGTATTGAGACGCAGATTCATATCTCGAAGTAGGTGTGCTAACACTAGAATCGTATGGACAAAGAAGCGACGCCGCAATACGTCGCGGCTCAGTGTTCCCTCACCCGTCGCCTTCCGATACAACATCCGACGTTTACACAACAGGCACAACGCGGATTCGAACTAAAACATCTCGCCTATTGGAATTACTTGTATAGTGTTTTAGTAGCTTAAGTTAGATAAGTATAATGTCTGAGAAATAGTCAGTAGGCGCAGCGGTGTGACTTTTTATTTGTATGTTATTGAAGCGAAAACTCTTTATTCGGGCTGCACTTTGTTTACGGTTATTGAATGATACTGAATTGAAATGCTCGCCTTGTAATGTTCATTCGGGAGAGACCACGAAGGGACCGCGATTGGTGAAGTTCTCTGATCTTGATGAAGTTTCCTGTCGTATGGTCGTGAGCACACACCAAGTTTTATAGGAACTTGTCACCCTCTACGTCTAGACTTTTCCAACTTTCATTCTCTGTGTAACAACAAATATAAAGTTTTCATCATTTTATTCTCCATCGTTGACTTTGCAATTTTTTGCACATTGGCGAGGAAAGTTTTTTCTTGTGTTTGTAGGGTTTCCAAATAAAATTGTTTCTTGAAATGCTGTGGAAATAAACTAAACAGTTACTTGTATAAAAATAAATCCATCATTTTTATTGAAATGCCTGTTTATTTAATTTCATTTCTAGTGTATTGTTTTTATTATTGAGAAATCAACGGATAAAATCTCCTCTGCTCGCGTTGGTGTTGGAGCGTCGTGACGTGGCTGACACAACTTTATTTCTCTGCTTTGCTGTTCCATGGCGATTTTTCACTTGTTCAAACCATCGCCCATAGCTGCTTCTATATCCTTCCAAGAAATGGAATCTACAAATCCTGAAATCTGAACAAATGCTGAGATGTGGCAACCCTGCGTGTGTCGTATACTGCATCGTAAAAGTATACGACTCGCACTCAATTCGACGAGGCTGTGTCTATCTGTGCCGATTGTTTTCCCCATTTATCGGCGAATTGCGAGTCGTTACGTGGCGCTTGTTAGCTGCTATTGTTGCGAAAATTGATTTTGCCCGATGATGTTTCGGGCTAACTGTACTAATTATGATGATGGTTGAAGCACTGATCTAACGTGAAAATATAATTAACCGTTATAAAAAAAAGTAGCCGATTACATAAGACTCTCGTAGACCCATAGCAGCCAATTTTTTGTTTAAATTTAACTTCAGTGGAAATAGAGACAGCTGGAAATGTATAAGGGGGAAGCCTTTGCCCAGCAGTGGGACAAACATCAACAGCTAACATTAGAGAAAATTTAATAGACACATTATGGATTGAACGTGTACCTATGTAGAAGAGAGGTTGATGAAAAGAGACAGGCTTAAACTTTTTACCCCTGGATACCCCTGGATGGTATTCAGAAAATAAATTTTCCGTAATCGTCTTATGTCTCTCAGGTAACAAAGAGGTTCCAAGCGCATCTTGCGAGATCACAGTGCAAATACTTCAAGATACAAATTCCAGAACGCAGCTTGCGTTCTGTAATTTGTATCTTGAAGTATTTGGAAGTATGCTCGACGGAACTTTGGCCTTTAGAGGAAAGGATTTCTGACCAAGCTTTTGTTATAATTCCTCTAATGCAAAAGAAAATATATATGTTTGCCTCTTGCATCCGTTCCTTAATAATCACTTTGCAAATGACAGGTTTTTCCTTGAACATACGCTAAATATACCCGACGTAGCGGGCAAACCTTTGTTAGATTTCCTCTAATGAAAACAAACACTTTTTAAGATCAAATGAAAATGCCTTTGTTCCATATACCATAATATACATTAATTTCGGATGCTTTCACACAGCGCTTATAAAATACTAGCTGTTGCCCGCGGCTTCACCCGCGTGAGATTCGCTTAGATGAAAAATCTTTTTGTGTTCCAAATCCAAACTGTAGCAACCTAAACTCCAGTACTCAAAATTTCAGCCATTTGGTTATCCCGTGTCTCGCGGGAATATATTAGGTACTCGTAGTACAGTCGCGGTGTTAAAATGAATCAAAAGTGATATTTCATTCAATATACGATATTCGTCTGCTCGCTATCTACAATTTCCCGTGTACCACAACTCCCACCTCGAGTCCCTCTTTGTCCTATCCCGTGTCCTGTCTATTTACACGTCAGCAGAAAATGGGGATCCTTTCATTTCTCATAAGGTTAATAATATAATATGGTTTGTCATAAAGCCTTTCTCATAATTTTTTTATCATAATATTTTATTCAAATAATATTTATTGTAATAATATTTGTTTAGTCATAATCATAGATTGTCATACAGATTTTTTTATAAAATGGTTTATGATAATGGATTTGTCATAATTGTTATTGTCATAAACATATTTTCTTTTTTATTTTGTTCGTCTTTTATTTTGTTCGTCTTTTATTTTGTTGATGACATTTGAAGACATTATGTAATATTTGATTATACTTGTTTCACATTAAGTTGACACAAACACTAGTATAGGTTAGGGTGCGGCGGGGTGGCCCTTGGGCCACCCCTAAGCCGCGAACATAAACAACAAAAAAACAAAAACTTAACAATTCTTACCTTTTTTTCTGAGTGCATCCGTACATTATGAGTTCTCTTTTCTCTGAACATTATGAGTATTACTATTATGATTAAATTATATTATGATTATTTATGTTTATGATAATTTGTATTTATTACAAAACAATTATTTAAAAAATATTATTTTAATTTTAATTTATATTAATTATGGTTATGTGAAAAACATTATTTCGAACTATATTATTACAAATATTTTTATGACAATCATTAGAGACCCCAGAAAATGCTCATCAGGTTAAACGACTTTTGCTAAGGCGCCATTTCCATATATGTAATAGTGTAGCTGGTCTCTTGGAATTCTTCATCAGATGATCCTGATCTTCGATTTTTATACGTCAACAGAAAATGCTCGTCAGATTGATAAACTTTTGCAAAGGTACCGTTTCCATATTTCTTATAGTGTAGCTGTTCTGTTAAGGTTCTTCATCAGGTGTTCCAGTTTTCAAAATCAATTATAGTCTATATGTTGCCCAGGCTTAATAGCTATACAATAAAAAAAGTTTCATTCAACTCCGTCCAGTAGTTTTTGCGTGAAACGCGTACATACATACAGACAGACAAGAAATTCCAAAAAAAAAAATTTTACCTTTTATTATTCTTTTTAAGTGTCCCTCTATCAATTTCAGTCAAAAATACTAAATGTACAGACAAAATATTTTTACTGTTTTATTATATGTATAGATTATACTTATAACTTCGTTGTCAAAATTTTATTATGTCAGTCTCTTTCTCAGCTTATGATAATTCCCATGCGTATGGTGTTAACATGTTTATATGTATAACTAAATAAACAAATGAAGATACCCGTCCGTGCCATAGCTCAATTTGGGTAATGGTGGCCGCGAGCGATCGATGCTCGAACTGATAAGACGATCGCCCACTGATAACGGCCTAATAGCAACGACCACTGTTATTCTAAAGATAAAGATGAATTTATATGAAACAACATACGTTTTACATATGTAATTATCTTATATCATCAACTAGCGGCAAGCCTCTGGTTTCCGTCTGGTGGTAAAGGTCAAACAGTCTTTCTTATTTTTAACGTATGTTTCCATTTTATAATCAAAGTTTGTTAAAAAAAGTTAGAGCACTTAAAATCCTAACCGGTTTTGACGTCAAAGTTCCGGCTGACGCCTATGACCGGCTAGATCCTGATTGATCCGGTTATCCGGATGTCCGGACCGGCATCAGAATCGGAAACGTTATCGTACAGAGAACATGCAGCCTCCACCTACCGCAAGCCCAAACGTGGGTAATGCAGCTTCTATCTACCGCGGGATGGTTACTCTCTGTATTATATTGTCTTGATATCTTAATCTAGCTATCTGCTTTATCTAGATTACCATCTTTCGAAATGAAGTCTCTCGGGATAAATTGACGATGTATTGATTTTGGTTGAGGCCAGGGACGAATACATTCGTTAAACTTAAAAACTTTGTTCTTTTTGGCAGTCGTGAAAAGAGTGGTTGGAGTGGAGTTGTGTAATTTAAAGTCAAAACTGGAAAATAGGACAAATAAACGTGAAATAAACCAATTAACTACACTCTCAGTAAGCTTCGTATTGGCAGATATAGATAATCAGAATATCTTGCAGCTCAATGAGATTATTCAATAAAGCATACCTGGATTTACTCAAGTAGAAATCAAATGGATTTCAATACAGTACTCTAAATAAAGTCTATTTGCAGATTTCCATGAATTTGAAATGTTTATTTTGTTTACTCAATGCTTGTCGCCTAATGGCATCTAATATGACTGATTAGTGAACTAAACAGTAAATCAGGGTGCAGGTTGTTTTTTCAATGTTTTTCTTCACCGAAAGCAGGAGAAAATTTCCTCCGAATGAATGATGAGGTGTCGTGCTGCCAATCCCGTGTGCGAACCTACGCCCTGCGAAACTACGCCCGCTCGGACGCAAACGGAGTGTCCAGCCAAGCCATATATCACCACTGAAAGATATGTATCGTCGTCTGAACCTGCCTCTGAAATCATCTAAAATGACAATAACAGTTGCAACACGGGCTTGGTATTGACAATAGCAGCGTTTTACCTGAAATAAAACGCATATTAAAATACTTACCTCACTGGAAGCTTTAATATAGAGAGTAGCGTGACTGACTTCCGTCGAATCATGTCAGTTTTCGTACTTTTATCCGCCTCGTTTCCGGTTCTAGTGGCGCCACCTGGTGGTCGCGCGCCGTTTTATTTCTTGGTGGGGGGCGCGCCATTTTGAATCATTGGCTTTTATGCACCAGGCAGAAGTTAAAACGAAAGCTTCCAGTGAGGTAAGTATTTTAATATGCGTTTTATTTCAGGTAAAACGCTGCTATTAAAACACTTGACCGTCACTGGAAGCTTTAATATAGAGACCTGTTTGTTATCGCCTGGTGACGCCACTAGAAAGGAGAGTAAAAGTTTGATTTCTTAAATAATACGCCAATGTGATTAGTTATTTATAGTATATATACTTGGGATATTTAAAAATAAAAACATAGTAATTCACAACATTTATTTATTTTGAAAGCATCAAACATAATAAGCATAAACATAAGCATTTATTTATGTTATACATCAAACAATTGGCATAATACAAATGTAACATTCTTTGAATCATTTCTAATTATTTTGGTGGATCATCAAAATATCAGATATAATTAGGAAATAATATATATCAACTACTCTATTGTTTCGAATAGGTTTGTTGTTCTTAAATCATTATGTTTTAGAACCTCTCTCCTATAAAATCTTTTAAATGTGTTGGCTGATCGCCAATTACCTCTGGCAAGAATTTCGTCAAGGGATTGATTTTCCAGCCAACTTTTAGACGCTACTGCAGAGCGGACGCTTCCTGGAGTAGCTAGAATTCCGCATTCTTTAAATAAACTCTTTATCCAGCCTGCTATGACTGTTCGCGAGGCAGGTTTAGGTGTTCCTCGAAGATTAATAAATAAATTTTGTGATTTTGAGTCAGTTCTTCTTTCTTTTAATAGTTCTATAGTTCTTCCTATCCAAAAAACCGGATTTATATTTATATTGTCAGAATTTGATAATAGTTTCCAACCCGATTGTCTATAGTTGCTATTGTCAGTTTTTGACCCAAACTGGGGCCAAAATATAATGTTATCGTCAGATTCCACATAATGATCAGGGTCTGTTTGAAGTAAGGTTAAGTCGTGGATGCATCTGCCGGAACAGAGAAGTAAAAGGATCGCTGTATGTTGCGATGTTTTGAATGGGTTATTAATATCGACTTTGCGGTTGGTCAAAAATTCTGTGAGTTTACTAATGTCCCAAACTGGCGGCTTTGAAGGTTTTGGATATCGTAATGCAATCGCTTTTAAAATGTGTTTTACGAGCACATGTGAGCTTAAACTACTCGATGATTCAGCATTGCATAGCGTAGACACAACAGATTTGTGTAGGAGAATTGTGTTGTACGATAAATTCTCAATTAGACATAAGTCGGATAAATACTGAGCAAGCTGAGATCCTGTCGGATTTTTCACGTTAATGTTATATTTATTACACCACGCGGTCCAGCGTTTCCATGCGGATTCATACGTCCTTAGGGTAGATTTACGCCATGAATTTTTAAGTAATGACCGTTGTTCGGCGCTCCATGATTCTATCTCCTCGGACCACCCCCACATTTCCACACCTCGAGAGTTATATTCTCCACTTTCGGCGGTGGCAGACCTGTCGACGTGTCGACCAGGTGTTGCTGGAGGTGTTTCAGCGTTAGTGGGGCTGCGAGAGACCGGGCTCTGAGGTCTGCTCGCCAAAACACTCTCTCCCATCGAGGGACTACTATTAAAAATATTCCTGTCGATTGATTCAGATGGATTAAGACTTTGGGGACTAGAAAGGGTGGTGGAAACACCCATGCGAGGGGATAATGCCATGGCCTGCTGAACGCGTCGTGAAATAGGGCTTGCGAGTCCCTCGTGTTCAGTGTTACGTAGTTGTGCACCACGTGGGCTGTTTCCGACGCGAAGAGGTCTATCATAGGTGTTCCCCACTTCGCAAACACTTTTTCCCGACCGGCCGGAAGGAGATGCCATTCCGGTGGAAGGCGGAGACGAGACAAGTGATCGGCGTGATTGTTGAATTTTCCTGGTATGTGATGAATGTTGAAATGAATTTGGTGTTGATCTAATAGGTTCAGAATTTGATAAGTTATTTCCAACAGTGACCTTGACCTCGTCCCCCCCTCTTTCTTTAGATGGGCAACGGCGGTTTTGTTGTCGCATTGTATGAGTATCGAGCTGTTCTGTAATAAATGAGCTTTGCTCTGAAGAGCACGTAGTATTGCCAGCATCTCTTTTTGATTGCAGTGCAATGATTGTTCCTGTTGTGACCAAGTGCCCCAGAGGGCTAGGTTGTTTAGCTGAGCACCCCAAGCGTGGTCTGAGGCATCTGTGGTCAAGAAATTGACTGCTGGTGGGTAATGTAGAAGTGATGGTTGATGACAATTTTGGATCCACCAGTTTAGCTCTTTTATTACACTCTGGGGTAGAGGACATTTTCCCAGTTTCGGTAGTGAGTTCATAAGAAGCACTAATTGGCGATGGTTGAGGCGGCCTCGTGGAACAACGAAACTGGCGAAGTTCAGAAGACCTACTAATTTCTGAATGTCCTTGAGCTTTATTTCTGTCTGTTTTATCATCTGACTCGCCTTGTCTACTATCGCACCGATCTTTTCGTCGGGTAGAGCTTTTAGATTGTTCCACGGGTCCCATACTATACCCAGATATGTTATTTGTTTTTGTGGATCGAGTACGGATTTTTGGAAATTTATTTTCCAACCTAATTTTTGTAGCATTCGTACGGTAATTGCTACGTGACGACGCAAGGTGAGTGGATTTTGGTGAACAATTATAAAATCGTCTAAGTACACAAGGATTCTCACATTCCATTGCTCTCGTAGCGTTTGGGCTATCCAGTTGGTTAGGATGGAGAAGGTCTTTGGGGCTGTACTGAGGCCAAAGGGAAGGCATGTCATTTCCAGTAATTCCCGATTGTATATAAGGCGTAGAAAGCGCCTGTGAGACTTTGCTATCGTCACGTGGAAATACGCTTGAGATAAGTCGATTTTGCACATCCAATCCCCGGCTTGTAGGAAGTCTGGGACGCGATGCATGTTTATCAAGTGAAATGGTTCTGTGAGGACATGGCCGTTGAGTGCTTTTAGGTTGAAAACTGGACGTGCTGATCCATCCTGTTTTGGTCGTAGGAACATGGGGGATATGAAGCTGGCCGTCGGCTGAGCCACTTCCAGAACGCCCTGCGTTTTCATTTCTCGTATGGTTGCGGACATTTCTTTTGATATTGGAGTTTGAAGCGTGCTCTCGGACACATTTGGGTGAATGAGCGGTGGTTTTCGAAAGAATGGTATGCGATAACCCCGAATTAGTTTTAGAATGATTTCTGGTGCACCCATTTCCCTCCAATGTGATTGGTAATGCACTAACTGACCTGCCTCGAACCGTTTCGAGTCATTGTTTATATTTCTTCTGGTTTCCTCTGGAGGATCCAGATGTCTCCTTACGCCCTTGGCGATTATCACGTCCCGGCCGCGAGCCTCGGTGATGAAATGTCCCTCTCTTGTTATTATTGTGATAATGATGATCCCAGTCGCCATTTGAGTACTGGCTTCTAGAGGGGTAGTTGCTATTTTGATATCCACCCCGCGAGGGTGGGTTATTGCAAGCATGCATGTGCGTGCTGCAGCCTGGTGCAATATAATTGCATGGGGTTCCACGCGATGGAACCGCTAGTTTACGCGTGCCTTGCCCCCGCGAGGAGCGGCCGCGGTTATTGGGAGTGGTTGACCTTGCATGAGCATGGTTCTCCGTTTTTGGAGGCCAGAAAGATTTTCTGACGCCACCGGCTTTTTCTAGTGCTGAGGTAAAGAGCTCTGCACTGAATATATTGTTGCATGAAGGGGGAATTCTATTCAATGATGCCTTGAGTAACGGATCCTTAACTTGACATGTAATGGATTCCCGACGCATTTCTATGCTCTCGGCTCTATGACCGCAGACAAGTTGTAGTAGATCGGAAGAGATTTTGTGAAACTCTCCTTTTTGGAATAGCTTATCAACTTTCCCGGTTAAATCATCCAGGGTAAATTCTGTATTTTTGGCCCAAGAGAGAAGATTGCGGATACTTTCTTGCAATGCTTCCTTTTGTTTAAGTACACAGTAAGTCATTGCTGCGTACGCTTTTTCAGAATGAGCTAGGTGTTTTAAGTGATCATATGCCTTAACCTCTTCGTTAATTTCTAATTCTACAAAACCAGGTGTGTGACTATATACTTTTTGTGTTTCAGCATAACGAACTTCTGACCATGAGATACTTCCCAATCTCTGAACATTTGTAAGCATGTTTAAAAAATCATCTGGGGTCTTAGGAATAGCAGGTTCCTTAAGTTTGGTTTCTATATCGAACGTGAAATCTTTATCAACAACCTGAGGCTGATCTAAATTTTGATCACCTTCCCCATAAAGGTCGCCACTTACCCCAGAGGCAATGGATACATGGTCATGGGCAAAGTCTGTATTATTTGTCATAATATGTTTACGCAGTTCATTCATTTCTTGAAAGATTTTATCTATAGTATCAGATTTGTAAGTACGCTTACTTGTCTTCCTCCGGCGGCGGGATCGCCTACTTCGTTTGTTGTTGGACGAGGAGCTCGTTGAGCTGCTGCTGTTTGTCCCGCTGCCGCTGCTGTTTGTCCCGCTGCCGCTGCTGTTGCTGCGAGCTCGCTTGCGAGGTCGACTGGGCCCCGCAGTCTGTTTCGTGATGTCTCGTTCGACTTCACGATTATCCATTGCTGTAATTAGGAATCTATTAGATTTCAACTATCTTAAAATTTTAATCTGTACGAAAAACTGAAAAATTTTCTAAATGCGTGTAATCCGAACGAAAAATCGTTAAAAAATATGATAACACGCAAAAATTTTATTAATTTGCTCGAGTGTTCAAAAACCTGTTCAAATCTCGATAATTTTGATAAAAACGCGTGAATCCGAACGAAAAATCGTTAAAAAATATGATTTCACGCAGTAATCTATTTATTTGATCGAATAATAAATGTATGTGTAAAGTACAAGCCTTTTAAAAACACTTGTTTAAGCGTGAATTTTAACGAAAGTACCGTTAAAATATATATTCATACGCAAAATTTATTTATATGATTGAATATTAATGTGTACTTACTGTCTTGTTACACAATTCACACTCACACTGATTTTCAAATTTGAAATTGATAACCGTTATACTTATTTTTAAATAGTCCCAGAACAGCGTTGCTGAAGACGTGTTGCTTCGACGGAATCTAAAACGCCAATGATTCAAAATGGCGCGCCCCCCACCAAGAAATAAAACGGCGCGCGACCACCAGGTGGCGCCACTAGAACCGGAAACGAGGCGGATAAAAGTACGAAAACTGACATGATTCGACGGAAGTCAGTCACGCTACTCTCTATATTAAAGCTTCCAGTGACGGTCAAGTGTTTTAATAGTGTTTCATGCCTCACACCGATAAGTATTGTCGTTACAATACTTATCGGTGTGAGGCACGGCATAATGACCTCTATCAATAAATTAGGCACAGTGACGCGCTACAACAAATGCGAAAATATATGTATTTATTTTATTTTTTTATTTTATATATGTTTATATATGTATAGATAATTCTGAACTATCTACTGCAGTGAGTTGTACACTATTCGTAATTACCTGCAAAAAGTTTCGCATTGTTTATGCAAATAAATCATTATGAATTATGATGGCCGGTCTCCATTAGAGCAGCGAGGAGAGGAGTTGTGTTTCCGATATTTAATTTTTCAAAATAAGCTTCAAATCATTGAAACTTATTTTGAAAAACAAAATTATGTTCGTTTTATAAACACATGATGTCTTTTCTTCTCCGCTCTGGTGAAGACCGGCCAGTCATTTGGTAGTTTTTCCTGGAAAGTTTTTCTTTTGTTACTCAACTACGCAAAATCTTCTAGACGGATTTCGATAAAATTTGGCCACGAGTTGTAAAAGCAAATGAGGTAATTTTTAAGTCACACCGTGTTTCTCGCTCTTGTAAACAGCTTTACTGAGCGACACAGAGCGAATGTGTTGCTCGTCAATGTTGCCAAGCTTTTTATATATCCACCCTCCACCATTTTCCTGTTCGAGACCCCCCCCCCCCTCGACACTTGACTCTTACAAAATTTAGCACATTAAAGTTAAATATTTCTAAACCGGCGAAAACCCACGCTACGCCACTGTTTTTAGTTACTAATTATGTGACGTCACACACTTCTCAATGATGTGACCTGCTATGACAAGGAATCATAGCAGGTCACATTTAGTTATTCGCACCGCTCTAACCACTGCGGTGCGAAAGAACCCATTCAAAAAGGGCTCTTGGGCGATTTAACACCGCGGGCGGTTCGAATTTCTTGTGTGAAACGATCATAGATCCGATTCTTTTTATAGTGTTATTTATACAGGGTGTTTGGGTAAACACCTGCAACCTCTAGAGTGTAAAGTACTCATAAATATGAGCAACTTTTTGTATGGGACCGACACTGAAATATAAAAAAAAATCAGCTGTTACATACATTTTTTGCGAGTAGATATTGTAAAATGTATAACGTTATAGAACAATTTCCTGTCCGGCATCTAATTTCAAAACAACTCTGACTGAGATTGATCAGGTATAGTCGACAGCAAGTCAGCCTGCTCGAATTAATTCAAAAATGGCCACTATTACCATCTGCACAGGTCCGTGTAGGGTAACTTTTAAAGTTGACTTGGGAACGCCCCTTGGGCCCCAACTTTACGTCCGCGCTGGCAAAATACGCCATCACTCAATTCACGCCAATATTATCATGTTTGTTTGTTAATGTTTGGCCTCTTACCTTTATTAAGTCCATACATTTTCAACCGACTTCCCAAAAAAGGAGGAGGTTATATGTTTCGATGTATGTATGTTTTTTTTTTATGTATGTTCGCCGATTTCTCCGCCTATAGTGGACTGATTTCCGAAATTGTTTTTTTATTCGGAATGGTATATTCCCAAGTTGGTCCCATTTTAACCACGTTAGAATCTGTTCGGTAATTTTAAAGATACCTAACAAAATATAAAAATACCAACATTGCATTATAGAGCAAAAGTCCACGACAGCATGCCCTTCCTTATTTTATTAAAACTCAAGATTTTCTGTGTATGTTCCCAACATAGAAATAGCTATTAGCAACTATAAAAGTTGGATCATGATTACTTAGGCAGATTATTTGTAGCAATAACATTTAAAGTGGTAACTTAATTTCCTCAAAGTAAAGTTTTTTTAAAGATTTTATTCCTATATGAAATCACGCCATCCATTACTAGGCAATTGGTGCAGATATAAACACCTGCTAGACATTGTAACTTTACTAAATTAAGTTATATTTGTTTTATTATAAAAGCTGAATTTAATATTACTTTGGGAGGCCCCAAGGGTGCTTTTTATACCTATAAAAATCATCCTTGCTATCCATATTACCTGCATAAGCAACTAAGATCCAAACTTCATACCTAGTCGCTTATATTTTTTATCCGTATATACCACGCAGAGAAACATTCAGTATTTTTAAAATAAGGAAGGTTTGATCGTCACGGGCTCTCGGTCTATTTATGTGCCAAAAATAATAGACAATTTGACATGTTTTGACGTTTCAAATCAAACTGACATTAAAAGTTTCGAATTCTTAATTCTTTATTTTCGGCCAGCAGTGAAAAAAAGTTTTTATTAAAGAAAATAGGTGTAGAAGCACTAAAAATGATAAAATAAAACTTTTTTCCAAAAAAAATTAACCGACTTCCATCATAAAACTTAAAATCATGAAATAACAATAAAGAAAAATGTATTAGCATGCTACCTACTGAATGAGGTGAAGTCGGTGCCAAATTGAATATTAAATAATCTAAATTAACATTAGAATCATGTATATATTATATAAAATGCCTAGCTAAACAATTACATAACACCCTTACTCCTGCACTTGGCACCGACTTCACCTCATTCAGTAGGTAGCATGCTAATACATTTTTCTTTATTGTTATTTCATGATTTTAAGTTTTATGATGGAAGTCGGTTCATTTTTTTTGGAAAAAAGTTTTATTATAAATCATGTCGTAAAACTTGGAATAATCTCTTTTCTAAAACAATACTAGAGAGATAGTGATTTGAAACTTCGGTGGGTCTATTTCCGAATTCTAATGGATATTTCGTTATAATTTTAAACATATACTTAAGTTTAAACCTTATTTGTCGTTTGTACGACATGGTGTTTCAATAGTAGTGTATTTTCACACGTTCTTGTTTAGGAACATTGATTTGTGTTAATATCATTAAGCTATTGAGACACGAGAGAACTAACACACATACTTTTACAATACTGAAAAGTATACCCCAACTACTATTAATCTGTGACCCAACCATAAAATTTGTAACTCAAACCAAGATACCTGAATAAATAATTTTGCATGACAAAAATAAACTAAGGAAACAGACAGCGGCCAACAGTAATAAATAGGCACAAAAATAATAAGGTTTAATTTCATGATGTAGGTAGTACGTCAGCAGAAAATGCTCATCAGGTTGAACGACTTTTGTTAAGGCACCATTTCCATATTTCTGCTTTCTAAATATTTTTGCTTTCTACTATTCTTTTTAAGTGTCCCTCTATCCATTTCAGTCAAAAATACTAAATGTACAGACAAAATATTTTTACTGTTTTATTATATGTATAGATGTCAACTGAAAGCAAATGAGGCACTAGGAGGACTACATTGTAGTCCTCCTAGTGCCTTATTTGCTTTCAGTTCTTTCTTGAGTTCAGTTGATTTCAGTTTCTTGTCTGTCTGTCTGTATGTATGATCACGCTAATCTCCGAAAGTACTGAACCGATTTGAATGAAACTTTTTTTGTTGTGAAGCTATTAAGCCTGGGCAACATTTAGGCTATAATTGATTTTGAAAACTGGAACACCTGATGAAGAACCAAAACAGAACAGTTAATAAACTATAAGAAATATGGAAGCATTTTCTGCTGACGTATAAAAATTGAAGATCTGGAACATCTGGTGAAGAACTGCAAGAGACCAACTACTGTATAACATATATGGAAATGGCGCCTTAGCAAAAATCGTTCAACTTGATGAGCACTTTCTGCTGACGCATAAAAATTGAAGATCTGGAACATCTTAGGAATAACTCCAAGAGACCAGCTACACTATAACATATTATATGGAAATGGCGCCTTAGCAAAACTTTGTTAATCTGATGAACATTTTCTGTAGACGTATAAAAATCGAAAATCCGAAACATCTGAAACAGTTTAGAACACAAAAAGATTTTTCATCTAAACGAAACTCACGCGGGCGAAGCCGCGGGCGACAGCTAGTTTGTAATAAATAACTCAATTAGCTAACAACGTAAGACTTCAAAATGCGGAACGGAATTAATTTCTGCATTGGAGCTTTTGAAAAGAGCGCATGGATAGGGAAAGAAGTAAAAAATACCGGAATGTCGGTATTCCTTTGACGTGTGCGTTTTCTTTACTATAACAAGATTCATTTTAATTAAACATCTTCTGCAGATACGGTATTCCTATATTTTTATTTCTAACAGCTTGTTAAGAGTTTACAAATGGCTTGTAATTCTTATTTATTATAATAAGTTAGCCTTTGTAAAGTAGCTTAAAGGACATCGAGGGATAATCCGGATTCTAGAACTCAAGTAGGGGACCGGACAACTTTTTTTTTATGTTTCTTTGAAATATCTCACAATAATAGAATCATCCGTAAAAGAATCACATCAATAACTAAAGTATTTCCCAAGATGTAGTAAAAAAGAATTCTCATTTTTAAGGGTTGTTTTTAGGGTCCGACCGTTACACCTTCATTCCGCCTCGCTCTCGGTCGCGACGCTCTCGGATTTCAAAATTTGTTTATCCTCTACGCTCCACGACGCTTTTTTTGAGAAAGTACCGATGAGAACAAAAATCAAAATGAATCCTAATCCTTGCGAAAGTGAGTTTGTTTATTTGTTTGTTACCTTTCACGCTTTATCTACTGAACCAATTTTCCTGAAGTTTCGCATACACATAGTTAGAAGGGTACACACTCATTTTACAAATTATCTTTTAATTAACCATCATTTTACAAACAACGTTTGTAAAACTACATTTTTGAAAAACATCTGCTTTGACAAACTCATCCTTTTAAAAATTGATCATTTTACAAACAAATTATTAGACAAATATTGGTTTTACAAATTATCATTTTACAAGCAAATTATTTAACAAAATTTTCAATTGGTAAAACAACGTTAGACAAAATATCTTATGGCAAATACATCGTTTGATATTATTTTGATTTATTAGTTTGATTTACCAAAACTAAAAGATATGAAGTTTTAAGTACAAAAAGAAGGTTTATCTGCAAGCGATCTGAGCTGTAAGTGATTTACATGATGAACAAAAGATAGTAGGTTAGGTTGCGAGGAGCAATGCGACGTAGGGAGGAAGTAAGTGTAGGAACTCCTTAGTGCTAGTCTCACCGCGTAGAGACGTTTGCTTTTAAGAATCATCGTTTAAAACATAATTTCTTTAGTGTTAAGTTTGTTTATTGAGAAGGTAATCATTAAAATATATTACTAAGTACATAAAGCATGGTTTTTAATAAATAGTTAATAACATATATTTTTGAAATAAAAAAAATATGATGAAATATATTATTATTGACAGAAATCAAGTTAGGTTCAAGTTACTTTTTTTATGACCACCCAAAAAGACTTGTGGGCAGAAAATAAGTTAGGTTCAGGATACTTTTTTTATGACCACCCGGAAAGACTGAGGGCGGAAAAGAAGTTAGTTTCAGGTTATTTTTTTCTGACCACTGGAAAGACTTTGAGGGCATACAAAAGTTAGGTTCAGGTTATTTCTTTTATTACCACCCGGAAAGACTGAGGGCGGAGAAGAAGTTAGGTTTAGGTAAATTTTTTTATATATATTTTTGAAATAAAAAAAAAATATGATGAAATATATTATTATTGACAGAAATCAAGTCAGGTTCAAGTTACTTTTTTTATGACCACCCAAAAAGACTTGTGGGCAGAAAATAAGTTAGGTTCAGGATACTTTTTTATGACCACCCGAAAAGACTTTGAGGACGGAAATAAAGTTAGGTTCTGGTTATTTTTTTATGACCACCAGGAAAGACTTTGAGGGCGGAAAAGAAGTTAGGTTTAGCTTAATTTGATTAAAACTAACGTGAGAAATAGTTATAATGATTTTGATAAGGATACTCACGCGTCTTGAAAATGACTTCCGTATGAAGTCGAAACTAGTCGGCAGATCCGGCTAACAAGACGCGTGAGTATCCGTATCAAAATCATTATTAGGTTCAGGTTTCTTTTTTATAACCACCCGGAAAGACTGAGTTTTTGAAACGTTAGTTTAAAAAAATAGATGATTCGTGAAAGATTTTTAAGTCAACCAAGCCAATTTAACTTTGGCTCACCAAGAGCCAAAGTTAAATTCAGTATATTTTATGAAAATTACCTGTAGTAGTTTTGTAAAATGATGTTTTTGTCAAGAAAGTTATTTGATAAAATAAAACTTTATAAAATAAAAGTTTTGTGCTCGATACATTTGTAGAGTAAAACATTTATTAAAATAAAGGTGGTAGTTTAAAAATAATTCGTTACGAGAAAAATAAATGGTACTTATATTTGCTTACAATTTTTTTTTAACTAGCCTGTTGGTTTTGTGTCCCACTGCTGGGCAAAGGCCTCCCCCTTTTTCTTCTGCAAGTTCTGGCCACTCAGGTAAAAATTTGTCTATGTCGTCCCGCCATCTCCTTTTTGGTTGTAAAATAAAACGTTTTTAAAATAACGAGTTTGTAAAATGAAACATTTTTAAAAGGTATAGTTTTTTAAGTGATAGTTTATAAAGTGATGGTTTGTGAAAGGTTTTTTAGTCAAACATCAGTGAACCAGTAAGAAGTACTGAGCAGGACATAGGGTACCTTTCATCCCTGGAAATAACACTGTTCCCGCGAGGAATTCACGCGGGTGAAGCCGCGGACAGAAAATCTATATCATAAGACTAATTGTAGTAATTTTATACGCAATTAGTGCATTTTCTTAAAATCTTTAAATTCCGCAGAGTATTAGCAAATTGAGAATGAGTGTTAGCTAAAACTTGTACTTGCGTGTTCGACACGTTCTAACTGTACACCTTACATCAACATGCAAATTTTCCCATACAATAATATTATTATTAATTCCTTGGTAACAGTTTGGTAACTATCTACGGGAGGACGTGGACAGTTTTCAGTTAGTGAACATCAAATCCCGATGTTCTTATAAGGGATAAATCTCCATAAGTGCAGCCATCTGCATTTATGGAGATTTAGTCAAATAAGGCCACTTGCCACATGGCAAGAGTTGGCTAATCACGACCAATCATGTTGCCTTTGACCCCTTGAAAGCTTTAAAGAGCTAAGTCCCACTAGACCCATGGCTGAAGAGCAAGGTTATTTCACCAAGGAATTAAACTTTTTGTTTGTCAACAGGCGGGTCCGGAAATGACATGGGTGGTCGCCGAGCACACCGCCTCGGCCCCCGGCGAGCTGTCCGTCAGCAAAGGCCAGCAGGTGGAGGTGGTAGAGGCCTGGGCGAGCCGGCCGGACTGGTGGGTGGTGCGCGTGCCCGGCGAGCCCCCGGCCGAGGGCGCAGTCCCCGCGGCCGTGCTCAAGCCCCAGCCTCAACCGAAAACTTCACCATCCAGGAGACCGCTGAGTCAGCCCTGCGAGGAGGCATTAGGTGAGTACTAATACTAGTAGTAGTAGATGTAATGTATATGTAAAGAACAACACCAATAGTCTCCACAATAAGTCGTCACGTCCTCACAGTACTACCAATACTACTTTTTTCCCCTAACCTAATGTGACCATCAACGGCGAGCTTGTTTGCGAATCCTATGCGATCCATTCTACAATGGGATCGGATATGGCTCGTGAATCCAAAATTGGTTTTAAAGATCCGTTTGCTTGGCGCACAGATCTGTCTACTACCCCGCTGGCTCAGTGACAAAGTGCTCCGAAATAGAGTGTCAGTATTTTTCAGTGCCAACACAAAATATGCAATTTCTAAGCCCCAAAGCTAGATCTCGATGTTGAAACTGTAACTACATACTTTTAATGTCTAAAATGTACACTAATGGAAAGTTTTTGGTCTCTTCCCATCGCTGTCTAGCTAGTCGTGTGCGTCACGCCGTTAACTTGCCCACTTTATTTGCAATTGCGACCTCAACTTTGAGATGTCAGTTAATCAATACCAGTATTCTAAATTTTATTTTCCGCCGCTTGTTGCCTTGGTAGGTTTTATTTTTATGTTTTCACCGGCCGCCGTCGCTTACAATATTAGAGGGCGCGCTCCTCGCCCCTCACCCCTCGCTTCAAAAGGCGCTATGCCTGGACGGATCAACTCTACCTCTACTACGAATATAGAAAAATTGATTTTTTGGTGAATTTTAATGGTACACGGATAGGATAGGGCCTTGCCTCGAAGCGTCAAATGCAAGACACGAGTGCGCCGTCGAATGAGCGCTCAAACACAAATTACTATACAGGCTAAAAATAGCCTATGCTCGAGATTAAGTCGAGGCTACGCAACGTATTCTTTGGCCCTTCGCAAAATTAGAGTTACTCCCATCGGATCCACTACAACCGATCCCCTGGTTTTCCAATGGATTATTTTCTATTCCCGTCGGATATCCTGTCTGGAGATCCAATCAATATTTCATTCCCACATGATACCCTAATATACTACATACATACCTATCCATAATAGTTACCGCTGACCTGAAGGATGGTGCTGACATAAAAAGGGAACGCAGGGTTCTGACTGTCAGGGCTAACATGATCGCCCGCAGGTCTGCCGGTTGTTCGAGGGATCTCAAAATTACTTTTTTCAGAGCATTTTGTACATCCTTCTACACGAGCAGTCTGTGGGTGTCATATACCAAAACACAGTACGAGGCCTTGCGCATCCAATACAATAATGCCTTTAGGATGCTGTTGGGGCTGCCTCGATTTTGCAGTGCATCAGGGATGTTTGCCACTTCCCGTGTGGATTGTTTTTACACAGTCATGCGGAGGCGGTGCACATCTCTGGTGCGCAGGGTGCGAGCCAGCAGTTACAGCATCCTAAAGATGTTTTCAGAAAGATTTGACTGTCAGTACATGAACCATGCAGCTATGATTCATGTACTGACTGGAATTTAAATTTAACTTGATTTTAAATAATGTAATTTAACAATTTAAAAATGTTATAGGTATAAGGAATTTTTTTGTAAAAATTGCAATGATCCTTGTTGATTGAATAAAGAATTATTATTATTATTTATTTTAATACTTACAATCCCTTTTTGTACCGTGAAACGGTGTACAATACTACTATTATCATACTTTTATCGCTTTTAATACCTTAGAAATAAAAATATGAGGGCTTCGTTGCGATTTAAATTTTCGGTGGACTGGTTGCAGGGGATCGGACAGGAATAACTCGCAAATTACCCACTGACGCCCTAGGGCTGTTTGATCTCTGTAAGTACCGGCTGAGGCTGTCGTCAGAATCGGATTTTTATACTCGTACAACTGGCCAACAATGGAGAGGAATGTTTTAAGGTTCATCTATGGTAGTGTGTGAATCCTTTTTTCCGCCATGACGCCATGCGAGTCTATCTAGATGCGTAATGGATCGTTTAAATCCTAAGCGTTATCATTTAAATAATTTCATTTTTATTATTATAACTAGCTGTTGCCCACGGCTTCGCCCGCGTGAGTTTCGCTTAGATGAAAAATCTATTTGTGTTCCAAACTGTAGTAACCTAAACTCCAGTACTCAAAATTTCAGCCATTTGGTTATCCCGTGTCCCGCGGGAATATATTAGGTATACTCGTGATACTCGTATTTCTTTCAATAAACGATCTTCGTCTGCTCGTTATCTATAATTTCCCGTGTACCACCACTCCCAACCCGAGTCCCTCTTTATCCATCCCGTGTCCTATTTATACGCCAATAAAAAATACTCATCAGGTTGAACGACTTTTTTTGCTTTCTATTATTCTTTTTAAGTGTCCCTCTATCCATTTCAGTCAAAAATACTAAATGTACAGACAAAATATTTTTACTGTTTTATTATGTCTATAGACGTATAGTATAAGTGCTGGAGTCTTGTTATCTTGGATTACTTGCTATTTACAAGAGTTAGCCATCTATGCGGTTTTCACTAATAGATAGAGTGATTTAGAGAAAGGTTTTGTTGTATAATTTGTTTAGGGTTTGTGTATAAAGGGTTACTGGTAATTAGATGCGAATCTCTTAGAGGGTTGTAGGTAGTGTTATTTGGATTGATTTAAACCTATAATGGGTTATCCAAAAGTTTACCGTTTTCGAGATACTTGATATTTTAATGTTTTTTTTTCCAATCGTGTATACGTTCCTACAGCCTACAGATTCCTACTGCACCAAGCTGAAATGTAAAGTTTGTAATAGTAATTTCGCTTATTTTTTTGTATTAAATTGTATAATATTATTTAAGGTTTTCGGATTTATTCCTGTACAAGTACTGTAACTCTATGACGGGATCCTTTCATTTCTCATAAGGTTAATAATCATAATATGGTTTGTCATAAAGCCTTTCTCATAATTTTTTTATCATAATATTTTATTCAAATAATATTTATTGTAATAATATTTGTTTAGTCATAATCATAGATTGTCATACAGATTTTTTTTATAAAATGGTTTATCATAATGGATTTGTCATAATTGTTATTGTCATAAACATATTTTCTTTTTATTTTGTTCGTCTTTTATTTTGTTGATGACATTTGAAGACATTATGTAAAATTTGATTATACCTATTTCACATTAAGTTGACACAAAAACTAGTATAGGTTAGGGTGCGGCGGGGGTGGCCCTTGGGCCACCCCTAAGCCGCGAACATAAACAACAAAAAAACAAAAACTTAACAATTCTTACCTTTTTTCTGAGTGCATCCGTACATTATGAGTTCTCTTTTCTCTGTACATTATGAGTATTACTATTATGATTAAATTATATTTTGATTATTTATGTTTATGATAATTTGTATTTATTACAAAACAATTATGTTAAAAAAATTATAAAAAAAAAATATTTTAATTTTAATTTATATTAATTATGATTATGAGAAAAAACATTATTTCGAACTATATTATTACAAATATTTTTATGACAATCATTTGAGACCCCTCTATGACATTGCTCGTAGCAAAATTTCATTATTCTAGGTCAACGGGAAGTACCCCATAGGTTTTGATTCCTTCTGAAATTACGAAATATGTAAAAAGGACAAACACAACAAAACATGTAGAATTTACATAAACCCTTTGACACACTACATTAATTTGCCAAACAAGTCTCAAAGTTCGTTAATATAAAGATATTAGAGCGACATTTTTAGCCGGTTATTAATTTGGCCGTCTGTCAAAGGAGGTAATGAACAGGGTGGCTGGGTCTATTAAAGCCTGGAGGGTGTATCCGCGGTAATATTTTCTGAGGTCTTTTTATAAACCATGCTTTTTTGGTGTAATGAATGCAGCCTGCGGGCTCATCAATGTATCGCGCGCTGATTAAATTTCAATATAAAGAAACTCTTATGATCTCCCACAGCGAATCAGTGTATGAAGTCCAAATAACTGAAGTCACTAACTAATATGAGTCTTTGTCGTCGTTTGAGTCACGCAGTTTTTTATATAATAAAGGTCTTTTAATTTTCATTCCTTCTTCGTGTGGAACGAAATACACCCAACGACAGATTTTCACACAAATTATCTATAATATTAGACACCTTTTTTGCAGAAATTAGTCGGGGAGTTAATTTAATTTCAGATTTTCGATGCCAAAATTGAGTAGTTTACAACAGCAACAACAACAGAGGTGAGCGGTTTATGTGCGATGGCCTCTTGTTCTAAGCTGAATGTGACGGGCGCACAATAACCGCAGGGATCCCGTGGAATGGCAGACTATTAATCCAAGTTGACGATTCTTGTATGTGCTATAATCCAGTCTAGTCAGAGAGCTTAAAGCCACTTGGACAAGTTATTATCACTTTGAAATATTTGATAGACATGTAGACTAGTAGTAGTAGCAGTAATAGATAGTTGTTTCGCTCAGGGAAGAATAATTTCGCAAGTTTTTCGCGAGTTTGAGCACTCGGAGAACTTCTATAAAAATTAATTAATTGAAACGTATGAATGAATGAAAAAATATTTATTCAAGTAACCATGACTCATAAGGTTAGTTAACTTATGCTATGTTAGCATGTTCTTACCATCAATTATTATTTTTCCCAAGCACACCAATCTCTACAGAACCATACACCTGTTGCATTTGTCGTAGACTCGTAGACCCCTACATCTATTTCTCGTAGACGATAACCGCGTAGCCACAGGCGTAGGACTTGCTACGCCGTAGCAAAGATTCACTAAACCAATGTGGCCATTATCGAGTGACTTCCAACGGCCCCGGCGGGACGGCCCCGGTGACGGGGCCGTTGGAAAAAAAAATTCCAACGGTCCCGGCGGGCCCGGATTTTGCGTTGACGGGGCCGTTGGAAAAAAATTTTTACCAACGGCCCCGGCGTGTTTTTTAAATGGGAGGGATAGCATAAAAAATTTATAGCATACGCTCCGGTAGTGTTTAAAGGGGGGGAAATTGTGTATTATTTTGTATACCGTAAATATGAAATGAAATTAAAAAAATGAGTTTGTATGTAACAATCATTTTTTATTGTTGATAAAAAATAAATTTCAACTAGGTATCAACAATCATATATACAGGGTTATTGGTATTAAACGCAAAACCTTCCTAGGGGTGAAAGTACTCATAAATATGAACATCTTTTTGTATGGGGCCGACTCTGAAATCTCAAAAAAAAAATCAGCTGTTCCATACAATTTGCAATACCTACTCGCCCAAAATGTATGGAACAGCTGATTTTTTTTTGAGATTTCAGAGTCGGTCCCATACAAAAAGATGTTCATATTTATGAGTACTTTCAACCCTAGGAAGGTTTTGCGTTTAATACCAATAACCCTGTATAAGAAAATAAAATACATTATGTTAGTTTTAGATTATGACACATAATAGTGCAAGTATTAAGATAACAAACTGTCAACTACTAAATATTTTACTGTCTCTGTTGTATTTTTACTCCGTAAACAGTATTTATAACTAATTAACATATTATTATTAACTGATTGTTACATACAAACTCTTTTTTTAATTTCATTTCATGTTTAAGGTCTACAAAATAATACACAATTTCCCACCCCTTTAAACACTACCAGAGCGTATGCTATAGTTTTTTTATGCTATCCGTCCCATTTAATAAACACGCCGGGGCCGTTGGTAATTTTTTTTTTTCCAACGGCCCCGTCAACGTAAAATCCGGGCCCGCCGGGGCCGTTGGAAATTTTTTTTCCAACGGCCCCGTCACCGGGGCCGTCCCGCCGGGGCCGTTGGAAGTCACTCCCATTATCATATCCTATGTATCCAATCACTAGAAATGCGCAAAACAGTACACTAAAAAGTACTGCCATATGGCATGACATTTCGTACCGCGTAATATGGCATTATCGCATTACACAGTACTCTAAACATGACGTGAATTGAACGACTCGCTATTAAGTTCTTTAGACATTATTATGTCGTATTGCACCTGTGATTGTTATATTCTGTGTAATAGATATAGATCTTTGATTATTATTTTATAGTTATTATTATTACACCGCCCTGTCGCCGTAATGTAGGTACGCAAGCTGTAATATTCGATAAAGTTGATTTCCCTTTATACTTAACCCTGAATATAGGATACTGAAAAATACGAAAAGGATTTCCAGGCTTAGGACTGGCAAGCCGGCCACCGGCGCTGACCCGTTCGCTGTGCGTACTGTTTAGTGCCATGTGCCATGCTAAATTTTGTCAGGTAATACGTACTGTTTCAGTACGCGGTCTTGCCATATTACGCGTTATACATTACTCACAGTACTTACACAACTCTACCAATCACGTACCTCCCTAGTTATGGCTGCCAATTAGACTGAATTGGTAGTCATGATTAAAGAAAATGAGGTTGCAAGGACACATGCAACCACGGGAATCAAATAGTTGTTTATGTTCTAATAATGAACCAGGAAGTATCTTTGCTTATGTGTACAATAGTAGAGATTTGGTTTGTACTTGTATTAGTACGTTAATTATTAAATGTGTAAGGTTCTAGACTTGTAGATGAGTCAAACAATAATTGTCAGAAGGAGAACAGCATATAATCATGCCCACAAATGAAATAGGACACAAAACAACATGTAATCGGTATTTGTTCTGCGAATTGGTAGTAGTTTGTAGCTTCGAGGTTTTACAATATTTATATTCTATATACGTTAAAAATTGTCGTTTAGATTATGGATCATGATTTCCGCGAGCGCGTCGAGATAAGGTATTTTCAAAAATGCTATCTGTTTCACACCTGTGACATCCTATGGCAAGGTTACTTATGCTATGTTATGCCCTCCGCCGCACGTAACTGTACATCACAACCAGACATCCTGATGTTCCACCGTAATCACCAGAATAATCAATATATCCGGACACACGTCCGTTCACCACAACGTATCGTAACAGAATGCGCAGTGCGCATTGACACAACCCCACACCACCGGGCGGTGGAGGGGGGCGACGTTATATCACTATACGTCACAACACCTACTCATATCGTGTGATAGGGAGAGTTGTAAGGTCTGGAGGTAAATGCCTATATTTTCTTTGTGAAATATTTTTTCGGGCTTACGTTTTGCTACCCTTAAACTTTTTGCTTTTTTTTGTAATTCGGTTTAGTTTCATTAAAAATAAATAAAAAGTTCGAGGAAATTTTTCCGTCAAAAATGTAGATTTTTAGATGCTAATAATAACTATTATTGACGGCAATATTTCTGAATCATTATCAAAACGTATGATCATAGTGAGCTATTATCACAATAATAGCTACAACATTTCCAAAAAGTCTGAATATATACCTCATTTGTACACTCATGTTTCTTTGGAATGAAATCATATAAATTGATACAAACTATTGAAACATATCAATAAAGAAGCACCCACCGGGTTCATCAAAACCATGCCGCGACCAAAGAGTCTGGCCCGAGATTACACTCCTGCAACAAAAGCGCCGAAATATAATTTTCCATAATACCATTGCAAATATTTAGTTTTAATTAATTCACGGACATGTTATTTAAATTTATAAATCTGCTTTTCGGTCGAAGTAATTAATACCAAATATACTCGTACAATTTAATTATGAGCCGGCTCGTGGTTTTCAATCAACAAAAAGCTTTAAAAGCGTGACGTATAAATGTAGTTTCGGAAATGGGAATTTTGCGATGCAAGCTTCCTATAGAAATTGGATTTTTACAGAATTCTGTGAAGTTGTCTCATTGAGTTTATAAAAATAAAAATATTCTCAGACGTCTGAAAATTTTCTAGAGTTTCTAAGTTTCGAACAAAAGAAACGTGACTCTATACAAATAAAGTTCTTGTTTGTGTACGCGGAGTTGGCATTTTGCGGTATTCGCATTTTATTATGCTATGGGGCGTTTCAACGTAACGCGTTAATTGAATTTTTAACCTTATTAGGAAAATATTTTTGTATTCTTAATTATGCTTCCTTTTTCCTTGACTTCGCCTGCGTGCATTCCATTTTTCACCCTTTTTTGTGTGGTGTAAGTGCTCACTTACGCTATATGATAAAGAACCTTTTTGAAAAATTACTATATTAATACCTACTAATTATTAATTATGTTTAGCGGTTTTTGCGTTAATATACCAATAAGTTAATCAGCGTCCAATTTTATATTGTAAGTGTCCACTTATATATTTTTTAGGCTTTTTCACATTATTTATATGTATCTTTATTCGAACATTCGTCCCCTTACTGCATAAACCAACTAACTGCATAAATCATAGTTTCGAGAAATCAGCGTTTAAAGGTTTGCACTGTCAAATTCCTATTAAAGATATAACCTATCAGGAATATGTTTGTATTTTTTGATTGCTTATTTCATTAGCTGTGGGCTAATAAGGGCTAAAGAAACGAAATAACCGAAATACTGGTTAAAATTAAGGAATAACATTGAAAAATCGTGCAGATAAATGGTTTTAACTGTAGAAACTTTTTTATTTAACAACTTAAGTGCACATAAATTTACTTGATGAGTTAAGTAAATATATAGAATAAATTGAAAATACTCCAAAACTCGGCTAAATGTAATAAAATAAAATAAATTTGTTGCTAAAATGAAACAAAAACACAAAGTACGCCATCATTATCAGTGTAATGCCATTTAATACTAATAGACAATGTATCAAAATGTTATTAAAAACACAGAAACATTTTAGAAAATAGCCAACAATTCGTTATTGGTTCAAAATCAATTGAAATTATATCAAAAATACATACAAATACGAAAATATAACAAATAGCTAAATAGCTAACAATTTTTGATAAACTATGTACCTTCAAAGCTTTGACAAGTTTTTTTTTATAAAAGATGGGTCTGCTCTTGGCCACAATTTTTCCCGAGGACAGAGATGGGGTCTACAGTGTAACGAGTTTACCCAGAAGCAGCCTATTCACTCTGGTTTTAAAGAGTGTTAGGTTGTGTGCTCAGGAACACAGACGCAGGCAGGCCATTCCTTCACTGTGCGCATTAAAAATGTTGACGAAAAGTGCTTCTTGCGTACGTGGGGAATATCAACCAAGAAGGGATGACAGCTCACAGTGCTTCTGGATGTCCGATTGAAAAAAGGGGGCGGTATGAGCTTATGCTGCTTATGAGTATACTCCCCGAAGTTCAACTGAAAACCGATAGACAGGCAACTTTTTGACAAAGAGCTAGATTGTTGAAGGTTGCTGAAATTTAGCGTTCGTCAATTTTTCATCGCTGATTATTCTCTTGATTATGCTTTAATCGAATCCAATGTGGCTAGTTGGTACTTCACCGAGCCTAACTTTATAAAAAGTATAAGAAGCTGTCCACGTGAAGTTCCGCTTAACCCTGTTAAGAATGGCCAATTTTTTGGCAGCTGATTGGTCTTTAGATTCGACGGTAGTGCCGAAGTTGAGGTTTTTGGTCAGCTCCATGGCAAGGAGTTCAAGCTTGTCGGTTATGGGAACCAATATACCCCGAAAGTAGGTGCCAGGATAAAAGGGCTCCTTTTTGCGGCGAATAGACACGCCTGTGTCTTGGAAGCATTAAAACTGACCAGATTATTCTCTTCGATACGTAGTCTAATGTTTGGTCAGTTCGCTCAACCATGGTCTTTCCCTCTAGTTTTAATTGATCTCCGTCACTACTTGCACTGCAAAAATACAGTCACCGCACACACCTGACCCCCCTGAGATAGGATTCAGTGCGGAAGGGCGTCAGTTTTATTTGCCCCTGACTGTACCTAATAAAACAAGCATTGCGACGGCGAACGAACAACAACTTTATTTTTTCTTAAAGCATAGACAATGGCATTGACATTTTGATATACAGATTAACACTCCCACTATATCAAAATTCCAAAAAATAAAATAAACAAAGAAATAAACCTATACTTTTTTTCTTTTATTTCTTAACAATACCAAGAGCTTTCATGAACTTATAGTGTTTAGATCCTGACAAACCCTTAGTGAGCAAGTCAGCGGGCATTTCAGAAGTAGGCATATAATTTGTCTCTACTATATTACTTGATATAACCTCGCGAATGAAATTATACTTCACATCAATGTGTTTAGACCTTTTATGAGACTGATGATTATTTGCCAACTTTAATGCACTCTGACTATCATTAAATAATGTAATTTTACAAGCATAACCAGTAAATTCAGCCTCTAACTTTCTTAAATAGATTGCTTCACGACAAGCCTCTGATAATGCTACATACTCGGCTTCACAGGTACTAAGAGCTACTGTTCTCTGTTTCTTGCTTTCCCAAGATATAGCAGAACCACATTTTAAAAAACAAAAACCAGTATACGAGCGTCTATCTAACATGTCGCTACCCCAGTCTGCATCTACATAGCCTTCCAATTCAGTCTTATCTTTTGTATATTTTAAACAATAATCTTTTGTTTTCATTAAATACTTTAAAATACGTTTGGCATAATTCCAATGAGTCTGTGAATAATTATTGTTAAATTGGCTTAAGTAGCTGACTGAATATGCTATGTCCGGCCTGGTCAAAACGGCAAGATACATTAAACTGCCTAACAACTTCTGATATGGCAAGTTATTTTCACAAAGTTCAGGTTTTTCCAAATTCAACCTACACTCAATTGGTGTATCTACAACATTACAATCAGTCATATTAAATTTTTGTAACAACTCTTCAATATATTGCTGTTGATCAATAGTAATGACATTTGGATTTCTTTTAATATCTATTCTCATACCTAAGTAACGCTTTACTTGCCCTAGATCTTTTATTTTAAATTTAGAACTTAAAGCTTTTACAATAAAATCTGTCTCAGACTTATCATTAGAAAAGATTAGAAAATCGTCGACATACAGACCTATAATAGTCTTTTTACTATTACAATTACTTTTCATGAACACACATGGTTCTAATTTGCTGTTACAATATCCTAACTCTTTTAAAGTGCTATTAACCTTTTGATACCAAGCGAGAGAGGATTGCTTCAATCCATATACAGCTTTATGCAACTTTAAAACTTTACTATTCAAGTGCCTATCAGGAAAACCATCAGGAAAATTCATAAATATGTTTTCTTTTAAAGTACCATTTAGAAAGGCTGTGGTGACATCTAAATGTGTTACATTCATGTCTAGCTGTACACTTAGGGCAAATAGTAACCTTAAAGTCGAATGTCTAATAACTGGAGAAAAAGTCTCTTCAAAGTCCACCCCTGCCCTCTGGGTAAAACCCTTTGCTACCAATCTAGCACGATACTTCACATTTTCACTACTGTCCACTTTTCTTTTAAAAACCCACTTGCACTGTACGACACTTGCTCCCTTCGGAGCATCTACCACTTCCCACACTTGATTATCTTCAAATGATTGCAGTTCCTCCGACATCGCCTGCTCCCACTTTTCCCGGTCAGGCCCACTGATGGCGTCTGCATATGTCATATCTTCATCTATCATGGGAGGTGCTGTAGACACATTGAGAAATGCAAACCAGTCTGGTTCCTTTCTTGGCCTTTTCTTTGGAAGCTCTGGCTCTGGTTTAGTAATTTGTTTCTCAGGTGGTGTATCATCTGTGTCACTCTCAGCATCAGCAAAATCTGGTTCTTTTGAATCTATTGCCTCTTTTTCACATCCAGTGAGTTCCTCTTTAATTTCTGGAAAAACTCCCACTTGATCTGCATTATCTAACAGAACACTGACCATATCATTTCTTTTACTTGGCCGTTCAGATATTATCACATCTCTGCTGGTGAACACAACATTTTTGCTAGAGTCATACACCCTGTAACCTTTTACATTTTCTGCAAAACCAACTAGTATAAACTTCTTTGCCTTTTGGTCCCACTTTGTACGCCTTTCTTTTGGCACATGTACCATGATCGGGCTACCAAAGACACGGATGTGTCCTAAATCTGGCTTCTGCCCTGTCCATATCTCATATGGAGTTTTGTCCAAGCCTGAAGCTGCAGATCGGTTTTTTAAATAGACTGCTGTGTTTGCAGCTTCGGCCCAAAACTTTTTACTTAATTCTGCATCAAATAAAAGGCATCTTGCCCTCTCCACTATGGTTCGGTTTGATCTTTCGGCAAGACCGTTTTGTTCAGGGGTATACGGGTTAGTCTTTTGGTGTATGATACCTTCGCTCTTTAAAAAATTCTCAAAAACATTGCTGCAGTACTCACAGCCGTTATCTGTGCGCAAAACTTTAATTTTCTTGCACTGCTGGTTTTCTACCAATGATTTGAATTCTTTAAAACAGGTAAATATGTCACTTTTAGCTTTTAAAAAATATATAAATGTCATTCTGCTAAAATCATCAATAAAGAGCGCAAAATATCTCATACCTCCAATAGATTTGACCTCCATGGGACCACATATGTCAGAATGAACTATCTGCAGAGTTTCTGTAGCTCTGGTTCCTTTTGAGAAAGGTAAACGTGACTGTTTGCCTTCACAGCATATCTCACAGGCACTCTTATCTATTGCAAAGCTATCGGGATAATCTAATCCCTCCACTAGTCCATTCTTCATTTTGTTCATGGAAACACTGTTAATATGTCCTAGCCTCCTGTGCCATAGTTCACCATTAACAGGTACTGACACATGTAAACAACTAGTCGACTTCAAATTCAATTTGTAAACACCGTCTGTCAGCTCTGCATCAGCAACCAATATTCCTGCTGCATTGTATATCAGGCAGCGATTTGATTCAAAACTCACACTGTTTCCGTTTTTTATGAGTTCACTGACCGACAATAGGTTAGTTGTAAGGTTTGGCACGCAAAGGACATTCTTGACAATTATATCGAAATCGTAGCTTGTGGTTATTTCTACCTCACCGGCACATAAAACAGGAACCTTTGTTTTGTTAGCCACAACAATTTCTGGTAAAATCGATGAATTTGAAGCATTTTTTATCCAACTATCATTTGCAGTCATGTGCATGCTGGCGCCAGAATCAATATACCAGTCACACTTATTAAAATTGCCACTGATAAAAACAACGCTGAATGCGTTAGACTGTTTTTTCTTCTCGAATTTATCATTTAATAGCGGACATTGATTTCTATAATGGCCGGGCTGCCTACACTTGTAACATGAAATGGTTTTCGTTCCCGCCATTTTGACATCTTTGACATTGACGTTTCTGTGGTTGCCGGCCTTACCGTTTTTCTTCCCGCTACTTTTGGCAATCAATGCAGCATTATGCTCTGTCTCACTAATCTCTGCTGATCCAATATCCAGCAATTTTGTCTTAATTGCATCAGCCGTGATTGACATGCCCGAATGTTCTATTGCCATGATCATCGGCGAAAAACGTTCTGGTAATCCGGCGAGTAACAAAGAGCCAACCCACTCGTCATTAATCGTAAAGCCTGTTCCAGACAACCGTTGCGATGTATCCACAATCTGCGTTACATAACTGGTCATCGTTTCACAGTTTTCCAGTCTAATTGAGATCAGATGCCGAAGCAAAGATATTCTCCTCGAAAAGCCAGAGTCGTCGAACAAAGATTTTAATTTGTTCCACAATTGCTTCGTGGTTTTTGCTTCCTTCACGTGTACATATAACGACGAATCAATGGTTAACACGAGTTTTGCCTTGGCTTTTGTATCTAGAAGACTGTCTGCAGGCTTTTCACCCTCAGTTGTGATGAAACTGTTCATATTTTCTAGTACGAGCAGATTTTCAGCTGCAAACGCCCAATCTTCATAATTTTCTTTTCCCTTTAATTTGGGAACGTTCACCACAAAATTCGAACTCATTTTTAGTCACTGTTATTTGTATACTGATAATTAACTGTTCAATTAGACTTTAAACTGATAATTTAATTAAAAACATACTGAGCGCATAACCTAATAAAACAAGCATTGCGACGGCGAACGAACAACAACTTTATTTTTTCTTAAAGCATAGACAATGACATTGACATTTTGATATACAGATTAACAGTACCTTTCCACAACAAGTACCTACTGTCATTTGCATATCGGTCACAAAAAGGACAGACCCCTGAGGAACACCGATGACCACTTTTTTCGGTCACTTAGGAATTCAGCTATCCAGCTACAGGTGCCAAACACTGTCAAAAGCCTTAAAGATGTAAAGAGAAACAATATGTTTTCCGATGGCCTCGCCCCAACAGTGTGTTATCCACACAAGAAGATCCCACAGCAAATCGTTCCTGGCGGGAACCATAATGATGATCACTAAGATCATTGTCTTCTAGGTATGCGAGCAACTTTTTATTGAAAAGGTAATCAAGATAACTTTTTATTGAGAAGATAATCAAATAAAAATCAAGATTAATTAAAGCTCTGCGGACCTCTTTATTACGGATTGTCATCTCGGGTATTTAAGAATCACAACGAGGTATGGTTGCTTAGAGCCATAGTCGAGACGCGAATTGAGTTGCAAATAAATTTGCTTTCTCAGTTGAGCTAGTGAACCATCTGGCTTATGCATGGGAGGCAGTGAGGGACGGCAGAAGTTAGACTCAACCGATTTCAATAGGAACCAGAACTGCTTGCAGCTGCCCGGTGGTTAGGCAAAATGTAAAGAAAACTTAGGTGGGTCCGTGCACATTTTGCGTCAGACCCTATCAAAAGTATTCACTATAACAACAAATTTAAACCAGACGAAACGCATAGTGCCGGCCGTTCAAAACTCGACTAAACGGGGGAACGCGCCGCGAAACGCCTCCGCGCGAAGAAATAACGTGCGCTTACACGGTTTTTGCTGACGGGCTAAATGTTATCCAAGTTTCAAATCCTAGAAACAAAACCAACAAAAGTTACATTATTTTGTTTTGGTTGTACAAATTTCTCTTTAGTGTAAGAAGTTGTGAAGCAGTAAAACAGATTAAACAATGATTGCATATTTTTGAAGTATTAAAAATTAATAATTTTATCACATAGGCGATTGCAAAAAACTGGTAATAGCTGTGAAGTCTCTTTTTGCAGTTGACAAATTGGGATTTTGCTTCAAAGTTTAAAAAGCCAAAACCATTAAAAAAAGTATAACTGATTTTCTCTGTGAATATTGTACAAACATTTTCTATAACCGATATATATTGGTATTTTCCTGTCCATTATTTCCAAAATGACACGGTAAGTTACCTTAGCTAAAAGCTAAATCGGGAACGAAGCGTAATATCGAAAAACGGGTTTTACCAGTATGTAGATCTTGAAGAGGAGATTCCGAAGGTATCCTTAACTCATTTTTGATAAAAAGTGACTTTAGTTGGTTTATGCAGTAAGGGGACGATATGTGTGTTGTCCGATCAACGAAATGTGATCACTTTTCCAATTTACCTCACTGTCCGCGAGCACGCACCTCGCTTTGGAATTTATGACGATTTCTTCCCAAAGCGTCACGCGATACTTCACTAATAATAATCAAAATAACTTCTTTTACTTTTCAAAGCAAAAAAAAGTCAAGCCTACGATGTCAGATCATCAATCGGCCAATCTGTAAGAGAGAGTAAAAAAAAGTCACTGTTTGCTATAGATTTTTTTTTTTATTAAAATTCAAAAATAGCACTTTTAAATCGTCATATATACTTAGATATCGATAAAAAATACTTAAAGCTTAGGTTACTACTGCCTCCAAAGCGCAAGTGGAGAAGAGGCGGCACAACAAATTCCACTGCTGCATTTTCTCCAAAGAGTGACGTCTTTACTACATATGTGTCTTATAATTGAAGAACTATCAATGTGGACGAATATACATTGAATTGTTATGTGATATGTCAGAATTCAATAGAATTATAAATTAATAAATTGTCACTGAAAAAGTAAAAGTACACAATGTACCTAGAGAGTAATTATGACATTCTTAGGTCTTTACTGTATTAGGTTCGAGCCACGCACATAATTATCCGTCGTATAGTATGCTTTCTTACAAAGTGTTTTAAATTTCCTATCAGGCATATCAAGGACAGATTTTGGTATTTTATTATAATAGCGCATACAGTTTCCCACAAATGATTCCCTAACCTTATTTTCAAAGCTACTCAGTTTCCCTATGTGACCCTGTGTATTTGTCAGGAGTATACTTTAGTACAATTTGTTTATGAAACAATTTGCAGAACACACAGCTCTATTGTTGCCTAATTTGAAAATGTAAATATCCTTTTAATTAATGTTATGATTAAAGTGGCCACTGAGCCATGTAATTATATAAGTAAAAAACGTTTGATATACTAAAATCGAGTAGCATCCTATCATCGAATTCGATTAGTGTGCAATTGACGTACGTAGCTACTTGTAACATTTATAATGAACGCCGAAGCGAAGCGCCGCCGCGCGCCGGCCGTGCATTATACGACTCATCGAAATCGCGCCAGTTTCGGAACATAAATTGTCTCCATTGTATTCATATTGCACTTATAGGTTTATATGAGTATACGTTTATAAAGAAAATAGTTTTAAAATCACATTAGATGCATTTCAAAAACATTTATTGTGTTTAATGGATAAAAATCTGGTTGAAAATTAATTTTCGTGGATGGCGAAGATGTATGTGGATTGCGGCCGAAATATTAAATTATTGATTTCTTTTTTGGGGTTTCGAAGTAAACAAGGAACCCTTATAGTTTCGTCATATCTGTCTGTCCGTCCGTCTGTCCACGGCTTAGCTACGACTACTTTAGAAAACTGGAATTTGGTATTGTTATACATATTTATTACGCTGAGTTGACTGTAAAATAAAATTAGGAAAGAAATTTTTTTAGGGGGCCTCCCCTATACCTAAATTGGGGATGTTTTTTTCTTTCGATTATACCATCGTGTATCATTTGATAAGTCATAAAACTGAAAGTAAATATAAGTTCATGTGTCCGCATTTCTACAGGATAGATAGTTCTGTTGTGGTAGAGCCACGCTGCTGGCATACTTTTGCTAGTAACATGAATGGGCCGGCTCGTCGGGAAGTACCACCCTCTCACAGAAAATCGACGTTTGAGTAGTTGCTTTAACGCTTCCATGCTTCGTTCGGTGAGTGAGAGAGCCGAGCGGGTAGATCTGTTCACGCCTTTGCCGCGGTCTTTAGTTTGCCACAGATGGTTTCAGCTCCTACACGCATACCTGATGTGGAAGCCCATATGCCCTCACGACTTGATCTCCTGCTGACTTCCCATCCAGATGGCTACAAAGTCTCTGTTGGTGCCCCAATTGGCTCTTCGGACCATTGCCTTATCGGGTGTCCTTAGTAGAGCAAAGCGGTACTTCACAGCGGCGCATCGCCTTCAGCTGTACAAGGCACAAGTAAGGCCGCATATGGAATATTGCTCCCATCTGTGGGCCGGGGCACCACAATACCAACTTTTTCCCTCTTGACCGCGTTCAACGTCGTGCAACTCGCATCGTCGATGACGAGATCCTCGTCAGCCGTCTCGATCCTCTGGCTCTGCGTAGGGATATCGCATCCTTGTGTATTCTCTACCGCATCTATCATGGGGAGTGCTCTGAGGAATTGTTCGACGTAATACCTGCCGCAAAATTTCACCACCATACCACCCGTCACAAGTTGATGTTTCATCCATACCATCAGGATGACTGGCTGTCAACCACCGTACGTTTTAAACATCGTACATTATATCTCGATGGTTTTAAAAGACATTTCTTGCCACGTACGACCAATCTGTGGAATCAACTTCCTGCGGCGGTATTTCCGAACCGATACGACATTGGAACCTTCAAAAAACGAGTCTACGTCTTCTTGAAAGCACGGCAACACTCTTGTAATACCTACCCCTGGTGTTGCAGTTGTCCATGGGCAGCGGCGATCGCTTACCATCAGGTGACCTGCTTGCTCGTTTGCCGCCCTATATTATAAAAAAAAGGATAGGTACCTTCGGAACCCTACATTGCACGTGGTCCGACACGGTTCCGAATTGCAGTGAGAAGTTTCCTATTGAAAATTGCTGTTTCAATATCCTTTATTTATAATGAATGAAAAACTAAGATCGACTAAGGGCATTTGATACAAAAAGCAGACTACTATTGCCTGTCTTTAAACAATTTATTAGTCTTTAGCCCTTGCTCTGAGATTTGTTTTAAATAGTATCTACGACTTTGTCAATAAATGGCGTGAATAGTTCTTTACCTAACAAGCTAATTATTTAAAAATAAAAAACACGACTGACAACTTACATAGCCAATATCACTAATAGATGAACCCTAAAAACATAACATTCCTTTTTTGGTCAGTCGTCGTGTAAAAATAGCCTTTTTTTTTGGCGTGCTAATAACGAAAATGTTAATTAATTTTGTAGATATCCAAGATATCGCGAGGGGTGCCACTTTTGGATTTTCCAAACTATTTAAAATTATATGAGCTAAATATTTGCTTCGAAATGCAAATTTCTTTATCTACTTACATATTTGACAATGTTTCAATGTTTTATTTGCAGGTAAGTGTGCTTTTCGAGATGCTGTTTCTACCGCTGCTGTATGACTGCGTAAGTCTTGCGATTTAGTTATTCGAATGCGTTTTATCCTACCAGACAGGTAAGTAATGTTTTTCGCGCGCATCCATGTGACGGATTACCAAAAATCGAAACAAAATCCAATAAAACTCAAATATACACCTTTTTCGGTTTCAAAATATGATCGGAGAGAATATTAAAATAAAAAATTAAGTACCATTTAAAAACCCCGCAAAATCCTGTAAAAAGTATCTTGCAGAAACGGATTAAATACACTTTTATTCCTCTATGAACGTCTAAAAGAGCTTATTTAATTAAATAGACATCGTATATCAAAGGAAACATTGCTTATTTCTCTTAATTTGCTGCGAGGGATTTTTATCTAAACTCAACGCGAGAAAGTGGCACACAGGTTTGACATGCGTCGCCTTAGGTAAAATGAGCCCAGACACAATAAAAAAAAATCAAAGTACACTGGGGTTCTAAATTCGACGGGCGAAATTATTATATATATATTATAATTTCATTACGGTCTAATTTTCCCCTTTCGTACAGTCACAGTACAGCCCGCTGAATGTCATGTTACCTTGCACCCTTGGGGCAGTACGAGGGACACACCGAAATGATCGGGAATAGAATACTTTAGCTACATATAGAATAAAATTAGATATTGCTACATGATTACTGGTCTTTTAATAAAATATTTCCATTTAAAGAAGTACAAAAAAGAATTTGATAAAACTTTTTTCCAAAAAAATGAACCGACTTCCATCATAAAACTTAAAATCATGAAATAACAATAAAGAAAAATGTATTAGCATTCTACCTACTGAATGAGGTGAAGTCGGTGCCAAGTGCAGGAGTAAGGGTGTTATGTAATTGTTTAGCTAGGTATTATATACATGATTCTAATATTAACTTAGATTATTTAATATTCAATTTGGCACCGACTTCACCTCATTCAGTAGGTAGAATGCTAATACATTTTTCTTTATTGTTATTTCATGATTTTAAGTTTTATGATGGAAGTCGGTTCATTTTTTTGGAAAAAAGTTTTATTTTATCATTTTTAGTTTAATAAAAACCTTTTTTTTCACTGGCGGAAAACAAAGAATTAAGAATTCGAAACTTTTTATGTCTAAGTAAGTAAGTTTGATTTGAAATGTCACAACATGTCAAATTGTCTTTTATTTTGGCAGATAAATAGACCGAGAGCCCGTGACGACCAAACCTTCCTTATTTTAAAAATGCTGAATGTTTCTCTGCGTGGTATATACGGGTAAAAAATATTAGCGACTAGGTATGAAGTTTGGATCTTAGTTGCTTATGCAGGTAATATGGATAGTAAGGATGATTTTTATAAGTAAAAAAAGCAACCTTGGGGCCTCCCAAAGTAATATTAAATTAAGCTTTTATAATAAAACAAATATAACTATAATTTAGTATACTAGCAGGGGTTTATATCTGCACCAATTGCCTGGTAATGGATGGCGTGATTTCTAATATTATTAGGAATAAAATCTTTAAAAAACTTTATTTTGAGGAAATTGAGTTACCACTTTAAATGTTATTGCTACAAGTAATCTGTCTAAGTAATCATGAACCAACTTTTATAGTCGCTAATCGCTATTTCTATGTTGGGGACAAACACAGAAAATCTTGAGTTTTAATAAAATAAGGAAAGGCATGCTGTCGCGGGCTTTTGCTCTATAATGCAATGTTGTTATTTTATATTTTGTTAGGTATCTTTAAAATTACCGAACAGATTCTGACGTGGTTAAAATGGGACCAACTTGGGAATACACCATTACGAATAAAAAAACAATTTTGGAAATCAGTCCACAATTGGCGGAGAAATCGGCGAACATACATAAAAAAAAAACATACATACATCGAAACATATAACCTCCTCCTTTTTTGGGAAGTCTGTTGAAAATAGAACACTGACAGTTGGAAATTGACAAGTCGATAAAGAAAATGGAGCTTACGCAAGAATATTTTCACGCTTTAATTTTTCACAACTTTTGACGAGGTTTTACAGAAGAATAATACCTCGCTGAGCTTGTTTCTATTTATGGATGTGATGCACCTAATCTAAAGACCATAAACCGCTGGTATTGCTAATTCCAGCGTGGACGTGCCTCTCTCAGTACTGTCCCTTCTAAAAGTCGGCCAAAAACAGTTCTTATACAAGAAAACATCACTGCTATGCGCCAGATGATAAAAGAAGACAAACATGTGACATACGAGCAGATGTGCACAATATTAGGCTCCAGTATGACAGCCATTTAAACAATTTTACTTCAAAAGTTAGGTGTAAGAAAAAATATTTCCCGCTGGGTATCTCAAATTTGAGTGAAGATCAAAAAGCGACTCAAGGGAAATGGGCTCTGCTTACTCTCCAATGGTTCGACGGAGAAAATCCAAACGCGGTTATGAACCCGAAATTAAGCTACAATCGGCTCTTTGGGTCTTCGAAGGGGAGATCAAATCAAGAGATTTTTTCGTTCTCGCAGCGTTTCTACGAAAATGATTGCTTCTTTCATTTAAAAAACGGGCTAAGTTTGCCACAATTTCATTACAGGAATGCAGAATAGTTACAGATGATTGGTAAACAACAGTTTATTTGCCAAAAGTTATAAAAGAATTCCGTACAGATATACCATAACGTCGGACAATCTTAAACCACGACAATCCAGGCTCCCACACCGCTCGGAAAGCAAGCTCTTGTTTGCAGCAGAAAAGCATGGAGTTGATGGACCATCTCCCGTATAGCCCTAACCTGAGCCCCAACGATTACTTCACATTCCCTAGAACCAGCGGTTCCAAGACCAAGAAGAAGTGGTCGACGCTTTCAAATCAATCATTTTGACAACGTCACTTCTGGTTGAAATAACTGTTTTAAAAATTACACTGATCGAATGCGAAAATGTATTAAACACAAGGGAGAATACTTAAAAATACAATAATAATACATATCATTACTTTATATTCACATTTTTTTCTATTCCCGATCATTTCGGTGTGCCCCTCGTAATCACGTCGGTTCTTCAATAAATTTGGGTAGCTTTATATTTTGTTGATTGTATAGATAGTTCAATTGGGTGAAATGGTCCCAGCATAAGTGGATTAATCACCCGTCTGGTGCTCGCGCTGGCGTCCCCATATAGTAAATAATAATAATAGATAGTTCAATATACAAATAGAGGAATTGTATTAACGTTTTGACATTTAAAAACAAAATTAAAAACATTCATCTAGAAATAATTAATATAATAATATACTTAACTCTCAATGAATATTTAAATGAAAATGTTTTTGGCGTGACATTACTTAATAATTTAATTATTTAACTTGTGATTTTATTTATTTACGTGTGATGATTTAAAGTATATCTTGTTCCATTTGTAAATTTAATGGAAATAAAAGTAAATACAGAGTATTCAAACATGTTGACCGTTCTCAAGCGCGTCTTTTGACCACCGAACCACATACAGACATCTAAAGACTAGCAGACCGTTAAATATTTCATGTAAATAAATACCTCAGTGAGTATCAATCAGCTCTGTAAATGTATACACTAACTTATTCTTCTACAAAACGAAATATACTAATATTTGTTTTTGTTTAGTAACAGAATTAGGAATAATAAATTAAATAGAAGTGGTATAGACTGTGACGTCCTCAGAGCTCACACATTTATATTGTATACTAAATCAAATCTAATTTCGTTAGAATTTGATTTTTCAATTATTTGTTCCTATATACGTACGTACAGTCCTCGCACAGCTTTGCATTTGTGTGCACTAAATATTCAGAATCACTCGCACAAATGCAAAGCTGAGCTAATGCTGCGATTATTTAGTGATCGCCAAAGCGACATATATCCTAACTAATTATAAATGCGAAAGTGAGTTTATTTATTTGTTTGTTACCTCTTCACGCTTTATCTTCTGAACCATTCTTCCTGAAATTTCGCATACACATAGTAGTATATTTATTCTAGATTTCAATGTATGGAAAATTTGGCAAAATTATTTATCATGCTTTATTATATCTGTGTTATGCCTCTGTATGAGTACATTAAAAAACACTGCCCTCCCCCTCCCCCCGCCATCGGCGTCCCCCCTTCCCCCTTGAAACGTGTCCCGTTTTACAAATTTTCTGAATTCTTAGAGAAACTATACAAGTTAGGACAAAATGATCAAAGGCTACATTATTTATCAATAAGTTACCCACAAATAAGTTTTTACATTTATTTTGATACGAGTTGTAGTTTCAAAGGTATGGTACGTCAAAGTTGATTGAAAGTTTATAACCAGTGAAAAATCACAATTTAAATAATACCCAGAAAACTTAGACTGGAAAAAGAAAAATAACTTTTTATCACACATATATACCACAGAATCACCAGCTCCACAGTCGATACTGAAAATTGTATCATGTTACTACGAAAAAGCGTGTGAAAACATATGTGGATGTGTCAAAGCTGAATTGAGTTCCTCCACCATGTGCATACATTGTCAGGGGGCCTTGGTTGCTTGAGCAAAACTGTAGAAGATAGTGATGATGATACTAGTTTGTGTCAAATAATAAATTCAATCAAATCTCCTTCCTTGTATAAAATAATAAACATAATTATTACTTGTGTAACAAGATTTATTTTTGCTAAAGTGCTGATTTTTAGTAAACTTTGACGCACCATAGTTTTGAAGCTATGACTCATATCAAAATAAATGTAAGAACTTATTTGTGAGTTATTTATTCATAAATAATGTAGCCTTTGATCATTTTGTCCTAACTTGTATAGTTTCTCTAAGAATTCAGAAAATTTGTATGCATAGGCATAACACAGATCCAATAGAGCATGATAAATAATTTTGCCGCGAAATAATCTAAAATGAATATACTATAGTCAGAAGGACATAGGGTACCTTTCATCCCGGGAAAAGGCACTGTTCCCGTGGGAAATTCACGCGGGCGAAGCCGAGGTCAAAAGCTAGTTTTCATATAAGGGACATGAGATGGTACTCCATCTTCAATCCCTGCCAGACAGATTATATAAAGCTGCGATACCATTCAACTTGCAGTGGCACTATGTTTGAGAATTCATGCAATTATATTTTTCGTCTGCTTTTTAATTCATCCCTGGGGCGGTGTCGTTATTAGTGGCGACCATCGAGATATTATGTACTTGGCGACATATGCAAATGGTATGATGTCCTTTCAGATAATTTTTAGAGTTAAATTAAATTCCTTTTGTGCTTTCTTCCTTTCTCATTTTATTGGGACAAAACCAACAGGAATATTTTGGAATCGTTTAAAAAAAATATATATATTTATTGTAGTGACAAGGTTTTATTATTTTTCATTTCGAAAAAATGTCAGATTCCTTTATGCTAGTGACTCCACAGCGATCTTTAGTTTGACGCCAATGGAAACTCTCGGAGCAAGCAATCACTTCGAGACAAATTTAAGCGACGACGTCGCATCGGTCAAGTAAATTATTTACGTGGATACTTATATGCTATCGACAGTCATGCAACGCCGGCAGAACGCAGATTAGGACCATTTGGAGCACAAGCATCCTCAAATCTTATTTTGTATGCCAATCTATACATATATATGTATACAAGGTGTAACGGAAAGGGTATTACTATACAAAGTGGAAAGATTCGTTACCGTGGGTAGATCCTTTATGTGAAGTTTCAGATTATTAGCAGCACTTTTAAAAAGCAGTGTTAAAAAATTAAATGATAAAACGAAATCTTTGCCATGTAAACAAACACTGCACATCACTATTCAGGATATTTCAATGTCAAGGTTGCCTTTGCACTGCTCACACACATATCACAACACAAATTATTTCACCTTCTCGGTTACTATGAAAACCTGGTACTTTGAGCGGTATCCGCTTTCATCACCTTTTGACAGTTTATCTTTATACCAATATTTTCACAAAGAAACCGGCAGAGCGGCGCAGCACAACGGCAGGAATTTTTCCATTTTACCTTAATTTAAATTGATTAATCATTGTAAAAAAACCATTCGCAAGTCGCTTTTCAGTGTTTTCATCATGTTTTTAATTAGAAATCAAATAACTCGCATAAATATTTTTCACTTTGACAAGTCAACAACTCAGGCTAATATTGACAGTTACTTTTTAATATTGGTGCTGTCCTGCCAGGTACATTTTCGGAAAAAGTCCAGTCCCGTATTTTATTAGCCAAACTCACACCACCTTTTTGATTCTGCGGTCCTAGTACAAAATAAATAAATATCCTACATAGAGCAACACGGACCCCCACGAAGTCGGTGTGTTGCTGAAAATAGGATTTTTTTCCGAATTAACCTCCCATTGTTCCATGGATCCCTTGTATTAATCCAATATTTACCTTTAATTTTATTGTCATGTTCCATGAAGATGAACACGCGGAATATTTTTTAAATTTAATTTTTGACCATACCAGGATCACATATCAGCCTATCAAGGTAGAAGCGACGCCTTATTCAGAGTTCATTTGAAAATTTTGTCAAACCCTTTTTTTATCTTGTCAGAATGTCAAATCTTCAGACATACAGACATTTGCAAAAAAGAGTGCGGAACCTCTTTCGCAAATTCTAATTTATTACAATACCAGGCGCCGAATCAAGGAGGTATGATTTAATTTTGATAGTTGTAGATGATTGACCTTGAATTCAACAGCTGTTTACTGTCATAGTGGTGAATAGTGTTGTGCCAATTCAAATTGGAAAAATGTGTGCCTGTATGGTTTTCTTAAAATTAAAAATTAAATCATAAACATACAAGACTAAAAATGTCTGGAACTAGTTTAAAACCATTATCACAGTTAGCACAATCGATATGGATATAGGTATTCCGTTACACCTTGTATATAAAATTGGACGCGCACTGACTGATTGGGATATCAACGTGATTACTATGATTGGTTAGAGTTCTTGTCGGTTTAGTAGAATCTCTTTGGCTTCTCAGATACAATGAGGGTTATCGTTATTCCACTCACTAGTTGGCGCTACGGGTGGGTGAGGTCTGTCAGATAGTACAATATTGTCATCAGTTGTCAAATTCAAATGACTGTATTCTAACATTTGTCAGAGCTCACTCGCCAGTGGCGCCAACTAGTGAGTGGAAAAACGATAACCCTTATTGAGACACGAAATCTACGTTTGTTATTAGTGGAATCGGCCCCCTCGATACGATGTTAACTGCTGGCCGCAACGTATAGTCTGATCCTCGTACCTCACCGAATCCTATCTTAGGTTGATCTGCCCCCGACTGTACCACCTTAGCAGTGCAAAAATGTTAGAATGCACCTAATGCACTTCTCGAGTTTCCGTCTGTCTGCACCTCTTCACCGTCAGAACTTATTTAAATATATAAAAACGCCTTCATCGCGGTTTGTATGGGACTAAACAATTGAATACACCAAAAAAAAATTAGATTATTCGTTTAAAAAAAAATCCAATTGTCATATTGAAGTGTGTGTATTAAGCAATAGAGTAGAAAACTAAAAAAAAAAGTTCGCTTGTAAAATTTTTCAAGAAAAATAGAAGTAGCAAATTATCTATTCATCAGTTTTGAGTTTCAATAAAAGCTATACATTATACTAATGTTGAGTGTAGTAAGAGAGACATAGTATAATTTGATTAAAACTAACGTGAGAAATATTCATAATGATTATGATGATTCACTAGTCGGCAAATCCGGCTAACAAGACGCGTGAGTATCCGTATCAAAATCATTAGAGACATAGTATATTTGCACTTGACTGTTTATTTGTATCCAGTAGTAGATATTAAATTAAAATTAAATTACCCCCTTAATTAAGTGATTACAGTGCTGGAGTGCGTGCGATCTGAAGGTCGTGGGAATCGCATTATCACAGTAACTAATAATAATAGGGTATCTTATGGGGCTATGGGCTATTACCAGAAATCGATGGAGGTATTTTGCGACCCTTTGTGAGCGCCCCTAGTACACATGCCTAGTGCATAATACACCACCGAATAAACGGCAAAGTACTGGCGCAGACAAGAAGCGAACTAATTCTTGAACGTTAGTCTCCAGCTAGTGTGAGAGAGCGAATAGTATTAAGTGCAAACTTGCTTGTTCAGAACATTCATATAGGTACCTACCTAATATTTGTTTGTGCCTCGAATCCCACTTCAGCATTTTCTTTAAGGCGTCATCACCATCTGCCTGCATCGCCGCAAACTATAATTTTCTTCCCTAAATCAATATTACCAGTCATACTCTACTTCACTTTTTACATGACTGACCAAAAAAGGACTGTTATATTTTCAGGGTTCATGTATGTACTCGTATGTATGTGAGTTTATTTATTCCACCATAAGTCCTAAACGGCTTAACTGATTTTGATGTGATGTTTAGATTCCTTGCATTTCTCCGAGTAACATAGCCTAGTCAGTCGTTAAGAAAAATATATATTTAAATTGGAAACCACATAAACCGCTCTTCTCGGTGGGTGTCATTAAAGTATATTCGAAGCTCTCAACATCGTTATAGCATCGTCGACACAAATTAGCCAGTCTAATGCCGCTAACGATATCTCTTTGAAATCATAAGAGCAAATGTACGGATATTTTCATTTCATATACAATTTGTTTGGAAATGTTTCTCAGTAAGAGCGGAGTTCACTGAACTAAACTAACTAGCAACTACATTGTGACTTAAACTCCATATAAGTATAAGCATTATACGAGTATTTTCGTAAAATAATCTGGCATACTCTAATTCGGCGCTCGTTTTACGTTGTGTCAGCAATATGCAAGTTCAAATCTCACACGGGTCGTATACCTCTGAGTTTTCAGATCATCTGACTCATGTACGGTCATTTAATCAACCGCTGCATGCTTCGGAAGTGTAGAGAAGGTAGTCTTCGTGAAAGTATACGTCGTCATAAAGAAACATGCATACTATCACTGCTCTTTAGTGTGTAACACGTTTACTGTCAATTATGTTAAGTCATGTCAGGTCAGATGCCACTTTCTTTGGTTTTCCTCGGTATATGTGCATCGACCTTAGCAAATATTGTTAAATTTTTTTTTGTCATTAGTATTTCATAATTTAAGTTTTGTGTAAAATAGAATACCTACTCTATCACATTCGTAAAGCTCATAATCCCGACGCGGCTCGCAGACAGGTGAACATAAAATAATTTTTAAAAGGTTTAGAGCATAAACCCTAAACCGGGACGTTAGTCGGTGTGAATCTGACTTTTATCTCATGTCCACCAAATTGAACACTACATTCTCTCCGGGTAATCTCTGAACTGTCAGAACTCGGTTACGGCTCTCTGTCAATACCCGACAAAGAGAATGTACACAGAAATTCAAATGTGTACCTACTAAAAACACTGGCTAAGCGCGAGTTGGATTCAGAACGGAACACTCCGATTTCGTATTTTATTTTGCAAATAATTATACATTTGTCTTTAGAATTCTTTATCTTCTTTACGTTTGGTACCTTTGTTTTTTACCGCCGTGGTGGTAACCACGGTAGAAGCTGTGGTGGTCTAGTGGTTAAGTTAGACGTTCGCCTGTAGTTCTACAGTCCCAAGTTCGAATCCTACTTGTGAGTCATAAGTGTGTATACTGTGTGTGACTTATGTTCATATACCGACACTTGGTTCCGGTGAAAAAAAAACGTCGTGAGAAAACCAGCACTTTGGCGAAACCACTTCCGTCAACATTGCCTCGTCACAAGAGGTGGAAGAAAAAAATCTACTAGCTATAGCTATACAACAAAAAAAGTTTCATTCAAATCGGTTCAGTACTTTCGGAGATTAGCGTGATCATACATACAGACAGACGAGAAATTCCAAAAAAAATTTTTTCGTTCTATTATTCTTTTTAAATGTCCCTGTATCCATTTCAGTCAAAAATACTAAATGTAAAGACAAAATGTATAGATAACTAGCTGTTACCCGCGGCTTCGCCCGCGTGAGTTTCGCTTAAATGAAAAATCTTTTTGTATTCCAAACTGTGGTAACCTAAACTCCAGTAGGTACTCAAAATGTCAGCTATTTGGTTATCCCGTGTCCTGCGGGAATATATTAGGTACTCGTAGAACAGTCGCTTTGTTAAAATGAATCAAAAGTGATATTTCATTCAATAAACGATCTTCGTCTGCTCGTTATCTACAATTTCCCGTGTACCACCACTCCCACCCCGAGTCACTCATTGTCCTATCCCGTGTCCTGTCTATTTATACGTCAGTAGAAAATGCGGCTTAGTAGTTGATTCGCACGAAATTCATTCGCCCGAACGTGCGAAACGTCCATTTTCAATAATAGTATTTTTTTAGTAGGCGTTTCGCACGGATGAATTTTAATCGCGTGCGAACCGACCCTCTCAAAAATTAGTAGTACGCCTTTCGCACATACCCATTTTTTATGGAAAAGTTTTAACAAAAAGTTACATTCGCGCACAAAATCATTTCGTTTAGAATTATTAATTCTTACTTCTAATAAAGGTAAGAAATAAAATGCTTCTTTTTATAAAAAGTTATTTTGTACTTACACATTACAGTTTGGGTAACTAAAAACATAACTACAACTAAAATCACAATTAGAAATCACAGTTATAACAATTTGTAGTCAAATAGAATGGCATCTTTATAATTATGTAACAAGTTATTCTTATAATTTAAATTTGAATGATATGAATTATTGACCTTATATTTATGTGAGTGCCATGAAAAGTGGCATATTTTAATATTAATATTATAATATTTTGTACACAACTGTACCTTGATTTTTTTATTCGCACATTTCGTTAAGTGGGCGAATCGCATACTACTAGTTCTTGAAGAGGTCGGTTCGCACGCGATTAAAATTCATCCGTGCGAAACGCCTACTAAAAAATATTATTATTGACAGTGGACGTTTCGCACGTTCGGGCGAATGAATTTCGTGCGAATCAACTACTAAGCCGAAAATGCTCATCAGGTTGAACGACTTTTGCTAAGGCCCCATTTCCATTTATTTTCTAGAGTAGCTGGTCTCTTGGAGTTCTTCATCAGATGATACATAATCTTCAATTTTTATACGTCAGCAGAAAATGCTCATCAGGATGAACGACTTTTGCTAAGGCGCCATTTCCATATATGTAATAGTGTAGCTGGTCTCTTGGAGTTCTTCATCAGATGATCCTGATCTTCGATTTTTATACGTCAACAGAAAATGCTCGTCAGATTGATAAACTTTTGCAAAGGTACCATTTCCATATTTCTCATAGTTTAGCTGTTCTGTTAAGGTTCTTCATCAGATGTTCTAGTTTTCAAAATCAATTATAGCCTATATGTTGCCCAGGCTTAATAGCTATATAACAAAAAAAGTTTCATTCAAATCCGTCCAGTAGTTTTTGCGTGAAACGCGTACATACATACAGACAGACACGTTTAGGCGCGATTGGTCCAATTCGCGATTGGTCCAATTGTCCAATTCGCGATTGGTCCAATTCTCGGTTGGTCCAATTCGCGACTGGTCCAATTCGCGGTTGGTCCAATTCGCGACTGGTCCAATTCTCGGTTGGTCCAATTCGCGGTTAGTCCAATTCGCGATTGGTCCAATCATAACAATGCACAAGCTGTCCGCCCCAGCGTCGCCCGTGAAACATCTTTCCAACGATGAAAGACTTTTTTAATATAAGAACAGTAGTTTATGAGTTTATTCATATCAAACATACATACATACATTTTTACTACTTACCCTCAATGACGATTATATTCCTATGCGTTTTGTTTTAACAATCGAGCAACCGATATAATAATTTAATAATCATTTCATTAAATATTTGAAATTATATTACATTAAAATATACATTTATTTTTATAATGTTTATGTTTTGTTCTAACGTAAATTTATTTTAATATTGTATATAAAAAAATTTTTTGACGACCGCCGTGGCGCAGTGGGAAAGACCTTGCCTCTGAACCACGGCGTCCCGGGTTCGATCCCCGGTCGGGTCAAGATGGAAAATGATCTTTTCCAGATTGGCCTCGTTCTTGGATGTTTATCTATATATGTAGTATCGTTGAGTTAGTATCCTATAACACAAGTCTATAATATACTTTGGGGCTAGTTCAATCTGTGTGATTTCCCATTTATGTACTTAAAAATAAGATTTTGGACCAATCGCGAATTGGACCTATCGCGAATTGGACCAACTGCGAATTGATCTATTAAAGATACACAATTCCTTCATACATTATTTTGTTACATCTCTAAGGGATTGGACAGCGTTTTCGATGAAAGCTGCCTTCGATGAAATTTTTTCCGACTTCCTTAACAATTATCGTCATATTTTAACTAATATACAGAAAACCTATACACATTATACACTAAAACCTTCCTCATGAATCACTCTATCTATTAGTGAAAACCGCATGAAAATCCGTTCAGTAGTTTTTGAGTTTATCGCGAACAGACAGACAGACGCTGCGGGGGACTTTGTTTTATAATATGTTATGATATTATTTATATTATTCGAGGCAAAAAGGCCGGTTTCAGACAATTTTTTAGTGGTATTGACCAACCACATAAACATGTTTAAATGGCTTATGGGTAAAATATGAGACTTTACTTTCTTTCCAGCATTGGTAGGTTGGTTTCAAAACTCTTCTAAGTCAGGGACACGGTAAAATATCGGTTATTTCATGGAAGGGCTCGCGAGGTCTACTGTTCTTACAGAACCACTAGTACCTATTTTGTGTTAGTTTTATGTTTGGTTTTTCTAACGAAAGTTATACTAACGTATTTCACCATTCTAAAAGAAAAACCAAGTACGTACTTAGGAGTGGGGCTGATTTTACTTGTAAACTACGAAATGTGATTTATCATGGATCAGTTTTTTTTTGGGAAATGGGTTATTTTATATTCAATCTAACGGGTAATATAATTTTGGATATAACACAAACTACACGAAAACCTCTTTAGATCTCGCTCCGGATATGGATTGCCGTTGTACCATAATTATTATAAAAGCCAATATATACTGGCTTTTATAATCATTATGGTACTTATTTCTAAAATCTTTAATAAATTATGAAATTTTCATTTGAGTTCAGTTTTTGCGTGTATAAAATGATAACGTATTTTACTACGCTGTATTGTTTTAATGTACCCATACATATCAACAAGGGGCGTGTTCAAAGTTTACAAACATTTTAAAAGAAGGCGTGTTCGAAGTTTAAAACTCATATTACGTGCGTTGGTCGGCGGCGACGACTAGTTATCGAATCCGTCATGAAACAGCTTGTTTCGCTTCAGCAGCCACGCGCAGTTAACACGCAAGCGAAACGGGACATCGCTGCCCAGGTGCACGCCTGTTGCGCTCCGGTGGGTGTGTCCTGTCTTCCGCTACTGATAAACTGAAACCACAGGGCTGCCTCCGACCTTGTAATTTTACAATGCGTTCATTTCTTAGTTTTAGTATCAGTTTTTGTAATGACTTCGCCGGATGTGCGTGACGAAGATCCTGTCGATTCCCGGTATACAATTTCCATCTGCGGTCCACGCACGTTTTCACATTTAATTAATTGTGTAAAAAAGTTTTTTGATATTCTATTAAACTGGCCTTCGTCTAATATTTGTTTAATATATTTCCATGCACTATCACCTCGATAGAATTCTTCTTTTCTCTATTCAAAATAATTTGAGATTGATCGTTCCATTTTGGCAAAAGTTTGGTTAAAATGTGAGACTACAAATATAAAATCTGGCAGCCCTACTGCGACGGGCTTGAATACACGTGGGCGTGCATTCAAGCTGGAGGGCGCTGCGGCGGCGGTGTCGCGCGCACTCGCCAGCGCATCCCCGGAAGGTGCAGCGGCCCGCCTCCAAGCAGCAGCCCTGGCGTTGCAATCCTCAACCGCCAGACTCATCTCGGCTTTCGACTGGGCTGCACGCCCAGATCTATCCACCAGATCCCTATTTCTTCTCATTTCCCAATTTCAGAATTGTTCAAGTCCCAAATTCCGAGGTTGTCTTAACTTTAAATTTTAAGTCTAAGTTTAAAAGTATTCATTCGGTTTTAAAATTTTCAAACATTCCAAATTTAAAATCTAAAATGTGACGAAAATATTTTAACACGAAAAAGTCAAATTACAAAATTTTATTTTCAAAAATTTAAACTGTTTATTGTAATTTTCACCCGAATAACTTATTATCAAACTGGCGTTTATTACTGAGTTTTAACAAATAGCAAATGATCGCCGACGCGCAATGAGCCGCCGGTCCGCCAGCGGGTCGGACTCCGGCCAGGAGAGCCTCAGCTCCTCGCCGGGGGAGGCCGCCGGGAAGTGCTTCGCGCCGCGGAGATCGCGTTCGACCACGAGAACCCTCTTCACTTCGAGTTCAAGATACCAACACAGTTCAACGTCCAAATTCGGTCAGCCTTCTACCTCTAGACACGGTCAGTCTACATCTGCCTCACACGAACGTACATCAACACACGGACAGACACAGGGACATAAGTTTAAGACTTATTTATCACTAAAATTGGAATCGCCCGCGCGGTTTCGATCAGTGTGTGGAAGGCAATTCCGCATTACCGAACCAAGGACCTACACTCCAGGTACGTTGTGTTGTATTCTTTTTGTTTGCATAATCCGGCTTTACCCAGTTTTCTTTTCCTGTCTTTTCAACGAGTTTCTTTCAAATTTACAGAGGTACCAGGAGCGAGCGGAATATTTTTCTTTATTACTTGTCGCTCTTTGTCATATTTTTTCAGTTTAATTGCCATTTTATAAACCAGGAGTGCCTCGTTAATTTTATGATTTACAGGATACACACTAATTTTAATTCTATCTCCTCTTTTGCGCTAATTTCGATATAAAAATGAAAAATAAATCTTTTTTATTCCTTTTTAGCAGAATATCACACCAAAACGTATTTCATCCATCTTTACAAAATTTGGAATTTTTAATAAATAAAATTGTTACGTGCCAGGAATTAAAGCAGCCAAATAAAAATTCCAAAATAGTTTTTTTCACAAATGTATTTCCAGAAGACAAACTGCTCCTGCAAAAAAGATCTCTAAATGTTTTTTTCCTTATTAAAAAGCTCTGTTTTGTATTTTATGCTTACCATCATCATATTAATCATCAATACATACATATATTAAAACTGTAACTGGTATGTGTCTGTACATAAAAGATATAAAAAAAAACTATGAGGGATCTTAAGATCTAACTTAAAATCTGGCGTAGGTTCATCTTGATATATATGCCGCTTAGAACCTGAGATATTAACAATAGTAAGTTACGCGTGGACGAAGTCGCGGGCACATGCTAGGTATTATACAGGGTTATTTTGAAACCATTGGCCAAATTTTCGCAGCAGATTTGGTTGATGAAATTGAGCAGGTTTCCAAAAAAATCTGTCAAAAAATTTAAAAAAATTTCGCTTCCCATACAAATTGGTCGATCAGCTGATGGGACTTGTATGAAAAGTTGAAATTTTATGTTATTCTTTTACATATAAATTTCTTTCGGACGTAGTTGTATTCCAAGTACTGAGCATATTGTAAAAATTTGGCCAGAAGTTACAAAATATCCCTGTATATTTCAATCGACTTAAAATAAAGAGGAGGTTGTGAAATAGACAGTATTTTTTACATTAATATTGTGCCCGCATAATGTACATTGTGCTTAATTACTTATTGAAAATAGATTTTGACATAATATATTTGCAATTGGGAAATTTCCAACAAGTCTTAGCAAGATGAATTTTCTAATGAGCGATTTTCTGACAGCTAAATTAAGAAAAAAAAAATCAGTATAAAAAAGTCTCAACAAATAGCGTTTTATGAATGCCGATTCGTAATAATGGCTAAACCTATATGGTGCGCTTTTTCTTGTCAACCAGAGGCAGAAAAAAAAATCACCTAACAGGTTGACAGTGCACAAATCACAATATTGATACTTTTTAGATGTATTATATTTTTCAAAAATGCCAATCACGTGAATTTTTGCTTTTTGTATGGACTCGCCTTTTACTTAAGCGCCATCTATGAAGTGATCTGGAACTATTTTTTTTTCATTTGGGTCTCGGTAAATCCCTCATTATTAAAACATAAAAATACTTTTTTGAGTTATCTCTATGTATAAAATGGGTTGCTGTCTGGTTGGGATATCAACGCGGAGACAAAACCGCTGAGCATACGAGTAGAATCTTGACATTTTATGGCGACAAAATAGCGTAAGCACTAAGAAACGAACTTTGGAAATTCCTCTCCTGGGTGGGGTGAAATGGGTGAAAACAGAATTCATGCGGGGGATTAGTCTGTATATATATAGAATAAAATTGGCCCGCTCAGTGACCTATTTTTGGGTAAACCGATATTTAAAAAAATGTGGGTGGGATTTTAAAATATGCATGCATAGGTTTAATACAGTCATAATAAAAATAATTTGAAAAATATTCGATATATCTTTAAGCACTCTACCGAATTTTGAATATTTCCGAAAGTGGTTATTTTCAACTTCAAATACTTATATCGTAATACACTCGGTAATGCTATTTTTGTATTCTGCTAAGCGTGGCCTTTGAGTCTCACGACTCTTGGCTCTGTCTACCCGTACGGGATAAAGACGTGATTCTATGCATGCGATTTATAATATCTAAATAGATTTATTTGAGTGTTTATTTACTCCCAATTTTCTTAAATTTGTGTTAATTTCACCGTACAAAACTATAACCATGATATGTATGGAAATAATGACATAAGCTAAAAATAAGCGAATTCATAACAGCAAACCAGATTTTATTCTTTAAATTATTTTTACAACATATTATAATTAAAATATTTTTTTTATATAATTATGGTATGTTCTGGTTAACAAATAGTTTAGAAATATTTAAACTACATGTGTTTTTTTACTTGTTTTCAAAATTTTGAGCTATGGTAGAGAGCTAAAAGTACCTAAATATAAAATTAAAAAAAAAATAAAAACAAAAAAAAATCGAAAGTAGAGAGTTTCGAGTTTAAAATTGTATATTTTTACGCAACTTTTGAGACCCCTGAGATAGAACTGTATAACTTTTTATTAAAAAATCGGCCTACACTTGGAGGTATACTAAAGCAGCAGAGTCGAAACCTTTGAACGTAAAAACTTTATAAAAAAGCACGAAACTTTGTGAAAAGAGAGGAAACTTTTGAACCTAGAAACTTTATAAAAAGAGACGAAACCTTTTAAAGTAGAAACTTTATGAAAAGAGACGAAACCTTTTAAAGTAGAAACTTTATGAAAAGAGACGAAACTTTTGTAGAAACTTTATGAAAAGAGACGAAACTTTTGATCGTAGAAACTTTATGAAAAGAGACGAAACTTTTGATCGTAGAAACTTTATGAAAAGAGACGAAACTTTTGATCGTAGAAACTTTATGAAAAGAGACGAAACTTTTGATCGTAGAAACTTTATGAAAAGAGACGAAACTTTTGATCGTAGAAACTTTATGAAAAGAGACGAAACTTTTGATCGTAGAAACTTTATGAAAAGAGACGAAACTTTTGAAAGTAGAAACTTTATGAAAAGAGACGAAACTTTTGAAAGTAGAAACTTTATGAAAAGACACGAAACTTTTGATCGTAGAAACTTTATGAAAAGAGACGAAACTTTTGAAAGTAGAAACTTTATGAAAAGAGACGAAACTTTTGATCGTAGAAACTTTATGAAAAGAGACGAAACTTTTGAAAGTAGAAACTTTATGAAAAGAGACGAAACTTTTGATCGTAGAAACTTTATGAAAAGACACGAAACTTTTGATCGTAGAAACTTTATGAAAAGAGACGAAACTTTTGATCGTAGAAACTTTATGAAAAGAGACGAAACTTTTGATCGTAGAAACTTTATGAAAAGAGACGAAACTTTTGAAAGTAGAAACTTTATGAAAAGACACGAAACTTTTGATCGTAGAAACTTTATGAAAAGACACGAAACTTTTGATCGTAGAAACTTTATGAAAAGAGACGAAACTTTTGAAAGTAGAAACTTTATGAAAAGAGACGAAACTTTTGATCGTAGAAACTTTATGAAAAGACACGAAACTTTTAAAAGTAGAAACTTTATGAAAAGAGACGAAACTTTTGAAAGTAGAAACTTTATGAAAAGACACGAAACTTTTGATCGTAGAAACTTTATGAAAAGACACGAAACTTTTAAAAGTAGAAACTTTATGAAAAGAGACGAAACTTTTGAAAGTAGAAACTTTATGAAAAGACACGAAACTTTTGTAGAAACTTTATGAAAAGAGACGAAACTTTTGATCGTAGAAACTTTATGAAAAGAGACGAAACTTTTGAAAGTAGAAACTTTATGAAAAGACACGAAACTTTTGATCGTAGAACATTATGAAAAGAGACGAAACTTTTGAAAGTAGAAACTTTATGAAAAGAGACGAAACTTTTGATCGTAGAACATTATGAAAAGACACGAAACCTATAAACGTTCTCGTAGAAATTTTATGAAAATTGTCGTAATTTCATTGATATTCTGCTAATAGAAAATTAATTATAAATGTTTTGTTCTGATTGTATTTCCATTTTTTTTATAAACATTGAAATGATTTGAGAGGTTAAGCGTCTGCGTAATTTGCTACGATGTTATCATTATTACTTCTGACATAATTCCAAAAAGAAATTAAATTTATGACTACTACTTCGTAGATAAAATTTCAGTAAACGTTTGCGTTCTAAACTAAAAAAAATTATTTTTTATTAGAAGACAGCAAACTGTAAAATAAATCTGTTTCCACAAATCAATTGGGAGAAACAATTTTCGTTGTAGGTTGAGAACTCATAAGAAATATCACGCAAAGTTCTAAAATAGTACTTTACTTATTACCCAGCTTAGCTGTTAGCGAGCGCAGACATTGCGTAAAGAAATGATTCACGGTGTATTGTTTGCACCACCTCGATATTTGCCCACCGCGCTTGTATAGTAGGTTGGCCAAACAGGGTGTGAACTTAAACCTTTCTTTCAAGTCATCACGGATCTATGTAAATTTGGTATCGGTGCATTCAGAAAAATGTGCTGAACACAAATATACAGGATGACAAGCACCAAAGTGCTGGGGGTAGTTGCTATTACGTCTAGAAGTCCGCCATACAACATTTTACATTTTTTTATCTTATAAACATGCCATGTGGGATATCAAATGAAAGGGCTTAGTGAGTAGATTATAAATATATAATACACTATCACATTTTTACTGCTTCTTCTAACAAATTATTTGAAAACATCATAAAATTTCACAATTCAGAGTTCGCTATTTGCTCTAATTTGAAAACTACTGAATGGATTGTTACAAAAATACATACTTGTGACCCTGAATATCCTCTTTACAATGTCTAACAAAAATATATCAAATAAAAAAAAGTATAACGATTTAAATTTTCCTGATTTTAGCTACGACAAATAAATTCTCATATTTTTAAAATTCATTTTTTCTTTAAACATTCCATGTGGGGTATCAAATGAAAGGGCTTTTTAAGTCGATTACAAATATATAACACAATATGACATTTTCATTACTTGGTCTAACAAATTATAAGAAAACGTGCAAAAAAAAATCACAATTATTCGAAATGGTGGTGGTCCAGTGGTTAAGACACTTGCCTGTGGATCGAAAGGACCACAGGCAAGTGTGAAGATGTTGCAGTAGTCAGTTGACCCGCTTGCGCGTTTGCCACCCTATGTTATAAAAAAAACCACCTCGTCCAATTTCAATTTCGCCTAATGTCAACTTTTCCTGAAGTCAATGTTGCATAATGTCAACTTTTCTTAATGTTAACTTCACATTTGTCAACTTCGGATGTGACAACTGCTCATAATGACAATTTCGACTAGTGACATGACAACTTTGCTCAATGACAACTTCGCCCATTGTCAACTTTGAATAATGTCAATGTCAACTTAGGATTAGTACAACTTCGTATAATAACAACCTTGCATAATGCCAACTACGCGTAATGACAATGTCGCCAAATGTTAACTTCACATAATGACAATTTCGCACTTTGCCAATAAAATGACAATTTGCACATAATATGTTTATGTAAGAAATGCCGCTTCTAATTGAGTGAGTTATTGAGTGGTCTGATCCCCAAAATCTGATACCCTAGTGGATCCGTTTTATTTTAATTATTTTCTATTCCGTTCTGATCTACCGTCTGGGGGATCAGAATAAATAATTAAATATTGTATTCCGGTCGGATCCCCAAGCATATTTTTGGTACAGTCAGCAACAAAATATTGATACTGAAAATTCCGCGGCCTATGTCAATGAATGGGGACAACAGTTTTCCTACGAAAAAGTTAGGTTTGTCTCTGATACGTAAAGTAACAAATATTTATATGTATGTTTGTTATGAATATCCTCAAATCTACATGACAGATTTCAAAAATTCTACGTCATGCTCCTCAGAAATCCCTCCACCTATTTTGTAGTTTACAAACCATTACTTGATTGTTCACAATTAGTGCTGAATTAGTACATACTTAAAAATATAAGTACCTTAACAGGGCAAAGGGAAATATTGTAAGATTCTCTTCAGAAATACGGCTTGCTGATGAGTATCTCTTCAGCAACCCCAAGTGAAATATGAAGGTTTTTTTTTCTCTTTAGGCAAACAAGTGGTTGAAAAAAATTGTATTAAAGATACAAATTTATGATTATCTGTGATTGATTATAATTAATAAAAACTGATTATTTATTTCATCAACAACTGTTTTTCTCTTGACTGTACTAAACAGGCAGTGGATTAGACCAGATTAATCAATTTCAGAGTCAGATCAGACCGGACAAAAGTAATAATAATAGTGAAGAGTGCATCCGTTTGGTAGATCAGACCGGAATAACTTAATTGAGTCTACGAAAAACATTGCATTGTGTACCAAATTATAAAAAAAACATATATCTTTTTAGTTATTTTAGTCAAGATACATGACTACATAATTATGTGCTATTACGACGTATGCCTTCATTTGAAAAAGTTATCGTATTTTTTTATGTGGCAACATCTAATGCGCTTATTCATGATATATTAACTATGCCAATCGATTCGCATGCTGTGGCTGTCCAATAGACGTGTGCGCACCGAACCATCCATATATGAAAATGAATGGGCTGGCACGGGCCTCGCTCGGTTTTAGCGGCAGTGGCCGGCGCGCGCGCTTTCGGTAGTGATGTGAAGTGATGCTCTTTCATATGGATAAGTCTAACGGTAAGAACATTCCGAATTCAAAATATAAAAATTGCAACTTACAACTAATTTAAAAATAGCTTAAAAATGCGAAAAAAGGAATAGTCCACAGAATAGTAATTTTTTTTGTAACCATTCAATTTTAAACTGGAGTCCATACCTTTCCGTACACCAACAATACATTCAGTATAGAAACTAACCAAAAAATTGCATTTCAAAGTCGAAAGTGGTAATCTTTTTCTTTGTAATATATATAATAGTAGGTAGTAAGTATATTTGATAAAACCACTTAAAACATGAGTCTAAAAGGATGACAAAAAAAAAATTATTGGATAAAATAATGAAATCCTTTGTATAAAAACTTTTCGACAAATAGAGTACCTAGATATTGTCAATAACTCTACTACTATATCGCGACTCGTCATCGATGCTATCGTATTCAGGCTCACAACTTCACGACGACCAACCCCACTGGCGCGGTGGTTACCGCTCCTGCCGCGATTCATGACTACGCACCGGGATAATATTTACTTTCACCCATTTCATCTATCTATTTATCTAACTAAACATTCGACAACAAAAAAAGAGAATCAATATAATATCTCTTGTAGCGTTAAGCTCGGCCATTTTTATATTTGTTATTCTTTTTATTATCCTAATTAACAAAATTCGGAGACTCGGGTTCTTTACAATCTTTCATTTAAATGCTTATCTGCCAATTAGAGTGTTCAGAGAGTTCTTAGCCTGTAAAATGTCTGAGAAAATTAATTCCATAAAGAGTCAAAATGTAAAAAAAATGTGCTCTTCCAAAAGATACCTCTGACTTTTCCAAACGAAACGAACGATTACCAATATTCGTTTGTAATCGCAGCGTTGTCGGTAGCCTTTGATCGCGTCTCATCAGGACCTTGCCATCGAGACTCGAGAGTACTCGAATGCCCATTTTGTAGGTACGCCTTTCCCAAATGATAGGGTTCGATCGCCCTCGAATAATCCAAGATATAGTCATCAGGAAACGAAGATTCTTCTGTAACTTTTTTGCAATGCAATAACTCACTATCACTATTACAGAATTATGAAATAATATTGATCGTTGTTTAGTTAAAAAGCTGAGAGGACTATTTCCGCGCATTAATATACTTACTAATATCATGACGATTGATTTAGCAGTTGTGTGAAAGTGGATCAAACTAAAATGGCATATATGAAGTTAGTACGACATTGCCACAGCCTGTGACCGTGGCCGTCCAATGTGCTCCGTTTCAAACATTTAATTTCCGAGCCATCCGGTAAGTTCCGCTTTCCAACATTTACGGTACGGAACGAACCAACTGACTGTGGCTGACCTCTTCACCTACACCGTTGACATTGACAGTTAGTTGATCACCATTAACCGTTAATTGTTTGTAATTGAACTCATCAATGGTACACTATTATTTTATATTATCGGTGTATTTATCCTATCCCTATTTATTTATAAATACAAAACTTTATAAGGTTATTTGTTACTTTCTTGCGAATTCTACTGAGGATTTAGTGAAATTTTATACACAGGTAAGATAAAACTTAGAATTGCACATGAGGAGCCCTTGGTGCAGCTACTCATAGTACGAATTTTCATCGTCCAGCACTTGCTTCCGGTGAATGATCAGATCACAATATGAAGAAATCTGCATACTTGATAAAAAAATATGACACCAGTGTTTTGTTTTCTATACCAATTAAAAGAAAACTGGATGTAAATACTTAAGCTTTAGAACTTTCGGAAAACATCCAGACATGCCAAACACGTCAAAACATCCAAACCCACTAATAAGCTCTGATGTACCGGCTCTGTGTAAACAGACACGTACAGAAACAGCGGACGCCGAAAAAATATTACGAGTATTATTGTAAATCCTAGTGATGTCCTACCGACGTTGAAAGTTATGACTACTATCAAGAATTCAAAATTATGCTTTCGGATCTCCGTGTGTACTAGCTTAGGGTAAGGGTTAGCTTAGGGTTGCTGTTGTCTATTTCAAATCAAAATTTAATCATGTTCTTTCAATAATAGTAATTCATTCAATACTTTTTCTGTTAAATGAGTTCATCAGAATTTTCAATTTTGCTTTTTTTATTTCATTTTATAAATTGTATTTTGATCTTTGAAATCCGAGCGTCTATTCTATTACCGTTAAGTCATAATGTGTTTTAATAGTAATCTTAACGATTTATAGATAACACTGGTTTCGGATTTTTCAATAGTAAATGTATATTGCACAGTTGTTAATAATAAACATGTAATAAAGGGATTATGAGTACTATCGGAAAAATTGGGGAAGACGATAGACTGACGTTAGCAGAATCGACACCATGTTTGTGGTCCTAAAATATATCGTCTACAAACTACTACGTGTTACTGTTAACACACCACGCGGTTATTTTAGATTTTATATTATTTTAATCCGCCTGAGAAGTGTGTCATATTTTCTTGTATCTCATCCACATCTATAATGGTGTAGTGGGTCGCGGCTTACGAAACTGTCGTACCTGTTTGTTTCAGCTCTATTACGTCTGTCTATCTGTCTATTAGTAGAACACCTATGAACACATGATTTAGAGAGGAGAACAATTTAGTGAAAGTTTCTGAATCTAAGAGTAAATGGAAATAGAAGGAAAGGAAGGCAAAAAAATGGACGAAATTTGTTTAACACATAGATTTAGTATGATTTATCATCTATAGTTTTATATGATCCCTAAAAAAGGTTACAATACAGTTAACATTGGATGTAGTTGATGAAGTGGAGTAGGCGTATTTGGTATAGAGCAAATATTTTTTCTGTAAAGCCCGTATAATCATTAGGCATCACAACAATTTATTGATCAAAAAGGATTATTCCCGATTTACTCCTTTCTTTTCTTCTAAGAGATAAGATACATGATACTACTGTATTCTTATCCATTATTAGGTTAGCCTTTTTTCTAATTGGATTCCTTGTAGTTTTCATTGTCATTATGTTGATTGAAGCATAAGCATCGACCGTCTTGACAAAAATGTATTTAAAAAAAAATGTAAATCATTACATTAAATTATATTTTAATTGTCTATGTCATCACTATATGATTCATTACAAACTAGAGTATGATTACTATAATTAGTTGAAAAAATAGTTATTCCTACACGGCATGATGTGGATGACTCCTAAATCACTCATAAGTAGGTATCTACTGTAGTCATTTTCAAACAAATCTTACTAAAAATCGTATGTTTTCTGCAACCAATTATCCCAAAACGAATTATTGAGCAGACTCTTTGCGGACCAGTTGGCAATGCAAACAAATTTCCGCAAGATCTGATGTTATCTTGACCTATATTTTTTTATTTGCCGCATCGTTTAGTCATTGTAAACACAACTCTCTGGCGAGGCGGTCATGCGTCACTCGTTGCCAGCTGCATGTGCAGCTACACGAACGAGTATGAATGAACGGGATTGAAATAACCCGCACATGTGGTCCCGGCTTGAGAGAATAGGAGAATTCACATCACACGGTTCGTTATTGAAGAAGAGATAAAAATCTTCTTAAGTGTAATTTTATTTAATGTGGCGTTAATAGAATCTTAATAAGATGCAGCGCAGCGTCTTGAGTGGAATGGAAGTCATAACTAGAGTTTTCTTTTAATTCTGTATTCTTTTTCTGTAATTCTTTCTTTGTAAAGGGTGTCCAATATGATGCGCAGATCCTACATGTTAATGCTTATTAATATCTATTTCAAAAGATAACTTATCTGAAAAGTTACAAAGTTCGTGCTATTACAGGGTCCATCCATAATCAGGAGGAGAATGGATCTATTTCTAGAATAGGGTATTTTACACTATGTAAGAAAAAATATAAAAATGTTTGTTCATAATAGATTTCGAAAAAAGTAAACAAGAAACGTCGATATTTATTCATAAAATTGCAATTTTAATTTTATAATTCCATTTTAAAAATCGTCTTTTCTAATCTGTTTTTCAAATGTCTAAAACGCCATTCGCCATGTTGGATCCCGCCGTGACGTCATTCCGATAGTAAACAATCTACTGAAAATAAGTTGTGCGCTGTTATTTTGATAAATTTACGAGTTATTAACACGTTTGTAGACTTCTAAGCCTTTATTTCACTATGAAAGACGGATTTGTGAAAGCAGAAAGTACAAATCTGCCAATGGTTAATACTTTAAGTATTTCTCATTTTTACATCACTGGTACTTGAATCCATAATTTTTGTGGCGTTTTTACACTTGTATTTTTGCATTCAGGCACAAGACACCAATGATAACTCATTATTTTCACGAATCTTATTACTTGGTCTTTCGCAGTCGTATTGTTTACTAACCGAGTGACGAGATGAAAAAGCATGGCGGCTAGCGTTTCCGCGCGAAAATTCAAAATCATAAATAAAAAACAGATTTTAAGGCGATTTTCGGTTTTAAAAAAAATTAACAAAATTTCTACTAGTTCATTACGATCTCAGGATTAATTTAAAACAGTTTTTAAAAATGGTGTAATACCCTATTCAAGCTAATCTTAACAGTGCGGTGTGAATCAAGATTCATGGTCTGACTGTGTTCCTCTATCTGAGTCTATTCCGATAGGCTAGCGATGGTCAGCTCGAAAATTAATAATGTATGTCAATTATTCAAACTATCAAATAAAATTTGTAGCACCGCGAATGTTCTATGTTCATTCATAATGAACAAACTTTTATGAGTTTTAAAACAAATGAAATTAATATGTAAAGAATGTACTCCAGCTATGTAACCCTAACTATACTTTTTAAAAATGAAAAATCATTATTTCGTTCGTTTCGAACTGAAACATTTCGCAATATGTTCATGACCGTTATAACAAACGGACCACGGCAGACGTGCAGGACCATAGCAGTTTCCTGCGCGGTGTCGTGATCGTGACTGCTCGCCTACGTACTCCGCTTTTTTACATCGCAACGGAGCAGGCAAACAGCCGTCAAGCGAATCACACATAAAGTTCCCGGGTTCCACTCCAAATAAACAAAATAATAATATACTACGCTCGCATTCTTATAAACATTTCGAGCAGACATTTTTAGGAAGTACGCGCGTCTAGTGCGTTTATTTCGGGCGGTTACGTCAATGGATATCAGAAGAGCTTTGTCCAAGTACATTTGTTCGGACGCATCAATATATGGGTTAGCGTGCTCTTGCCCCACTTCGTGTTCGCTAATATTCCGCGGATGTTTGTTCATCGGTCCTTTTTCAAGCTTTTACTGTCTCGGTGTCAGTCTGCCGTAATCATGAACCAACTGTGATTAATAAAATACTAGAAACTTTGCTTTATTTTATTTGACAATGAATATAGAAAGAATAACTAGTAAATTGTCGTAAATGGTCTTCAACGTTTAATTGTATAAAGGAACTAAAAATATTAATTATAATATTTTTAGTAGAGGGTAGCACGTAAAATGGACCTAATAGTCATTATTTGTTTTGGATATGAAAATTCTCTAAATAGGCCGGTAGAATTAAAGCATAAAATAAGACGAATCGATTTTAAAGCCTACAAGAGACTTTACTATTTATGAGCTTAATTTGTTGCCCAATATTACCATCCTAGTTTTTCCCCCTTCAAAAAGTTGTGTTTAGGGCGGGCATAGGGGGTAAAATGTACCGTCAAAAGTGGTGTTATTGCGGTTTTACGGTTATATCACATGAGTAGTTAAAAGTTTTAGTAATCGGTGGTTATATGTTATAAAAGACTCACAATTTCGTTACATAGTCTTAATAGTAATTTTATTTTGGAGCATGAAATTGTGCATTTAATGAGAGTACTTATTTTTTGGACAACCCGTTCCCATTAAATTACTCATAGAAGTTGAACAAATTTTAAAATTTTATAACTAATTCAGTAATTTCAATCACGCAAAACTATTGAACGGATTTCGATGAAATTTGATAAACGAGTAGAGTAAAACCTTAAAAGTACATAGGTAGGGTATACTTTTTATTCTAAAATTGACACGAGATTTAAAAAAGTATGTTTGAAAATATGAAACAGATATTCTGATCTGGCCTTTTTTGATCCCCAGAAGTCAGTTTTATTTCAAATCAAAAATCGCCTAACAATAGCAGCTATAATAAATGTAACGATCAGGCTCATACACACATAGTTAAACATACATACCTTTTAGACATGTATAACTATTGATCGGAGATTAATTCGCCTAACTAATTTGTCTAATAGTTAAGTCAATTCAATACCTATGTAATTATAGTAAGAGCAGGGCCGGATTGATAATGTTCGGGGCCCCAGGCAATGTTCAATATGTTTGTACATACATACATATTATCATGCCTGTTTCCTGTGGGGTATAGTCTGATACTATTATGGGGTCTCTTGCTAGAATGCAATGTGATTTATTTAAAAAAAATTACTTAACCCGTATTATTCAAGTTTGCATTTTGTTATTATTTTTATTGACTGTCAACTAGCGATTATCGGGCCCTTTTTGTAACTTTTTATAATTAATTGAAGATTTTATGTAATTATTATTAAATTGTCTCCAATATACTAATTTTTTTTAGGGGTCCTTTGACCTAGATAAATCCGGGCTTGATTAAGAGAAGATTCTATAGCTAAAGTAGACCAATATATTTGGCAAATGTATAACGGTATCAGAGGTTTGACGCAGTTGTTTAGGAATGCAACCTTAACATTGCACAAAAGGTTAAATATAACTCGTTTGATCTTGTTGCATGCGAGCCATGCGATGTACTGCTCGCGTGAGAAATATGACAAAGAGAATCGGCTAGTTTACTTTCTGCAAAATTGCAAAACGAAGCCACGTAACGAAGCCAAATTAGTGTTTGGTTTAAAAAATTAAAAAAAATGTCAAGGGTTTTAAAAATATGCGATAGGGTTACAAAATCATAATAAAAACAATTTAAAAAATATTTGATATGTCTGTAATTTTGAAAATTTACGAAAATGGTTATTTTCAACTTCAAATATGTACTTAAATCGTAATTCACTCGGAAATGCGATTTATAATATCTAAATAGATTAATTTGAATGTTTCTTAACCCCCATTATTTTTTTATTAGTTTGTGTTATATTCTCCGTACTAAACTATAACCATGGCATGTGTGGAAAAATGAATACAAATAAAAAAAAATTCTGTTCAAAATTTTGTTGTGTGTGATAAATGCTAAAAATAAGCGAAATTAACAGCAAACGAGATTTTATTTTTCATATGCTCTTGTACTATTATTATAATTAAAAATTACATTTTTATGTTAAAAATAACTTTAATTGTCTTTCAAATCTGTTTAGAAATATTTTTAAACCAACATGTCTTTTTTTATTAATTTAAAAATTTTGAGCTATGGTAGAGATCTAAAAGTACCTAAATAAAAAAATATAAAAAAAAACAGTTTAAAAGTGTATATTTTAACTCAACTTTTGAGACCCCTTGAGTTAGGCCGGCCGAGAGCGTCGAGGACAAACAAATTTTAAAATTCGTGAGCATCGTGGCCGAGAGCGTGGTGGAATGAGGGCCTAACGGCTGGACCTAAATCTGGTGATTGTGGAGGCCATGCGATATTACCAAAGCGGGATATCTATGTATTTTCGAGGAAAAAAACTCTCGAAGCTGGTCCATGGTGGCTGTTGCAGTGTGGGTGATGGCTCCATCCTGCTAAAACTACGTACGTGAACTGTAAGCAAGATATCCTTCAAGCTGGATAAATTGTTATAATTTGTCGATACGTTGATTTGGGAAGGTTTTAGGCTGATGCTCCTTTGCGTATCGACAGACGAGGATTGCGACGAACGCTAGCGTCAACTTCGCTTATTGCTTCTTCAGATCTTGAAGTCCTGCTCGTGCCCGGCCACTGCTGATCCTGTACTACGCAACTTCTGTACCCATTTACGAATAAGTTTTCGCTTGGTCCATCGTGTTCACGCCTTATGTTGTAATGTAAACAAAACTGGCGCCGAGCCGTAAGATAAGATTTTTCGCCCTCGAAAAACGCCTCGATAGTATACACACGGTCTACGCTGCGCCTGACCACTGCGACATAGTAATTGACCAATCCGCACGAACGGTGAGAACGGTGAATCTGCTACGTACACCCCACCGGCGTCCATTTTCAAGGGTTTATAAAATATTCAATTTTAGAATCCTTACTTTTTTGAAAGACACCCTGTATATCATGTCTTCTGTTCATGGGTATTTAACATCCGGGCTCAACACACAGGGCCCTGAATTGCGAGCGGAATTGCCTCTCTGTATCAATAATCACGTATATTGTGCAACTGAAATGACGTTATGATAGGTATAATGCTTTAGAATGTTCCATATTATAATACTTAGCGATTCTTTTGCAAATTTTATATAAACTAAGCATTTTGAATCATTTTTTTAAATCTTAATACCGTTGTTCGGATATTTTTATATTCGAATTTACCTTTTTTTTCTTACCATAGTTAAAAAAAATAGCTAATATTATTACAATCTAGCCTATTTACAGACTAATGTGTAATTTTATATTGTCCTAGTTTTATTAAGTCCATATAATTAAGAATGTGTCCATCGGCACTTTTTTTACTGTCTCTATTAACAGGAAGGTTTTTTATCAGTATCACTGTTGATTTGTTTTTATTATCACTACACTAAATCGAACGGTTTAGTTCTTTTTAGTCTTAGCACTATGTCCGTGTTGTCGACGAGCTGGATAGCCTCAACATTCACATGATGAAGCAGCCTGTGTTCAGGTGCTTCTGCATAATTTACCTATTAAAAAGTTATTTTTTTTTATAAAAAATTGGATCGCTTTTCTTGGAATACCTGGAGCGGCTCACGCTTTTTTGGTGAGTCACACTTTCAAAAATATGAAATGGGTGCTATTGGCATCGGAGCTATCCGAACCGGTGCTCTGAGAGGAATAGATCTCAGAGAGGCCATTGAAGTTGCTATATTTAGCCACGGATTGCGATATGGCCGGATGGGAACAGCGAGCAGAAACAGCGCTAAATCAACTAATTGGGAGGCGCCGCCGCCGGTGATGCGGTAACACCAACTATTCGGTACGGATAGCACAACCTACACATATTCATTGCAAATTTTCTGCTTTAACTGTACGATAGTGGACAATGCAGGGCAACTTGACGTACAATTAAGTGTACGGTCAGCGAACTCCTTTTTTTTTCTTAATTGTCCTATTACGTAAAGAATCTTCACAATACTTTTTGTTGAATTTTGTTGAAAATAAGTCAAATATTAGTTCAAACCTAAACATTATAAAGTAAAACATTTATTAACCACGATTGTAATTTCCTAAAAAGTCTATTTTAATTTATATTGTTGTAAAATAATAAAAAAAAACATGGTAAGATTGTTTACATAATAGGACAATTATGAAAAAACGGACTTTACTTATTGAAAGAGACTTCAGGCACAAAGTAGTTAAAAAGGTACAGAGGGTAAGCTTCATACAAGCACTTCAAATAAGTACAAAGTAGTGTACTTATTTGAAGCGCTTGTAGTAACAAGCTTGAGAGCCGGAGGTGCTTATTCACACACGCGCTGTCACGTACGGCACCAAACCGGTTTATACTGGCTCGGCTGGTGGACAAAATCAGGGCTCGCGCACTCGCGCATTTGTTATTGACGCAGCGTTCCTGATATTTTAGGTTTTAGATTTGTTTAAAAAGAAAATAGTGTACAAAATGGTTTACTGCACAGAGTGCAAGAACAATAATGTAAAAATAAAAATATAAGTATTTTCTTTATCCCAAATACATATACAATACATTTAGATTTTTTTTTTAAAGAATGTTCTATTTGAAAACACGATAGAGCACAAAACTTGTGCCCATTGTTAAATAATTGTTATCGAAAAACCCCGTAAGTACAACAGCCCTATAAGAATAGGTATGAATGTTGACCTCTCTTAGGAAGTTTTCCGTCTGTATAGATTATTAATCGTGCTTCAGGCCACACAGAGAATAGGCGGGCGTGATTCGTAGGCTATTAACAAATACTTATCATTATTATATTTATGTGAGGTTTATAAGCAGTGTCTCTTAGTGGACACGATGGAATTTGAATAAAATACTCGAACTTGGTATAAACTAATTAATTTAAAACAAAGGAGTACCAGTACGTGGTGTAAGTTCGAATGTTGAATGAAAAGAGAAAATGTAACAAAATTTGTAGGTAGATTTGTTGGTAGTGGCATTATTGAATTTGTTAAACTTGTTGCTCTTTAAAATAGGAGTTGTCCTGAACAAGCAGTATCACCAATACTATTATGATAATGGCATGCATTTTTCATACTTATTGCCAGTCATGTCGCCTCGTTGGCACTTAGATTCACTCGCTGTTGCTATTGCTATCACCATACGAGGGAACTACAAACAAAGCGGATTCATTGGCACACGCCAATGAAAAACAACAATTTTTTATTATGTAATGTAAAGATTGTTTGATTGCTTGTGGAAAAAATTACTTGAATACTGGATTTCCAGAGTAATAATAGTTTACGGATAGAAACAAGACATGTCATGTCCTCCGTCCAGGTCCGGTCACAATCGCTTTTGCTATCGCGAATTATATAAAAATGGTATTCTTTAGGTGTACCTACTTATTGTACATAGAAGAGATTTTTGTGTACCTACCTTAAAGGTACGTTATTTATTTTATAACATATTTGCTCGTAAAGTGTCATTTATTTCACCAATTTCAATATTGTATTGTATCTCATTACGCACTTGTGCGTTATTGTAAAGTAAAACGCACGCTCCGTCTAAAAACGAACGATACTTTTTTTAAATCTTAGCATAGAGCTTTTATGTCAGAAAAGTGGTCAACATTTTATGAATAAAATTAACTTTAGGAGATAAACTAAATAAACAATTAATTCTTTAAATTAATTTTGACAATAAATTACAACCATTTATCTGTAACAAAACACAAAAATATTAATTTACTTTTTTAGTAATACTGGCTGTTTTTTGTGCATTTGCCTTAAAAAAAGCGCTGATGCGCGCGCATCGCTAATTTGTGAACAAGTAAAATTATACCGTGCGCTTTTTCTTTGGTATTGTCGTTTTTCGAGTTTTATTTAAATATTTCCTCGCAAATATGTTATAAAACGTCGTATGACATACGTGCGCTTTGAAAATTACAGCCTCTGCCTTTCTTGTAGCCCTGGCCTACGGCTCGGGCTAGCAATATCGCCTCGGCTGTAATTTTCAACTTACCGCACTTACATCACAATGTACTATTACAAAGTTCAGCAGCAACCCGGCCACGACGATCTTTACAGATAGGACTGGTAAAATAAAACGCAATATCAAATAATCCCTTCTTAGTTAATATTCCCCCCGCACGCACCAAGCGCTTTTCGTCATCATTCTTGATGCGCACAGCAAAGCACTGGAACTCCCTACCTGCGTCTGTGTTTCCGAGCACATACAACCTGACTCTCTTCAAAACCAGAGTGAATAGGCTGCTTCTGGGTAAGCTCGCTTCATCGTAGACCTCATCTCTGTCCTCGGGCAAGATTGTGGTCAAGAGCAAACCCATATTTAATAAAAAAAAAAAAAAAAAAAAAAAAAAAAAAAAAAAAAAAATAAAAAACGTGTACCTTTACTGTACTTCCATGTTCTCTATATAGGTATATTGTATACTACAAAATTAACCTTTATATTTTCAAAAAAGAAAATCTATAGCGCCTGTACGAAAACAATAGAAATCTTACTTTTAGCTTTATTATTAGGAAAACTGCTTAGAAGAGGAAACTAGAGTATAAAAACAGGTCGTTTCATCTTTCATAATAATGGTCACTCGCTTTGCTTGCGGGGCAATTAGATGGCACAGCTCCCGATCGTCTTCCGGATACGTCAACATACATGTGTCGCGCGCCTATTTTTTGACGTTGTATTTTTGTATTTGATTGTATTTTTATGCTTACGAGATATCATAAAAATACAACCGCTTCTCTCTGCGATTTCGGATGTTTTTATGTTTAATTTGTACTTTTAAATGGAAAGTAACCATGCCACCTCTGGTGGCGGTCGTGAGATCACGCCCGTCAAAATGTTGACCACGGCTCGGCTGGTGGCGATTCGTCACAATTGAAATGATGCAAGCAGGGGTTGGAATACCGGTAAAAATCTGGTACCGGTACCTCTCCGAAACAAAGTACCGGTAGTTGGATTGGTACCGTTAAGTTTGGTATCGTTATTAACAGAGGTACCGTTAAGCATGGTAACGATAATTTTTACCGGTACCTCATTGAAATGATGGTACCGGTATTTGGCTTGGTACCGTTAAGTTTGTTAGCGTTAATAAAAGCGGTACCGTTAAACATGGTAACGATAATTTTTACCGGTACCTCATTAAAACGATGGTACCGGTAATGGGATTGGTACCGTTAAGTTTGATACCGTTAATAACAGAGGTACCGTTAAGCATGGTAACGATATTTTTTACCGGTACCTCATTAAAACGATGGTACCGGTAATGGTACCTGGTACCGGTAATGACAGTAGGTAGGGTAGTTACAGGTGGCACCTTTCGTAATGGTCGGTTACGGGATGGGTAACTAGGAATGTTTTATCTTGAGCTCCTCTATGCTTCGGAAGGCACGTTAAGCCGTAAAACTTTTGAATAAAGTGTAGTAACATTTGTACGGTTAACGTTAGGTACCGGTAATACTCTGTATATTACCGTTAAATTTTAACAGAATGGACATACCGTTACTTACCGGTACTTATAATGCGAGTTTGGTACCGGTAAAACTCTGTAATTACCGTTAAAATTTTAACAGAATGAAATTACCGTTACTTAACGGTACTTGTCACGGTAATTTGGTACCGGTAACAAGCTACTTTATATTACCGTTAAAATTTTAACACAATAAAAATACCGGTACTTAACGGTACTTATAATGTTAATTTGGTACCGCTAATTTTAACAGAGTGGAAATACCGTTACTTAACGGTACTTTTAACTTGAATTTGGTACCGGTACCAAGCTTTTTCCCGATACCTATATTACCGTTAAAATGGTAACAGAATGGAAATACCGTTAATTACCGGTACTTATAATGGGAACTGGGTACCGGTAACAAGCCCTGGATGCAAGTGGCACTAACAAACGTACCCTCATCTTAATTTTCTCTAAATGTAGCCACTTTTTCTAACAACTCTGTAAAATAACAGTTTCCTCAAGAAATTCTTAAATAGGTTATAGTTGCCATTTCATGGCAAGTCTCTTAAAATGATTTTTCAATTTACAAGCATTTCTTCATGACCCTTGATTTCCTCCATGTATATTTATAATCCCGTATAACCCTGAATTCGGTAGCAGATTAAAGGGCGAAGGCTCGCACGTGCCCCTCATTTGCATGGGTACATCGGAACACACCGCAATTAGTGGCTTGACGAGACAATGAGCGACGAACTGTCGGACTGATCGTAAATATTTATGTTACTACCTTGCTGAGGAATTCATTACACGAATATTCGATATTAGTGACGTGACATAAAATAGATTTGCTCTATTGCACGCCTCGAAGCATTTGAGGTTGTACGCTACTCTCAACTGATCAAGATTGAGTAGCTTTCCTACCTGAACCTAAATTGTCTATATTTTCGCTTCTGAAAATTGTTTGTGAATTATAGGTTCCTTAGAGATGTTATTAAATCTATGGTAATATGATTCAAATACATATTTAAATCAGTTCTTCCTGCACATTTTCTATATCTTAACACAACCTGGGTCAATGTTTCCTACAACCCTACAACTCATGTGCGGAATTCGTTGATCGATTCCCGAGAATTGAACCGATTTTACAGACCACTGATTCCGTCACCACTCCGCTTCACTCCGCCGGCGGAGTTTGCTGAAACCGCTCCGCTCAAATCAATTTGAAAAACGTGCAGCGTTCCATTTAAAAATTAACGGTCGGATCTGATCTACGCGAAATCGCGCGTTTTTTAGCGGAAAAACAAATATAGAGTCAGTTTATTTTTACCGTGTTAAACGGACTAACGTGTGTAACCAGTGACTTTGCAATAGTCTTGAAAGTAATGTTATACAGTGACTTACGATAGGTACATTATATATTGTTATATTATATTCGGCAGTATAACGTGAAACCAGAGCAATGTTATAGTTAAATAAATCAGTGTATTTTTGAATTTCCTCTAAGTGCGACCTAGCGATATACACATGTCGAAACCAAATAAATACCTCGTGAAGTTTAAAGCGGCCGCTAGGAAACGGCCGGCACTCACCAGTCAATGTCAAGAACGCGAGATTATATTTATTAGTTTACCAACAAACGCGACAGGTGGCTCCAGCAGCGTGAACTTGGGCGATTTTGTTTTTGCCATTAAAAAACAGTGCTTACTGAAACTTATGGCGTTAAAACTAATGATGTACGAGTAATAAGAGGAAAAATAAATCGAAAACTGAAACGGTTTAAGTGAAACAAATCATAATACTTTAGCGTCGGTCGCGAGCAGTGGTATAAAAAAAAGAAGATTAAAGATCACGCCCGTGACCGTCACGTTGTCATCGCACCGCACCTCCTTATGTTGCTGTGCTCCTGGTGTTACCGGGCGCTGCTTATCATAGCAGGTAACAACCTAATTACCTCCCCCCCTGGGATGACTGGAGCCCCTTCCCCCTACTGCCCGCTCCATTCATTAGCGCTGGCTCAGTGAACCGACCCGGCGCGGCGACAGACGAAATAGTGCCCAACCTACATTTAGTTGTATCGATAATGGAACACGCCACAGCCGCGTCTATTTTTGATTAAATCTTGGTACCTTGTTCTAATAGAGTTCGATAAGGAATCACTTTTGGCTTTTCGTCTAAGCAGAGTCGTAATAGACTGTATAAAAGAATAATCATTACCTATCTTTCTTACCCCACCTATCCTATCCGTGGTTAGCGCTAATATATCTATTACGATTTGTAACTTCTGAAATTCTTCTGAATTTTTTACTGCATTGTTGATTCTTTGCACAAATGAAGTACCGTAAACCACTTGTGGCCTGTGGTGTGGCCCTAGAATAGCACCAACCCATCTCTTCCCGTGGGTGTCGTAAGAGGCGACTAAGGGATTATAAACACCGGAGGATGGGCAGCAGCATCTTTCCGCGTACTATGCCATCACACTGCGATCGCCAACCCGCCTGCCAAGCGTGGCGATTACGGCAAAACCCCCCACGGATAAACTCCTTGGGGGAGGCCTTTGTCCAGCAGTGGACGTCTTTAGGCTGAGAGAGAGAAACCACTTGTAGTAGTTTCAGGCTAGTTTTGCGTAATTTTGGTAGAGATCTAGCGATTTTCGAAAATAAGGATTAGATATTATTTTTACGGTCGTAACTCGTTTACGATAGTATTTTACGGTCCAAAACTGTTAGCTGCTCAAACATGTACTGGTCTGGTATTTCGTTAACGCGCTATTGTCCTGCCTTTTGTGGTGTACTATTAATTAAGCTATGTCCGCGGTATCGCTTCTACTAGCTTTATTGTATAGTTAGCTTCAAGCGTCGTCAAGCACCGTTATACTTTAGAAATTAGTTGCTTCATATTTTTTCTTATTAATTTCTAAATGAAAATCTGGAAATATTTGTGTCCGCGGAGTTTCACTTTCATATTTTGTGCATAATTCTTGGAAAGGCATAATAATAATAATAAATTCTTTATTACACTCAATCAAAATACACAGGGATACATAAAACAAATTTGCAGCATATTGCTCCATTTACCAGCCGGCAACAAACTAGACGTTAGTCTGTATCTCAGAGGCGGCTTGCTATCGGGATGGTACGGGGCCAATGGTAACAAGTTTTATATACTTAGTATATACCTAATTACCTATATATATTTTAATTAAAAAGGCTATAACATGAAACAACACTGACCAAGATTTCCCAAACTAGAGTCATCTGTATAAAAGTATTTTTTAGTAAAGGCAGAGATTGTTCTCGCTCCGTATTACAATTCTAAATATGCAGCCTCCTATTCCTACATCGTTTTCTAATACTTACCTGCATATTTTCGTATTGAACTCAATATTCATATCCTCAAGTGTGATTATTAAAAAAAATTAATAAATCTGCCATTCATATTGGCTGCAAAAAACATAATCACAAACAAGCTAATTATTAAAAAATAAAAAACAAGGGTAACTCACATAGCCTATATCATTCGGGCTAATGCAAGGAATCTAAAATACCTCTCACATCAAAATGTGTCAAGCCGTTCAGGACTTATGGTGGAATAAAGATATTACATACATATATACATGAACCCTGAAACCATAACACTCCTCTTTTGGTGTGAATTAAAATCATTCTCCGCCTCTTTTTGTTTAGACTGTAACTCCTAAACCACGATTCGGATTTCGATGCCGTTTACACTTTTGATTGAACAAGAAATTTCTTCAGGAATGGAGGATATTTCATTTTCTTAATGGGAATATTTTCACCCATGCGCAGCCGGGTCGGGACGCTGGATAAGAATAAAATATTCTCACAATATACTGCACCAAATAATGTGGATAATTTGTTTATTACATGTTATAATGTATTTTATTTTACTATACCTATGTTTGTTATAGGCACAGTTAGTGGAATGGTAACTATGTAATCAGAGGGTGAGGTATTCCGAGCGTTTGTCCGGGGGCGGGGATTGGAATCTAATTAAACCGTTCACAAAATTACTGAGTAACAATACATGTATAGCATTGCAACACATTCGGGTCTATAGTGAAAAGTCGAAAATTTTATAAATTGAAAACCCGTGGGATATCGGATTTTTGAAATAGTCTTGTTTTCTTTGTCACGAAATATAAATATTTTATTTAATTTATTTTATTTTATTTTAATTGGAAAACTTACAGTAGTATATAACTTAATTACTAAAAAATTTAAACAACTTAAACACAGTTATTATTATATATATAAATATAAATAATGTCACATCGCTCCATAAGTCGTTTTCCCTTTATTCCATTTATGGAAATATAAGGGAAGTATGAGTGAACTAAGCAGCGTCAGAGTCCAATGCGGCTTATGTCAAGCGACAAAATACCGCGACACTCCTATAAATTAGAAAACCAATTAGATTCGACGACTTAACGTTTTCGATATCTTTGTCAGATGTATTAATTTAGTATTTTCTTTCCAGAAGCGACGAACTCAGACCCCGGTGGTTCAGTGAGCGCAGCCAGCCCCGGCAAACAGCGTAGAGGATTCAGTGGGTAAGTGCACTAACTAATTATGGTTCTCTGTCTTGCAAGTGCCGCTGGTGGTGCACGACTGCTTTTACACGGTTCACATCTTAATCGGACCACGTGAGAATGTTCCAGGTTGCATTGCAATGCTTGCCTGTGGTTCATGCGTGTCACTTTTTGCATTAATTAGTAGCATTTTTTAAGAAATTAAATTTTAAAGTAATCAATTTGTTCTGACCTTGACAGTTCTTTTTGAATTTTATCAAAAAGAATCTTCGTAAGCAGACATGTCTAAGTTTCGCGATTATATGGGTCTATATCAAAATTCATTTTTTATTATTTTGTCAATTCTAATCATTCATTCAAAGTCCATTTTCTACGTGTGACATCACAAGAAAAATATAAATAAATAAGCGTTTACATTTAGTAATAGTTGATTACATTTAGGATTTACGTTTTGGTATCGTCCAAACAACGCTCAAAAATGTGAATTGTTTATCTTATGTCTTGGGAAATACTTTGGTTACTGATGTGATTGATTCTTGGTGATTCTATTACTGTAAGATTTTTCAAAGAGGAATCGAATTGAAACGTTGTCCGGTCCCGGTATTTATTGTGGAAATGTTGAAACAAGGCGAATTCAATTTGCCGAACAAAATTGCTCCATCGCATCGCTTCCTTTTGCCCTTTTATGATATTCAAATCAGTTAGTATGTGTCAGTAGTGATATTCAAACACTGAGTTTGATGGCAAACCTTTTAATATGTACTACCAAGTAGGTACGGAAGGCATGGCCCACCAGTTTGGCCAGTTAAAATATTGAATTTGCTAAATTGTTCAATAAATTACAAAATTCCAGGATAAAACTACTATCATATGAACTATTCGAGCTCGTGTACCAAAATATCATGGAAATCTGTCCAGTAGTTGCACAAACATTTTCACAAACTTTCAGAACATAAACATTTTGCTAACTTTAAAATGTTCAATTTCTGTTCTTTCTGAGCTTTCAAGCTCCGTTGTTTTTTTCAAAAATATACCGCGCTTTGTTGAATCATACAATACACTCCAAATATTTTTTCAATATAATTATAATTTTTATAAAATAAAATTGGCGTGACGTCACAACAACTGCGGCGCGGTCACACGCTCAAAAAACATTTTTGTGTTCAAAGTCTTTGGTGCCCGATTCCATTTGCGCTATTTTATTCGAGATGGTTTTATTTCATGTTACACTGTTTTGTGTGGTTCCCAGTTCCCGTTTCTAATAAAATTCATTATTTTGTTTTATTTTCAAAAATGTTACTATATTTATTTAGTTAAAAAATACATACACACAATAATAATATGTATGTATGTATACACAAAACCCAGCTGTACAATGATTATATTGTCTTACATTTTCATTTTAGTTTTCCATTTTCTTATCTAATCTGTTCTGTGGTATTTTAACTCGTTATCTATCTTGATAGGACGACAAGTAAATTCTTCACTAAAGTAAGTCATAGTCATCATTTGTGAAACAATAATCTCGAACGGAAACCCGTGGCAGACTGTTCAAACCTAATAGAAGTGGCACAAGCTATTTTTTATTGCCGCCTGCCTGACATAAGTAGTTTTTAAAATTTTAAGGAAGGTTACTCAACCTCATTCTTATTTTTTTTTAGTTTTGTACTTCGGGCATTCATTCGGGATTGTACGTAGCCTTCCTCATTAAAGTGGCTATCATATGAACATACTCGTATTTTATCAAACCCGTAGTTTCAGAGATTCGTGCTATAATGAAAAATGTGTTTGTCTGTGCTCATAAACAAATATATTTTTGTTTTTTATGATATATAGATATATTGACATCAAATTCTTACTATAGTTACTTTCTTATTTTTATTTTTTTAAAGTTAAGATGTTGTAAATAAATAGTGCGTCATGCCCAAAATAGAGGTTTTCCTTCAGAAAACAAAGCGTTATCTGAGGCCTGATAGTCGGCATTACCTCATTAGTCCTCTGCTAGGGTTACCATCTCTCAGGTAGCCAGCAGAACGAACTAGAGGACAAGTACGATGACGGGGGCAATATGAGTGGCAGGTGGTACTAAATACATACTACATTAGAAAAATAAATTTTCTAATGTAACTTTTTACTCGCCAAGCAGTAAATTGATATTATTGAAACAGTACCTTTTCAGAATAGACAGTCAAAGTAAAACATGCCTCCCTGTTTTGTTGAGAATTTTACATATCATTTTTTCTTTTTTCCCTTGTGAAATTGTAAAAAAACTTTAAAGATGGGTTCGATGCCGCAGGCGAACCTGCAGGCTGGCAGAAAATGTTTACTTACACGCCCCGTAATTCGGCTATGTGGCAACCCTGGCCAATGGTGTAGCATGTAGCCTGCGTGCGTTCAGTCTGCGCCGGCAACCGCCCCGCGACGCTATGCAACGGCAAGGCGTATCGGCGCGCGCGCACAGCTGCGGCTGCGTGCGCTTCTTCAGGTCCGTCTGTTTACCCCATATACTTTATACCAGTATATAGTTTTACCCCGGAGTTGCCAACTGTTTTATGTATTTACCAGCTTTTTTTACAATGTAATACGAAATGTTCTGTAATAATAATCGTTCGTTTAAATTATGTGTTTTAAATCATTGGTAAGTTTAACGTTTTTTGCGGAATATTAGGATCGTTTTGGTGTGCTTTGGTTTTAAATGGAAATATTATTGTTGTGATGTTCTCCGTGATGGAAAGTGAATAGTGTAATGTGTAAAATGGCTCGCTTGTTGAATAGTGACGTCACTGTAATACCTTTCATCTTCAGTGTGAAATAGTGCAAATTAATTGTTAATTGACGTAGATAATGTTAAGTTAATCGTCTGCTTGGCATTTTGTACCTATGACTTCCGCCTGAACTACAATATTTTTTTATAATATATTTTAGCTTAGAGATCATTCATTTATTATAGTTTATCATTTATTCATTCATATTAGTTTAAGAGCGAGCGAACTAGGGAACTTCAAAATGCCTCAATGAGTATATTGCTAGTTGCCGACGGTCTAGCATTTTGTCATTATCACCACGTGCTAAGTAAATTACTTTTCATTCAAAAACACATATACAGATGCGCAGTGTAAGGCTACAATAAACCTTGGACGTTATTATTTTATTTATTTAAAAACTTTATTGCACAAAATTATAAACTATAAAATGTACAATTTCTTCTCAACCAAAAAAATAAATAAAAAAAGAAGCGATATGCAAACTAATTTTAGACTTTATGTTATTTTAACAAATTTTGTAAATAAAGTTTTGATTACCTAAGTACCTATTCAATTAAAATACAACTCGTAATTATTAAATCGGTTGTATTCATTGTTCTATTATTATTCCTTATTAGATTTCTATAGGAAATATATAAAATCATGTTACTAGATTTCTTTTCTTACACCTGCAATATGACGTCTTCATCCCTTAAGGCATAGACAGAGCCAAGAGTCGTGGGACTCGCAGGCCACTTTACCTTCATCTTTCTTATCGAGTGTGTTCTTACTAACACTGGTGTCAGATTTTATTCAAGTCACCTAATGGCATCTGACATGACTGTTACGACTACTGTCGTGACAGTCATGTCAGACTATCTAGTGACAGTAGCCGTATACACACTAGTAAACTAAACAGTCAGCCAATGTGCAGGTTTCCTCACGATGTTATCCTTCACCGGAAGCAGGTCACTTTACCTGAATAGCATATCCCGGTGCGGTTAGTATATATGGTAAAGCCTGACCAGGATTATAAAAACCCTCGCCATGTTTAGGAAAAGCAATATAACTACATAATTTCTTATACTGGCAACTAATTTATAAACCCATCTGTCATTTCCCCGGTCAAAGTTTGACTTTCAATCAAGGGCGGATCCAGTATTTTTATTTCTGCGAAGGGCACCGTTTTCCGTTTTCGAGAATATTTCCGAGAAATTTCTAAGGAAGACTCAGCTTGTTCTTTGAAAATTCCGAGAACTTCACATCACTAATAGTGGTGGATTTTTTTTTTTAAATAAACTTGTAAGAAACTGTTACTATACTAAATCCTGTTATTTTAACTACTTGAATCTTAATTTGATATGTAATGTTATGAAACCTGCCTCTTCAGTATACTTGTACACAAAATAGCAGTCAGGAATGTGGGTGGGGAGGGGGGGGGGGGAACGTGTCCCTTGCTTGCGTGTGCTTTCACTCTTTAAATCCGCTACTTCTTTTAATTATATTGTAATATAAAACGCATAAGCGCTGCCTCTAATTCAGGGTTTTTTATATTTCTAGTCCGAGGCTTTACATACAAAAAAGGAAATGCAGCGAATAGCCAACCAACATAAACACTGAGCAAAGGGTGAACTAAGTAGCGTGATCCTGTTGAAAGATGCATGCGTGCGACCGGCTATTATGTGCATATAAGAGTCTCCGGTCACTGTAGGTAACTGATCCACCTGGAGCGTCCTCATTCAAGTTTTTAATGTAGCATTTTTATTTTTAGGAAGAGTACATTACTATCACATATTGATGTCAAAATATAAGTGCTTATCGCGTGTTTATTCAATTCAATTATGATCCAGGATTATTCAAGAATTTCAGTTGGATACAATTATTTTATTATTAAAATTTTTAAATAAAACTCAAGATATGTCCTCGTTGCATGAGGGAAATCAAATTAAACTTTTTTAAGTGAAATAAAAACGACGACCATTGCCCAGCAGTGGGACAGAAACAGGCTAAAAAAAGTAAATAAAAAAATAAGGCGCTTTGGAGGCGATCAAAAAATAAGTATATGTATATGACGATTTAAAAGTGATATTTTTAAGTCTACTTAAATAAAATAATTTTCATTTCATTTTCAAGGGCTGGGCATTGTTACATTCTCTATAAATTTCAGTATTGCAAGGCTAGCCGGAGTGCTTGTGAATCGTCCTTATTTAGCCGCCCCGTGGAAATCCAGCCTTATCCAGTCCCGTGCCGTAAGCTTTGTATGCGTCGCACAAAGCGAAATATTCGTAATCTAGCCGGACAAAATTATATTTTTCACTTGTCGTCTAGAAGTCAAATAGCTGTTTACATATAAAGTAGACATATCCTATCACAAGACACTAATATTCATTTTTAGGTAGAGGCGCTTCAATAATAAGAAATAAGTCTGAACATATGGGTACTCGCATTTTGGCGATTAATTGTTTGCAAGTAAGCGACCGCGCCATTCCTTTGAGTTGTGTACGTAAGTTAGCAGTGATTGTGAGTTGTAATTGTGATTTTTGAGTCATCAAGGTGAGTATAAATACTTTTTTCTTTAATATTATTTTCTTAAACATTGTTGTGAGTATCATTAGACAAGAGGTAATTATACAGTAAAAAAAAAGAAGAAGAAAATGTGTTTGTGTACTTTTAGTTTTAGGTATATTATATCGACGTAATACCAATCCCGTATTACATTATTTTGGAAGACTAACATGCTGGCTTTACGATCAAAGTGTATTTACTGGCGAATTCGTGCGACACTCCATACAAGTTTTATTTTTTCAGTATCACTACGTCAATTTCACGTCGAGAGTTATTCGACATTTGGTGAGCTAATTCAAAAGAAACAAGACTAGATGCTTTAATAAGCTATATTTTGCAATAATTTGGTGTTCCGTCTTTTACGAAGATACCACGAAAAAATAGATAGTTAAAATCAGGAGCATCTGTCACAAAATCGAGCAAAAATCGAGGAGACACTAACATTGTTTTTAAAGCTAAACTCTACGTGATTGGAAGATAAAATATTATTTCCTGATTTTGTCACAGCAGCTATCAAAGGTGATTTACTACATGAAACGAGGAGGGGGCCCGAAAGACCAAAAAAATACTTTAGATGCTTCAGTCTTAAGAACAAAATACGAAGAATTCGACATCTACTGGTTTCATCAAGGAGGAGTTATCAATGGCGACTGAAATAAAGCTTAGCAGTGAGGGGCAGAGATTCGCGCAGCAATCGTGAAAGAGCTTTGTCTCGCTTCACCTAAAAGAGGTACCTGCGATTAAAAAGCGCGGAAAAGTTTGGCATGTCCTAAAAAGGCGGAAGATCAAGTTTTCTCACTAATGATCGATGCCAATCTGTTGACACATCAATATAATGTGATACGAGACTAAGCAAACTAAAATTAATAAATAAGTAATTGTAACTGAGTGAAGTGTAATTTTAAATAAGTTATTTTTATTTTGTTGTATTACCTATTCAATTCTTTTTCAATTACAAAATATCTCAATAATCAGTCATCATCATTATTTTTATGTTGCCTTTCCTAACAATAGGTACATATAATAATACAGTAACTCGTCTGTGTCTGTACATAGGAAATATTTACGAAGAAAAACTATGAGGGATTTTTATAGGGCCAATAGAAACCAAAATCTTTTTTAATTTTTTTTGTCTGTTTGTCAGTTTTTTATAAGTTTATACGCAAAAACTACTGGACTAAATTTGAAGTAGTTTTTCACTGTAGTATTATAGAAGGCCTAACTTAAAATCTGGCGTAGGTTTCATTTTTTGATTCGTCGTCGCTTAGAACTTGAGATATTAATCCTTTAGTAAATTGCGCGTGGACGAAGTCGCGGGCAAAGCTAGTTGTACATAATAGACGTTTAAAATCTTGGCACAGTGTCTTTATATTCTATCCTAGAGCACGCGCCACTTCATATTTAATGGGTATTATAATTTTGTCCAGCTAGATTTCAAAAATATCACACTGTGCGTATCGCCTGCATCTGAACTACTGCTAAGCCTCCGTTGCGATGCCTCCATCGGCTGCATTGCAATCCTTCATTATGCGCCGTCACGGTGACATACATACGGGATCTGTCCATGTAGTATCGTGATCAACGGCTGATTTAGATGTGAGGCCAAATAATCTGTTACATTTTGTCCAATAATAGAATAAATTAAGTGATCCCCAAAGTTTCGTCAACATGTACTATTAGAGTTAATTAAATAAATGGATAAATGGACAACCCTCTACGCTACGGCCCACACTAAGCACTAAGCTTGTGCCGTGGATCCGATGGACACCATTTAAATACAAAAATCAAATCTTACATGATTTAAATCTTTATTATATTTTTAAAATTGTTTCTTCTTGGATCACAATCTTGAGTTTATTATCTAATCACTTCGCTAGTGTACTGACATCAGTTAATAGAAACTGATAATTGTAATGTGTTTGTAGGGGTAAAGAGCGAGAACACATATAAATGAGGCAGCACTTTTAAAGAAACACAAAAAAGCAGTTATGGTAACAACGGACAAAAAATACCCGTAGCAACGAAGGAAATACTGTGTCCATACAGACGACAACATTTTTCTTTGACGCTTCAGTATTTATCTAGAGCAAAGAAAAAAATACGTAGAGCGCCGTGAGATGCCTGGCATCGAATGATAAGCTTCCGCGAAGTTATACCTTAAGAAACTCCCTGAAGAGAACTTGGACTCCCAGTTAGTTCCGTCTGGAGTTATTGAATCACTCTTCAGTAATAACCCGGGCTTAATTAAACTTATCTTCAATTAACGGCACCTCGGGTGTCCGTAGCATTCGAAAATTCGCGATAAAAAAGTTCCCTAGCCGCTAATCACTGACTTCCACTCGAGCACCAAAAGACAACTAGGAATAGAAAGAAGTTGATTGGATTATAAAATCTCAAAACGTCCAATAATTTGCTTTATAACACTTTTCTACATTTATATTATCTTTTCTTTTTAATTTGATGGTATATATTTTTTTTACAATTGGTAGATATGTTACTTTAAAGCTCGAACTTACGGTAAATCCTAAGATTTTCGAATAAAAAACCCTAAGATTTACCAACTTTTAATGGTAAAAGCCCGATCAATTTTGCGATTCGCACTTTTACTACCATTTACTTGGTAAGTCTTAGGATTTACATTAAAGGAAGGAAATAACAGATGTACCTTAGATTTGTTACGAATACCGACTCCTGCTAGTTGTTTTTGTGGCACCAAGAGACACGTTCTATTGTGGCACACGCCGCCGTCCCATTGACAAGTTTTTTATTCAAAAATTCGACTTCCTGTCATTGACTAGCATGGGCATTCGAAGTTTTTATCAACATACCTACCTAGAAAAAATTAAATATAATTTTTCATTCTTTACCTTTTTTCTATCAGAATTAATTAATATATATATAACTCAAAGGTGATTGACTGACTGACATAGTGATCTATCAACGCACAGCCCAAACCACTGGACGGATCGGGCTGTGAAATTTGGCATGCAGGTAGATGTTATGACGTAGGCATCCGCTAAGAAAGGATTAACTGCGAGCAAAGCCGCGGGGGCAAAAGCTAGTGAAATAATAAATTAATAAGATTGTAGCACTTTAATCTTTCGCTCTCCGGACTCGCCTGAGTAATTTATTTCTGTATAAATATTTGTTATCCAGATAATACAGGCTTGTTTACTCCTGATAAATGATTCGTCCAATGCATCCATCAAGGATAGATGTGCAATCGAAACCAGCTAGTCTGTATCCCACTTCAGTGTTGAGCGTTGCCCGGAGCAGCCGTTCGCAGTTGCGCGCACACATATTTCTAAGCTAGCTTCGTCTAAGCCCACGGTTTCTGTTTTCTTAACATATTTCATAAAAGTAATTTCAATCATTTTCTTGAGACATTGATTAAGTCTCAAAATTCTATTTAAAAAAATTATCATTGTCAAATGTTTGTGTAGTTAAACATAATTTGGTAACTGCGAACCTTTACTACCTTCTTAGTTTGAAATCAAATTTGCTTTACAATTAACCATAAATGGAGTTTTGGACTATAGAGTGATGTAGTATATTTGTATTTATATAGATTACGCTCCTGTAATCTAAGATACCATTCCTTGCGTACTGATTATTGACTTCTTGACTGTTATCTGATAAGACTGGCCTGCGATTTGCATGGTGTTTTTAGTTGTGTTAGTGAAGTGTCGGCGGTGATGTGTTTCAGTTATGTGGAACCAAGTTGTTCATGTGAAGTAAGTTTGTTCATGAAACGTACGTATTGTCAAGCCATATCCCCAGAAATGCCATAGACGCTAGCTTCTCCACTTGCTACGATCGTTACATCTTGCTAGTTTCCTCCTGCTGTCATGATTAAAGGGAGTTTAAAGAAATTACTCCGGAAAACTGGTCCACAATCCAATTGTTGGTGTTATCATACGGTGCGAGATTGAACGTAATCCTTGAAGGGGATATAAATAGCAAATAGAGGCATGCAATTCGTTACTGTTCTGATTCAATCTTTTAAGTCTGTTATCTTACTGAAATCTCGCTCTGTGACGTAAATACTTAAGCTGTCTGTTTAAAGCACAGAATTTTTTGAATAATAAAGAAACGCCATCTGCTGTCTTTTATTGGCAAATATCTGTCGCTTTATTATGGACACTAAAAAATTAAATAACTCTATGCGGGTTACGTTGGGTTTCCGACAAAAATAACGCGTCTATGCCACTTCTACTTGGCTTCTATTATTCCAAATTCTGTGGTTTAAATATTATTCGTGCTAAGTTTTTGTACTCGTATCTGTCCTTGTTTAGGTATTACGTAACTTTCAAGCGCTTTTTCTGCGGCGACCCGCATCACCGCACTGCGGAGTGTACGGTTTGTGGTGTTATAAGTGTTACAACTTGCCCATGTACTTACACTCGACAGCGTTTCAACCACAGAACTCTGAATAAAAAACACATAAGAAATGCGATTTGTTCAACGCCTTGGCGAATAGATAGTACTTTCATCTCTTAATTACGACGGAGCCCGAGACTCAGCTAGTTATGAAGTTTAATTAACTCGGAGTTAATTTTTGAATAGTGCATTCAATAACTCCAGACGGCACCAACTAGGAGTCGAAGTCCTCTTTCAGATGTCCTCAATAGCTGCAGGGCGTTTCTGAAGTTCAATTTTCTTTCTCTTATAACTTCGCTGACGGCTTCGTCGTCGCCAGCCTTCGTGGCGACATCTCACAGGACTCTCGAGGCACCAGGAGGATCAAACACCAGTTGATTGTGTTTGGCTATATCTTGGGAAATATTTTAGTTACTGATACCAAATTCTTTCATTGATGATTATATTATTGTGAGATTTGTTATCCGGTCGTATATTTCCCATGCAGGCAGACCAACTTGAAACGCACACTCACATCTTTTGCTACTTAGGTTAGCGTATATATTTTATAAGTGCAAGTTATAAAGTTGTCGCCCTCAACATTTCATGATATGAAAAAGTCTTTTAGTCATTATAGACATGACATTTTTTGTCGTGAAAGTGTCGTGTCCCACTAGCGGGCTAAATAAAGCCTCCCCTTAAGATCTCCACTCGTCCTTGCTCACACACACATACACTTGTTGTTTCAACAGATCTAAAACTAATCAAATTTAACACAAAAACATGACATGGACAATATATTTGAACTTTAACAAATAGGAGATGTTAAACCGAGATTTCGCTAAATTCCCACGGAAATGCAAATCCTCAAGCAACAACCACGTGGACGGCCATTGGCCGATACTATTTAAACCGACACTTAATCTTATCGATAACCTTCAAATATGAAGTAAGCCTTAAAAAAACAGACAACATAACCACGTTTGGAAAGTTGTCGGTAATTACGCTTTGTCCATTTCCAAAAACATCTAATTGGCCCAACATATACCTAATAAATTCGTCTGTCCGTCTGTCCGCTAGAGATTAACGACTGAGTAACATGCCTCCGGCCTCGGGTTCCGAAAGTTCACTATATATAGAGAGAAAATTGTTTGTACGTGTATTGTTTGTTTGTAAACTGTATTTGGCGACGACGTAATAGGCGACACTGGTTCATATAAAAGTTAACTCAAACCCAACACAGCATCCGACTAGTAAGTATTATAAACGTGAAAGTCGCTACTGTCACATGAGCGTAAGGTGAACAATTTATTCACTTGTCTGATAAACAATAGTTTTTGCAGTAACGAAACGGCCAAGCCTCATATTTTTGACTAAGGTGTAGAGTTTGTAATGTTAGGGCTCGTAGAGTTAGAGCGTGTAAAGTTAGAAGCTTGGCTCTGCATAGTGCGAGCCATATGGTTTTGTCTTGACAGCATTATACATGAAAATGATTTTTTTGGATCTTCTAGCATACTAAATTTCATTAAAATCTAACCAGCAGTAACAAAAATTGATAACTACGTCCATTCAAACATTTGCATTGATAATGTTAGTTAGTGAGATGGCGCCACTGTCAGAGCAACCGTTAAATAGTTTAGTAGTTTTAAAAAACATAAGCTTTTTTAAACATAAGTAGGAACAACCAACAACAAAGTGTGATTTAAGACTAAAGGATCACAAACTCGCGCGATTCGTTCATTCTCCTTATAGCGCATTTACATGAACTTAGTATTCATATATAGTTAACTCGCACTTAGTTCTTGTTTAAAGACTTCGTGCGGTTAACTGTTTAGCTGTACTCGAGCGAGACGCAAACATGTGAGCATAGTAGAGTTCATTTCTTCAGCTTTTGTTTTATTTGCTTTATTTCGTATCCCACTTTTGAGCAAGAGGGAGTTCTACACAACATGTTTTCCCCACTTTGATCAATCGCATCACACGCGATCACCCACATGACTTTCACATGAAATCATGCCTGATTTAAGCATTTTTTTTTAATCTAAATTAATTTTTACTGGTTTTTTTATCTAATGCTTTAGGGGCTTTTATCTTTACAGATATGCTAGCCCTATCATACCATATTAAAGCAAGTCAATACAAGTCATAGTAAGTCATATATGGATAACTAGCTTTCGCCCGCGTTTATTTCCGACGGGAAAAGTGCTTTTTCCCGGGATGAAAGGTACCCTATGTCCTTCTCCGTACTTCCAGCTATGTGTATGCAAAATTTCAGGAAGATTGGTTCAGTAGATAAAGCGTGAAGAGGTAACAAACCACCAAACAAACAAACTCACTTTCGCATTTATAATATTAGTTAGGATTAGGATGCACAAAATTAAATCTGTCATTATTTGTAGGCGTGCGTAGAAATAAACTTCGCTAGGCTTATTTTTAGGTCAGTAGTGTCAAGTCTGTATACCTACGTCTGTGGCGACAACTTAATTAAAATTCCACGTTCATTAAAATTAATTGTCGTTAAACAATTGCACTGTTAAGTTTGTATCTCTTTGGCATTTCACTTTTTCAAGGTAACTTTTGTTCATTATAGACAGGTTACATAAGTATTCGATGGAAATAAATAATGTGACAAGCTTAGCAAGCATAAGGATTATATAATCTTATGATTACAAATATTCCAAATTGGTTAATCGATTACTAGTCTCGAACGCATTTTGGAATCGAATGTTATGTCTGAATCGAATGTAATCGGATGTCTTTGATTAAAATGCATAACATGCTAATTATTAAAAAAACACGACTGACAACTCACATCGCCTATGTCATTCGGGCTAATGCAAGGAATCTAAAAATACCTCTCACATCAAAATGTGTTAAGCCGTTCAGGACTTATGGTGGAATAAAGAAATTACATACATACATGAACCCTGAAAACATGCCTTCGTACCTGGGGGCAAACATTAACATATAACCTCACTTTTTCACCGGGTATAAAATCAAGGCGATCTAAATATACCCTTCTACAAGCTATGATCGTTCGTAATCGACGGTCAGCAATCAATGTAAGTGTTTCAGAGATTGTCAATAAACATAGATGGTATCAGACGGTGATGGACGGGCTAGTACGGTAAACATCGTAACGTCACCGCGGTATTTTAAGGCGACGGTATAGAAGAAGTTAGTACTTATAGAAGTATTAAAAACGCTAATCGCCGCCCATAGAACTCTGGATTCCTAAGAAACATTTTTAATTTAAAAATTGAGTCCTTGGCAACCCTGGCCTGGAGCGTATCCTACACTGTTTGCCGCCTTCTTGTGTCAATGAGATCTTGTGGTTTTCGTCTCTTGTTACTTGCGCGTAACCACACTGCCTCTCGGGCGCCGATCCTACCTCATGTAGGTACTCGTATTTGTTACATTACATATTGCTTCAAGAGCTTAGTAGATTTTGATGAGGTTCACGGCTTGTGATAATATTTGACACGAAATTCTTTTGGAAGCGGAGCATAGGATTTTCTTTTTTTTATTTTGCCGACCACGAAGTCTTGCGTAAAAAATACTAATGCAAATACCTGTAAGTATATACAAGTCTGCATCTTGCGATACTCGACTATAAGAACAATTAGAAGCAGAGGAGTGCACTGAATACTCCAATCGTATCAGTGGCTCGTACCGGGTAGTGTTACAGCTACATTTAAACTTGCCGGATATTTTGTAAATGTCAGGGTTTAGGACCAGCTCATATGTAGCTCGATGTTATCTCTCACTTAGCTTGAAGGCCTATAGCGACTGTAGACAAACAATTGAGGTGTCATAGTACGCGCATTATGGTTTGCTTCAGTAGCTCACAATGAATTGCAGCATGCGCGTTGGATAATCTGTGGTATGTTCATACCACAATTCACAATAGATTGGGCTCAGTGGGGTGTGAGCTGGTAGTTACACAATTCAAGCTTCTGATTATAATAGTGCACTAGACCATTGGTTGTCTTTGCTCGGTGTCACGTGACTGAACAATCACTGTATGTTATCTTATCACTATCGTTAACGCTCGAATTGCATTCTACAGGCTTTGATCTCACGCTGCCCTACATGTACCTAGATCCACATATAGATCTGTCGAAAAATTAAAATTTGCAAACATAACTTTTGCCGTTGGTTGCTAATTTTTAGGGTTCCGTAGTCCGACAAGGAACCCTTATAAGATCGTTCAGTCCGACCGTCCTAGTCTGTCACAGCAGAATATCTTCTACGTTTATGGACTGATTTGCATGTAACTTAGTTCGAGGAACATTCACATATAGATCTCATTTTTTTAAAATACAAAAAATTAAAATTACCCCTTTTTAAGGCTACCTTACCAAAAAAACCACGGTACCAAAAAATAATTCACCCCCTTTACTTGTATGGGGATACATGTAAAGGGGGTGAATTATTTTTTTTGAGTGCACCCACGAAGTCTGTAATGTGGGGTATCGTTGAAAAGGACTATGAAAATAAGGTAGGGTTTTCCATACAACACTTTTTATCAGCTTTACCTTTTTTGCGAGATATAGCCCGCCAAAGTCGTTTACACGGTCTCCCTCCCCCCCCCCCCCCCCCCCCCTGTCATTTCTAAAGTCTTGGGGCCCTATTTTAGAAAGTGTGACTCACCAAAAAAGCGTGAGCCGAAATGATTTTTTCATTCGATATCCATTATTCGTACTTTTGAATTGTCTATGTCGAATAATTTGCAACGAGTGGTCTAGACCACTCGTTTTCGTATGAGTTGGTAGTCGAACGTTTTTTACGTCAAAATCATGAATGACATAGACAACCGGATACGGATATAGATGGTGTCTATTAGAATTAAATTTTTGCGTTCCGTTTAACACTTACGTTCTCTTTGATTGAAAATTTACGAATTTTTTTTTACGATTCGTTACCGATTCGGTTTTCGTTGCGTAGAATGGAGCAGAAATTATTTCTCGCATTATTTTCATATCAGTGGCAACATTGCTAGACGAGTGATTTCAAAAATACGGCTTTTATGTTTTTAGTGACATAGTAGGACGAGTGCGACATAATAGTCTATTCGTTTTCGGCGGTATGTCATACTTTCAAAAATAGGGCCCTTGGACCTATAAACTTCAAAATCACTCACGTAAAAGAAACAGGCGCGGAAACTCTTATTTAAAATTGTTTCGGGTATCCTGTGATTAATACTTTTGAAATTATAATAAAATAAAAATATATACTTTTTCTTGCAAGAAATGCAAAACAGCGCGGTGCCAAAAATGACTACGGAACCCTACTTTATGCTTGAGGTCCGACGCTCACTTGGCCGGTTTTTTGCTCAAATGACAAGAATCCGAATGTGCTAATTTGAAAGAATAAAAACTACACTACGCATATATAGTTCTAGTTCCTTTACTACAAATTTTATTCAAATTTGATTTTAAATCAATTGCAGTTGACGAAATACCATCATATTTCATCAGTGAATACTTATGTTTAGGGTTAAGACCGCAAATACAGTCAAATAAACTATGCAATGTAGTGGAGGCTCCACAAACTGTCAGCGGGCACGTCCAGGAGCGGCCGGCACTAATCCCTCCGCTCGTCTAGTCTTTGCATAACCCGTAATCCCCAGCACACAATACAGTGGAGCAGACCTACATTAACATAGGTTTTAACACGTTCAGAAGCTCAGTTGTAATCTTTAGGCCCAATCACAGATTAGACCAGCTGGGCCCCATAAGCAAAGCCTATTTTTTTTAATTGTAGTAGCCTGTCGGAAGTGTAGTGTGGTTAGGTACGCAATGTCACGACCTACTCGACTTTTAAAAATGTACCGCGCTCTTTCCCATCAACTGATCGGTTGGACATTCATCACCCGAGATCCTATGTCCTAGTTCGGGGGGTGGGCTCCCCGGATGGAGGATGGACTGGCCGTCTTCACTACTTTGCTAGTTTTTGTGTCCTCTTATTTATATACACATAAACATAAATATTTGTACTTAAAATACCTACCTTACTGTAAAGAAAAAATAATTCAGACAAATAAAAGACTTTTTTTACTTTTTTACTTTTAGCTTTTACCACAAGTTGCACTGGACTGGGAGTCTCATCAGTCCTAACACTAACTCTGTATGTTATTCCCCAGACGGCGATGGCTAGGACTCCGCAAGCCATCGCAGGGTGTAGAAGAGAAGGCCCCGAGCGGGAGCGCAGTCCCCGGCCACAGCGGACAAACCAGCGCCGCTCAAGAAGGTGCCATCCGATAAGAAAATTAAGGTATACTTTTTTTGCATTATTTTCAGTATAATCTTAGATTTTTTTAAGTTTATCTTTTAAAACAGATCCGCCGGGCGTTGTCCGTTTTTCCACTTTCTCTTGAAACAAAGTTAAGACGTCGACATTGAATCGAACACAGAAATCAACATTCTGGAGAGAGTATTAATGTCGGTGTTTTTGTTAAGTTGCCGTACAGCGTAGACAATGGGCGAGTGGAGGAAGGCGAGTGCAGCCGCAGCGCGGCGCTGGACGAAGGTGGAAAGACGACGCGGCCGCATTGGAGTTCACCGCCGCCCATGAAGCCGCTACAAGAGTAGCTACTATACTTTCTCACTTACTTCTTACTTCCTGCAGGCAGCGCTACGACCCTTTGTGGGTCTTGGTTTCCCCCACGATCTTCTTGCATTTCGATCTGCCTCTGGCCTCGTGGAAACCAAGTTGTTTTTCTTGCCTATCTGGCAATTCTATCTTCACCACGACGGTAGTCCTTTTCCCTACACCTTCTCCTTTTTTCTTAGTATCTGTACTTCAAAACTTTATCATACAGTATTATTACTATTTCTCCTCCCTCTTTCCTCATTCCTTCCTCCTCTTTAGTAACCTTCTCACTGCTGTGCGTCGCAATCATTATTTTTACGTCCGGCAATTTTATTTGACTTTATTACATACACTACTTCCTTAACTCGAATTCGTAGCCATTGGCACAACTTTTTTTTTTAATTCAGCTCCAGCTTTCCTTTATCGCTTTTACAGTAAAGTTCTGATAACATCACGTAACAAAAAGTAACTACACATGTTTTCGCGTCAAAGAGGCTGTCGGAGGCAGCGAACTGACGTCAAGGCCCAGAAGTTTCGGCGCCGACAAAAAGAAATGGGAGTTTAGCATATCCGCTTAAACACCCTTAAAGCTGATCCAATTTGTCAGACATAATATTTGCCGAGGCGAATTTGTGTAGTGCCCGAGGCGACGGGTGGCCGGCTAAGGGTTGCCTTTAAGAATAAATAGGGTATGGAAAGGTGCATCTTAACATGTAGATTGATCCAAATACTTGTGCCAATTAATTTGCCTTTCTTGAAAATAGCTTTATTCACATTCTAAAAAGAAAAAAGAATAGAAGAATTATTGATTGTACAAAGAGCGAGGGATTGGAGCAAAGAACCCTGTTAGGAACTTATTAAAAATACCGGCCAAGTCAAGCTCACGCACCGAGGGTTCCGTACACAAAAAGCATCTCACATTATAGCTCTAACTGAAAGACCAACTAGTTTCAGAAACAAACTTAACTTTGCAGTTTAATCCCTAGAATTCATTATTTTATTTATTAGTAAACTTGTTTTTAAAATAAGTTTGCAACTCTTTTTTTTTAGACTTTTAACAACATATTTACAACTTTTTGATTTATTCCTGTATGTATTGTTAGACCTCGCTTTTTGCCAAATTTCATAAATTTAGGTCTGCGGGAAGTACCCCATAGGTTTTAATTGCTGTCAAAAATTAGCAACATTTACGGGAAAATCTTCTGATCAGGTTGACGTAAAATTTTGATTATTTTTTTGCTGAAAGGGACCGTAGATCCGAGTATTCGATATTAATTTCAACTTGATAGCTTTAAGCGTTTCACAAGAAAAAAAGATCTGACGTTTTTGCCTTTTGAGGGTACGCAACCCTTAAAAATAAAAATGTCATGTCATAAGGACACAATGTCAGGGGGACGGAAAAAGGAGAGGAATCATCTTGGTGAATTTTGTTAAAAATATGAGATAGGCAAAAAGAGTGTATTATTGTAATAAATTATAGTGATGTAAATAATAGCAGTATTATTAAAAACAAAATAAAATGGACAACCTAACAAGCCGCTGGTCTTCAAGTCACCGCAAATGTTTCATATTGTACCAAAATTGGCTTTCTTGCTAAAGTTTTCTTACAGAAAATAAACTATATTCATCCAAAACGAAATAACTCTAGGGTGTGCGTTAGAATCAATTGCCAAAAGTTAATTAAACACATGCAATTTCTTGGGTATAAAGTATACATTTTACTGAATTATTTATTTACTGGTACATATGGCAACCCTGACGGGTTACAGGGAATTATTCAGTACAGCTCGCCGCCTTTTCCTTAAGTGAAAGGCCTTGATTACAACGACCGGGTGAAACACAGCTATGCTAAGGCTGCTTCCACACTGGGAGTGCTATATTCAGATCGCTTACCCTACGCAGGAGCTCGGGAGCTTTCAATCTGCTTTTACTCGTGCCCTGCATTGAAGGCTGTTAAACAGTTTGCGCATCCTTAGCTTGTCTTCCATTTTTTGGTACAGAGTAGCCTTAAACGAAGTTGGCTACAGTTGAAATGGGTAAACAAGCCATACAGTTGACGCAGAAGGTCGTATGCACGAAAAAGGATATTGTTTCCCGACCGCAGCCGACCCGTGTCTGTAAATAAATAGGACTGTCGATTACTAAATATGATCTGTCCTATTTATTAGTATAATGCTTATCCCTATTAGAATTTTCTTGTTATGTCGAGTTACAGTAATTAAAAGTTTGCCGAAGTTTAGTAGGGTAATCTGACATTTAAGGGGCCGGCCGTAGGTTGTTGAGTATTAAAATCTAATAAAGAAAATTGTGTACGAGATAACGAAATCAGATTCTTTTGTCTTTATAGAACTCGTCTCAAAAACTTAAAGCTTAGCTTTAGCCCACGTCATTATGCAAATGTATTTTTACTTTGTTTCAAATATATAAATTGAGTAGGCTGTGTGTGTGAAATCAGCCAAAGGAAATTAAATCATGTTTGCTCAGCGTAAGATTTACTTTGCTTCGTCGCGATTGCAAAAGGGCTAAAGTGTTGACTCTCGAACGTCAGAGCCACTCGTGTGGGGATGAGGGCGAA